>JAJJWW010005297.1:0-82039 GCA_023531295.1 Papaver armeniacum
TTGAATAAAGTTTTCCTTTACAACCTTTGTGAGGCGCAACTTTGTGAGGACCTTCTCGAGGCTGGACGCCTTCGCATGTAATCATGGTGATAAAGAAGTTATACTATAATGGAATATCCACGGACCTGTGATGCAATGTCTTCACAGCCTGTGGTGAGATGGCTCAAATCATTTCCTTTAGATTATTGTTCCTTCTTCACAGTAGGATGTTTGCTTAGGAGTTTCGCTTTCTTAGTCAGTGGGTTGATTTAGACTGACTCGGGACTTTAAGTTTTAGGGTAAAGAGGGTTCTGAGATAAAAATAATGCTTCGATTAGGAGGTGAAAATGGAAACCTAACTACGAATTAAGTATTGCAATCATTTTACGGAGGAATTACAAATATGACATATGAAACTATATAAAAGAAACAATGGAAAAACAAACCAGGCGTTTAAGGTGTGGAGGATGTTTGAAGAAGTGGTAGTGTAGGATTCAAATATGCAGCATATTTTCAACAGCGCACAACATATTCTCTTAGCGTGCGAGATTCAATTATTTTCTTGACTCGCGAGAGTGTCTCGAGAGAAGGTAGCAAGACTCGAGAGAATGTCTCGAGAGAAGGTAGCAAGACTCGAGAGAATGTCTCGAGAGAAGGTAGCAAGACTCGAGAGAATGTCTCGAGAGAAGGTAGCAAGAGACTGCGAAATTATTAAAGGGCTCGCGAGAATGTCTCGCGAGACGGTAGCAAGAGCCTCGAAATTATCAAAGAGCTCTCGAGAGCATGAGCTGTATATGATTTGTCATCCACTATGTAAACACCTATATAAAGAAGAGAGGGAGAGAGAGAAAAGAGAGGACACTTTAGGAGGTTAGACAATTTAGAGAGAGAAAAACTTTATTTTCTTTATCATCTTCTTCCCCAAATAATTAGATCTAGAGACTCTACAAAATATCCATTAATGGAGATTGTAAATGTAATTCTTATGTAACCTCAACAATCATAGTGAAGAATCGTGGATGTAGATCACATTGATCGAACCACGTAAAAAATCTTATGTGTCTATTTAAATTTCTAGCACTTATATTTTGAGATTTAGGTGATTAATAAGATTTAGATCTACAAAATATAGTGAAGGGTGTAGTGTGGGATTTCCGCAACTACATATCTTGCAGCTAAACAGGGACCTAATCTTGTTGGTTCAAGAAAGTTTAGAAAAAAGCGGCTTCTTGTTGGTGATGAATTCAATTGGATCTATAAACTTTAAGAGAAATTTCAAAGAAATTAGCTTACTTGTGAAGATATATCTCCTTTGAATATTGAAGTTCGTGGGTAAAATAGGTAGTTTCACTAGTAATGTGCATTTTCATAAGGCAAATGTCATAGGCATCCTAAGAGACTTGAGAAATGGAGATGAAGAAAAAAATAGAAAAGTGAAACCAAAGTCTTCATACAAATCAAGACAAATTTCTACCCTATTTCTCTTATACTTTGTTCATATATTTAGATCTGAATTTTAAAAGCAAATTTTTGAAAAGAACTCTTTAAAACAATCTTCTTTTCAATGAAGTTAGATTTTTCACAAAAATGTTAGTCTTTGTTGATAAACCCATTTAATGGATTTGAAAATTTAGACTATTGCAATTTAAAAAGCGATTTGGAGCGATTATGATTTTCATGTTTCATTTACACAATAGTTTAAACGATTTGCCCATCCGATCCTTGGTTTGAATGGGTGAAAATCGCAGGATAGACTTGTTAATGATGAAGGAATCATCATTATAGCGTGAAAAAAGAAGAGAGTTAAGGGTAATCATTTCAGTGCAAGGAGAGGCGTGGCGAATGCTAAACAACACTTCAAAATAAACTAGTAACACGTACTAGGGGACTTGAGGAGATTTCTTGGAATGACCAGCCACGGGCGAAGAAAGAAATCCACTTTCTTTGGAAGATTATAGCATCGAGAAGACGGGAGGCAACATCAAGAGTGAATACATTGTTCTCATTGATAAGCTCACTATTTTTGCGAGAACTTAAAGGAGCGGCGGTATAACTATCCTTTGCATAAACAAAATGGTGTTGATGGTCGCGAGCGAAAAAGAAAAATTTGATCTTTGCGAGATCGATTCTCACCATACCCATATTATTTTTACACAAGTCATGCGGTGAACCACCAAACTTCAAAACGCACAGTAATAAGGGCAAAAGAATAAAACAAATCGTTTCGAGAACAAATTGTGCGGTGCGAAGAAATAAGAAGCGAAATGAGCTACCAATCAAGCGAAGAAGAAAAGACGAACAGAAAGTTTATGCAAATAGCGAGAATAAAATGATAAGATATGAGAATTAAACCACACCGGCAGCTCTTGTTTTCGTGAAGTGACCACAGCAAAGGCAGGCTACAACAATGAGCGATTGTTGAATTCAAGGCAGCACAATTCAAGATAACCCAACGCTAGCGAAGAAACACAATTCAAGGCAAATTCATTTGAGCTTGAATTGTCACCGATTCACAAACAACGAGACGCAAGCAAGAGAAGTAGTTCATAAACAACGAGCGTGTAGTGCGCGAGCAATAGAAACGCAAGCAAAAGAAGCAGTTCGCAAACAATAGACGCAAACAAGAGAATAGGACAAAGTGCAATCATCTCACGGGGAGAATCGATTCAAATAGCGGGGAGAGATCATCATCAATTAGCGAGAAGAAGAAGAACATAAATATTTTAGTTGAAAACGAACTCATCATTGCGATATCTCGGCATTAATAGAAGCAATATTGCAGCTCAGTTCATCTGAGTTCGAGACCTTCATCTCAGCATCCATCATCTCCTTTGTTCAATGCCATTGCCAAGCTCGAGTTTCATCACCAGCTCGACATTCCTTAAATTCAGTTCCATAATGGCAGCAACGTTGTTGTTTGCGAGCTCGACATTCCTTTGCAGTCACACCATCAATGACTTGTCAACCACAGCAACGATCAAACTCATACTGTAATACAAAAGTCAGCTAGATAAGAAAATATATGGAAAAGGTTTACTTTATTAAGGGTTCCAGCGAAGGTTAACTTGGTGGTCATTAGCGAAGAAAGGAATGCAACAACTCTACAGGCGAAGAATTCTCAATCCAACAAAATGCACCTCATCAATGAGACTTCGAGAGACGTTCGCAGTGAGCAAAAGAACTTTGCGAAGTAATCTGGCAAAGAAATATCATCCCAACGAGGGAAAAATATCAGCACTAATCCAATCGAGGCAACAATCGATTTCAACAAGACAAATATTTTTATATATCTCTTTGTTTTATTATTTCAGTGAGATATAATGGAAATGCATGAGTTGTCGGTGGCGAAGAAGAAAAGATATACAAGCAGAGAAATTGGAGCAACAAAAAGAAAGAACATGCGGTGAGCAGAGATATATACAACTAGTTAGGGTTCAAGATATAGCCACACACAGTGACGGTTCAATGAACCATGGCTCGTAGTTTCGGTGGATAATCGAATACTAAATATTTGCATTAATGAAGAAAAGCCTAAAAAGCCAAACAACTCCCGTATAGTTGCTAGAGATGGAGAACTTCTGTCGAACAAAAGCGTTGTGTTTAAGTCAAAGAGATCAATACCCACTAATGATTTGAAATGGGAGATATATGCAACTAACCTTTAAAAAATGCGATTTATGAAGTGAGTTGTCCTTGAGAAGTTATCCTTGCGAGGGAACTCTGCGAAGTTCGTCTGTGGAGAAATCATCACGAGAAGAAGGTGCAGAAATCATCACGAGAAGATAAAGAAAAGGTTATGCAAAGGTTTACTGCGAAGTTGTCAGATGAAGAAAGGCATAGAGAAGAAAAGGTTATTCAAAGGAAAGATTCAAGGAGGTAGAAGAGACACCGATGATTACACACGATAGAGAAGAGTACAGGCGAAGTAAAATCAAATAGGATAACATAAATAGGCAGAGTTAACAACCAAAGAGGAGTGGTAACTCGTGAGAAGCAATCAACAAAACAAGAAGCGATTAGTCATAGGCCAAAAGAAATTCGCAAAGGAGGAAATGACATCTATATAAATAGGCAGCGAGTTTGAGATGAAATCTTAAGTTAGGTTACCAGGCAAATCAGTTCGAAGAAGCGTACTACTTCATTATTACTGCAACAGAAAACCAAAGTTAGTACTGGCGAAGTTACGTTACAGGGAGGTACAGAAATGTCAAAGTTATATCCTCGCAAGAGTAAAAGCAACTTATTTGATTCCCATGAAGAGCCAACAATACTGATATAGTTAGCATGAAGGGATCAATAGACGGTGCAAAGAGATTAATCACACTGGCTACTATTCATCTGTAATTTGGTGAAGGGGAGTGTTTAGTGAACTAGAGAACTCGCGATCGAATACAAGCACATGCATACTTTTTTTTTTTTTTTTTTTTTTTGCAAATTTTATATAAAACCAGAGAGAGGATCGTGATAAAAGGGTGGACATGAGGCTTATTCTCGCAAAGAGAATCCAGAACAAATGGTCAGTAGAGAAGAAAGGAAGCTTAACAACGGGGTTGAGTCTCCCTTTTCGCAAAAGATTTTTGCGTCGGGAATGTTTTATATCAATTTTGCCTTGCGAACGTTCGCAGCACAAAGGAACACTTTGCGAATATTCACTTACTTCATACAGATGTTTACTTCGCAACACATTTGGTTATTTCGCAAGAAGAAAATGGGAGATTATTTCGCAGACATATTTTGCAAGAAATGGTTAGAACAGTTGGTATGACGCAACATTATACAAGAGGCAGATCAAGAGTTAATTTCACAAGGCTTCATTTCTTATTTCTTCTCAAATTTCAAGCAAATCATATACTTCGCAAGAGACAACAACAGCAAATCACAAAAGTTAAATATGAGAATGAAAAAATGAAAACATGCGAAAATATCGCACAAAAATGATAAGAGATTATCAAAGATCGTGAAATTACAAAGAGCTTATATGCGGAAGAATCAACAAAATAATCGAGATAGAGGCAAACCTACTATGACGAAATCATAATTTCGCAAGAGGCAAAAGTACCTAAAGTGCGTCATAGTAGGGGTACCTATTACATATGAAATAACCGAGAATGGGACGAACCTTTATGGCGTACACCCTAGTTCGCGAATAACATTTCGTAAGAGGCAAATGTAAGACCTAAAGTGCGTCATATAAGGGGGTATCTCTCGACATGGCTCGGGGGAAGGTTACACGCTCCCGAAGCCCGAGTCATGGAAATTTGGGGCCCATGAAAGCCTATCAGGAGGAGGTACCTTGGATTCCCAACTATATATGTAGGTTATACTGGTTGGGCGACCGAGGGTCTCTTCTTAGGAGTCGAGTGTATGCTCAAGGCGCCGAGGTACACGGTTGAGCCGAGTGCCCGGGATGGATGAACCTACCCTGGCCATTCTTGGCAAGTCTTGGCATATGTTGCACTCGCCAAGAAAACTCCACTTAGGGTGCGGTCTCGTAACCATAAACCCTATAGGTATAAGGGATAAGAGGCTGCGAAAACAACTTAGTTGTTGTTAAGACCGGATGGGAGGAGCTAGTCTTGTATGGCCGATGTTTCGCCTCCTTGAAGGGGCAACGGGAGATGATAAGGCGACGCTCTCCATTAGGGGAGTGTCAAAACAGACACAAATGTCATGAGGCTTTGTTTTCGCAAGGAGACTTAGGCTTGTCATATTTGTGCAATGATCTGAAGAGGCAATAATACTAACGAGGGTAAGGCGAGATCAATGGGTCTTTACACGAAAGTGTACGGACGTCCTGCGATTTCGCCGCACGACGGCAATGTCATGGGGCTTTATGTTCGCAAGGATATCTAGACCTATCATATTGTCGCAACTAAAACATCTATGAGAGGCAAAAATACTTGGAAAATGATAAGGCAAGATCAATGGGTCTTTACATGCAAGTGTAAAGACGTCCTGCGATTTTGTCGCGATGAAAGGTGGCAGGGGAGGACCTCTAATTAGGGAGGTCTAACTTGGAAGTCCACACAAAAATGATAAGGCAAGGTCAATGGGTCATTGAATGAAAATGTAAAGACGTCCTGCGATCTTGTCGCAATGATAAAATTCAACATAAAGCAATGAAGAGATTATACTATCGCATGAGCACAACGCAGGAGATAGAGGAAAGATAAGAATGAAGAAATAACTCACTCATTCAACACTTTTTCAACGATTCTACCTTCGTAGATAAAGAACGAGAGGCAACAATGGATTACCGAAAAAACATTTTATGTTCTTTATTTTCTCGGCAATGTTCTTTATTTTCTCGGCAAGAATCATTTCCAAGGAAGATGTTTACCAATGAACAACAAGAATCCTCACCAAAAATGGAATAATGACTTCGCATGAGGCAATAGGCAATACTTCTTCTTAAAGTTTCAGAACTTCGCGAAAGAATAGAGCATAGCATGGGGAAAAAACATGGAGCGAGAGTTTCGCATGATGGATTCACAATACTTCTTATATTTCGAGGATTGAGTACTTCTTATATTTCTCCAAGGATACTTCATACTTCGCATACTTCAAGAGATGATACTTCATATATACTTCTCAAAGAAGCTCCGGAACTTCGCAAAAGAATAGAGGCAAGTACGTACTTTTCAAGTCCAGTATTCTTCCGCTCGTTCCTTCATCAACAAAGATCAAAGATTACTACAACAATGAATTTTTCCTTAAAAATCGCTCTTCAAGCAATATTCAAGGAAAAAGAGGCAAGATGTAGGATTCAAATATCGCACAACATATTCTCTTAGCGTGCGAGATTCAATTATTTTCTTAACTCGCGAGAGTGTCTCGAGAGAAGGTAGCAAGACTCGAGAGAATGTCTCGAGAGAAGGTAGCAAGGCTCGAGAGAGTGTCTCGAGAGAAGGTAACAAGACTCGAGAGAATGTCTCGAGAGAAGGTAGCAAGAGACTGCGAAATTATTAAAGGGCTCGCGAGAATGTCTCGCGAGACGGTAGCAAGAGCCTGCGAAATTATCAAAGAGCTCTCGAGAGCATGAGCTGTATATGAGCTGTCATCCACTATGTAAATACCTATATAAAGAAGAGAGCAGGATAGAGAAAGGAGAGGATACACTTGAGAGAGGTTAGACAATTTAGAGAGAGAAAAACTTTATTTTCTTTATCATCTTCTTCCCCAAATAATTAGATCTAGAGACTCTACAAAATATCCATTAATGGAGATTGTAAATATAATTCTTATGTAACCTCAACGATCATAGTGAAGAATCGTGGATGTAGATCACATTGATCGAACCACGTAAAAAATCTTATGTGTCTATTTAAATTTCTAGCACTTATATTTTGAGATTTAGGTGATTAATAAGATTTAGATCTACGAAATTGAGTAAGGGGTGTAGTGTGGGATTTCCCGCAACTACAGTAGGATCATAATATCGCCACAACAACAATTCGCGAAGACAACGGATAACAACATTGCGAGTGAGTCGCAGAGGGTTAAATATAAATGACGCCTTTGGATGACGATAGGAGGATATGAAATCTGCGAAAGTTAAGAAGTGTCGCGAGTATGAATATTTGTACGTCTGCGACACTTCGCGAGACATTCCCGAAAATAAAGGACGACTTTAGTCATCATTCACTATGTATTACCCTATATAAAGGGATGAGTGATTTTGTTGAAGGGAGAGTTCTTTTTAGGATGGAAAAGCAAGTCATTAGGAGAGAGAAACAGAGCGAATGTCGTAAGATCTTAAGTGTAATTCCATTTTCTGTGTAAACATTTTAAGAAAATTATTAATAAATATTCATAATTGTTCATCTATTATCTTCTGAATGGATTAGTTAAACAAAATATAGTGAGGGGTGTATTGTGGGATTTCCTGCAACTACATTAATTGTAAATGGTAAGCATGGATTATCAAAACACCTAAGCTAAGCATAACCCATCAAACTAAATCACAACTAATTAATTTAAAATCATAATTCAAATTATATTAATGCAAAAGTCGTAAAAAGAATTTAATAAAATTACCATAGTGTTGAGAATCGGCTTCCTCCGTTATCCCAGCGATGGGGTTTAGCTCATCATGGTAGAAACACGCTCAAAAGAATTTTTCATAGTTCTAAAAGGTGTTTTTATTGAAGAAATAGTATAAGATGAGAGATTTGCAACGCCGTAATGATGTTACGCACATTCTCATTACGAGCGGGTGTTGCAATTTAAACCTAAGCTCAAGTTACAAACGTACTATCATGACATAATCGTTCAACAACGGCAGGTTCTTTTGTGTCTGTTCTTCGTGTTCTTCAGAACGACAGTTCTGAAGCGTCAGTTCTTCGTCTTCTTCACCTGCTGCTGCTGCACCTCTGTAATTCACCTCTGCAGCTTTTCTTTCTCCTCTGCAGCGTACCCAAACTCTCCACCCCCTTCTACAACTCTCGTATACCCTTTATATAGCCAACAGGTCGACCTAATCTCCCCGAAATCTTCCAATATTTCTTTCTTCTACTTCACGGCCAAGTCACGAGAATATCTCCTTCAAATCTTCTTACGCGTCTCTGTTTTGTTGAAACTCTTCACAAGCTTGTAATAAAATCTTCAGAGAAGATATTCTTTCAATTTTTACACGTAACTGCCAAAAGAAACACCGAGACAACTAACTTCCCTGTTTTTTCCGAACTCGACGATACGGCCCAATTTACTCGATCCAATCACCCATTCTAAGCCTGTTTATCTCATACAAGTCAAGCCCAATCACATTTAGTGCTTGAATCCCTTAAAATCACGTCCATAATCCTGCTAGGAAAATTCGCAGGTGAAAGTTCACTTTCCCGCCAAAACCATTGGTTCAAAAGCTAGGGGATGGAGTGCCCCTATCCAATCCAAGGGTACGAATAGCAAGTGGTCACCCCTTAGTAATTGAGGCGCCCCTTATCCAAATGAGGGGTCCGAATAGTAATTTTCTCCCACGAGCTCAAATACCACTTTTCGAGCCAATTTTCCCGCAAAATCTTATTTCTCCAAAAACACCTACAAAGACATAAAATACCAAAATGATCGCAAAATCGAGTACTAACATTACAGAGAATTGAGAGTAATATAGACATATAAATGCGTCTATCACCTTTACCCAGAGTCGGTCATACACAAAATCACAAAATCGATCATACCATCTCAGGTGATTACTTAAGATCGGTTTCACTAATAAAAGTCATACCAATACAAAAGTCAGGCCTTTGTGAATAGTTTTACCAAGAACATAAAAAAGTCATGACGGTTATACTAATCACACATATTAGTTGTTCACAAGATATGCAATGAATAACAATACCAATAATGCCTGGCGATTTCCTTTTTGATTCACAAAACAAGTTCATGAATTTACTTCCTTAAAACAAATGTAAAACATTGTTTCCTAGGATGAAATCTTCACCTTATACCCATACATAATCACAATAGCATTCAAACGATTATGTCGATGTCTTATCTACAAAGCTTAATGGTTAAGCAATAAACCTCGTAATGTATTCCTTAATACTATGTCTAACTAGAGTGTCATTCATGCTTCGCAGTTTTGCTTTCAATATGCACGACTTGAAAAATACGTTAGGGAATGAAACAGTTCAAGTCAAATATCACTAACCTCAAATGGAAGGATGATGTTGTCATTGTAGCTCCTTACTTCTTCACTTCTTCAAGTCTTCGCAATACTTGTAATGTATCATATCCTAATACTTTCAAGCAAACCTATACGAAGTTGACTCTATTACATAATCAAGCGACTCTTAAAATGAGTTTTGGCTCACTAAAATATGACAACCAAACTTGACATACCAACGCTTGGTGGGTTCAACCGAGCTATGCTCTAACATCGTGTTTCTCGAAATGACGGTTCTGGAGCGTTGGTTCTTCATCTTTTTCACCTGTTGTTGCAACTCTCTCTGCAGCTCCAATTTTTTCCCTGCAACTACCTAAAATTCTCCCAACTACTCGATAAACCTTCTCTATCACCACAATAACTTACACTTATCCATAACATGCCCCTCAATAACTCCAGAAATCTTCAAATATCTTCCTTGCTGCACTGGGAAATATTTTTCTTTTTATCTTCTTCACGCTTTTGTTTCTTTGTCAACTCTCCTTTTTATCTTCCTTATGTTCCAAATGGTTGTTTAAGTCTTCTAAACATGTACATTATATGTTTTAACCACTCTGCAATTCACGTAATCTCGCGAAAATCTAACCATCACCCGAGCTTACCTCCTCTTCTCTATTTTATTTCAAACTGAGAATCTACCCAATTTTAACCGATTGTAACACATATACCAACCCTGTCTATTCTTGACAAGTCAGTCCGGTCAAAATCTCCGATTGAATCTCTTGAAAACTCGCCCGAATTCTCATCAGGAAAGTAAGTTGTAAACCAGATTTTCAAATACATTTTCCCGAAAAAAAAATACGGAAGAATGGGGAGTGCCCATATCCGGTACGGGGTCCCTTTAGCAGTTGCACTGGGGTGCCCTTAGTAATTTTTTGGGTACCTTTAGAAAGAAAAAATTGGGGTGCTTTTAAAGACTTTCTTGGGGTGCCTTTAACACTTTTGGGGTTCCTTTAGTAATTTCTCCGGGGGTGCAAATACCACTTTTCGAGCTAATTTTTCCACACAAGTTTATTTCTCCAAAAACACCTTGTTGATGGGTAAAAACGATTTGCTGGTTTTTGAGGAAAAAAATGGAGGGTTGTGCAACATGCAGATCCTAAGTTGAGCAAATTACCTTATCCTTTATCAGATGCACTGCACGGGAGTGCTTTGAGTTCCAGAGATCAATCTGTATGTCTCTGGCCTAAACCAAGGTAATGCCTGTTCCAAAATCAATTCGGTCACAAAGAGGGATGGGGGTCGATCTGTAGGAGGGAAGCTGGGAATTGTGTGAGATCGATGATGATTGAAGGATTTTGGATGTGTTGGAGACTTCTGCAAGTTTGATGAATTGTCAATAAATTCTGATCAGATTGGTTGAGTTCTGTTCAATAGTGTTCGACTAAGATTTTTTGAGTTAAGTTTCGATAAGTTAAGTTCTCAAATCATAGATTGATGAACCTATTTATATTGCAGATGTAGTTAACACATTGATCTCCAGTAAGTGTGATGTTTGTAGAGGAGTGGGAGAATGGGGAAATGGAAATCATGCTTTAACCAGTTCTGCATGCATGGGAGACTTGGTTGATCGTCCATCCACTACTTTGCTAACTCCTTCAACTGCTTGCACGACTTACTTGCATTTCTCATCGTGGATGTACACACGTGTTGTAGGCCACCATATAACCCTAGTGAATACCCCCCATGTGACATGATTGATGTCTCATGAATATGGAGTTTGTAAGCCAGATATTTACATAATTGGTTAATTGTTGACTTGGCTAGACCATGAGTCTTAGCCTTGATGAGTCGAGCATAATAAACGAATGTGATATGCTTTGTGACCCATGGATTGAGCATAAGGTGTCTGCTGGGATAACAATAATGCATAGACGTCGAGTCTGATGAATTGTGAAATATTATTATGATAGATGATGCTCTGATGATTTGGATCGACGAACGTCGGTCTAATGAGATTGCTCGATCATGGATCTATTCTGATATGTCGAGTATTCAACTGGAAAATCAGATATTTTCGAGTTAGGTGGGTGCTCACTCCTGATATACTATGTCATTGTTGAATGACAAAGTAGGAATTAGATTATTTGTGAGTATTGGACTCAATAGTCTTCCAATAAAATATTGGATGGTTGTCCAATATTATGGTGCTTCTTGGAAAGTCAACCAACAAAAATGTCGGTAGCAGGACGAACATTTAAATATTAATTAAAATATTGATAGCTGGATCAACATGGAAATTATTGTTGTTTATCATAATTATCATAAGTCTGAAACCCTAATTTTGGATCCAAGAGATAGAGAGTTGTCCAATGTGGATGGAGAAATATCAACCAACCAATAGGTATGAGGACCAGGCCATTTGTGGTGGAGAAACCGGCTGGGCGATGCATGGAGAATTGTCCAACTGGTGGAGAAGGATTCACCAAAATATGGAGAATTATATGAGAAGTATCAACAATATGGAGGATTATCCAAAATAATTAAAGAGCTTGGTACCATCCGGTCATGATGGCCAAGGGGACCAGCCATGGTAGCGCACGGGCCACCATGTGGCGTGCGTCCATTCTTGAGAATTTAGGTATTTTTGTTGGACACTTGTGCAATATTTTGTATTTTCAGGAGAGTTTGATCTTGACTGAAACTCTTAATTTTTGCATGAATGAGCAAGTAGGACTTTGCACACACATCCAATATTTTTAGAATATTAAAATAATAATATTTTAATATTTGTTGGCGGAAAAAGACATAATAGTCGTGGGACTATGCTTTTTTGGAAAATTGAGCAATATTTGAAGAAATGTGAAAAACTAAGAATTCGCATGAATGTGAGAAATCAAGAGGTGTGGAAAATAATAATAAAATCATTAGTTTCCAAAACTGAGTCACCTACCATTTGAATGGTTACCTGTTTGCCTTTTCGCACTAATACCCAACATTAGGAGAAGTTTTTGTAAAGTAATTGTCGATTTTGTCATATGGCTAGTAGTTGTTGAATCAGAGAGCCAATAAATATTGAGACAACTGGATGGAACCTGCATAGTTGTGTTAGCTTGTGCTTTTTGAAAAAGAGGGGGTACTAAGCACACCACCAATATTTTAATCAGGAAACCTGTATGGATAAACTTGTCACAATCAGTAGCACGTATCAACAATAAAGATTTGATACCTTATACGAAGACAAGTTTAGCTCGGACGATCGCAGAATCAATATCCAAGTAATAACCTGGTATGTTCCCGAACAATAATATGAACTGCATTCCAACAAGAACAAGTCTTGTAATCTTTGTTTCAAGATACGAATTCTCAAGAATAAATCTTACAGGACTGTCTAGGTTACTTTAACATACTGCTTGTAATATTTAAATTATAACGATAAACAATGTAAAACGAAAAAAAAATATAACACAAGACACCATAAATTTTGTTAAGGAGGAAAACTACAAAGCTGAAAAACCCCGGGACCTAGTCCATAACTTGAACATCGTAGTGTATTAAGATGCTACAGACACTATCCTACTATCAGACTTCAGACTAGAATGTAGTTGAGATAGAATCGACCCTATAAACAATTCAGCTTCAGTTGTGCTCCTATACGTCTTTTGGATCTCGCAAGACCCTAAGCAATACAATTTTCATATCTTATATCCTTTACATGCCTAGGAGTTGCTTCAATATAAGTGAATATTTTTGTGACTATTCTGCCTCTAACAGAAAACCTATTTAATTTCCTTCATAAAAATATCCAGTCTAGTTATGGAAATTGTTAGAGCATTGCTCGGTCGAACTCACAAGTGTTTCCATCTCAAGCTTGTTGTCAAATTTAGTTGTCAAAACTATATCTTGATTTCGGTCTTGTATTAGGATAAAAGTGTGTAGTTGAGATTTAGATATCACTGTGTTCTACCTTTTGAAGGCGAAGATCAACATGAGATTTGGAGAACTTTAACATAAAAAGGTAAGTGAAGACCGAACCACCTATATCTCAAGTTTTTACATGTCTATCTTTGATACATGGTCGCATGACTAAATTAGACAGTACATGCATAATAGAAATTTCGAGTCAAGTTTATCTTGTCTATCTTCTCGAAATATGATATTAAGCTCAAGAACATTGGTTCATACTTGATGAATTTGGTTTAGAACAATTTATTATTTATAACCTAATTATGATTCAAGATTTAATCATTTGAAAATAGCCTGGAACACTGATATGCGTCATTGATGTTATCCAGGAATGTTTCGAATTGATTATTAGAGAGATATAAAACTACTGTTAACTGGATACATGACAGTATGCATACAACTTCACATACTGGGAGAACTGTTATAAGTCCAGAGCTGCAGTACATGTACCCAGTACACGGTGTAGCTATAGTTCGGCGGCAACGTTTTTGTACGCATACCCAGTATCCATACCATAAAAAGTCTTTTGATCGTGAAGCGGGAAAGGTACGGATACCTAGTATGCAAACCAGAAAAGATCTGTTGGTTTCAAAACCAAATCATGTATGCATAACATAAAAGATCTATGAGTTCATGAACTCATTTTTTCCTTAAGGGTATCCATACCCGGTACAGGTACTATGACAAGAACATTCACGAACATGTATAGTACATGTACCCGGTACACATACTTACCCTGTCGAATATTTTCAGATGCATCAAAATTATTTATATGAGATAATCGTCATTTGAACAACTCTCTAAAAATACTATATAAATATTATTTTTTTATCATATGTGTGATTCAAGAAAATTCTTAAAGTGTTATATGAAAATGGTTAAGTTTATCATTCAATTGGCTAGGTTCGGCTAACCTTCATGAACATGTCATTGTAAACGGTTCAGTTACAGTCCATCCTAACCATAGTGTATATTCTACTATGTTAATCTCAAAGTCAAGTTTTTCATCTAGCGGTGATTATTGATTGCTTGGTGCCAAATCTATCTTAGCTTAAACCTAAAACAACCATGACCTTGAAAGTCTATAAAAGGAGGACCTCAAACAACTGGGATTTTTGAAACCGTGAAACTATTCTTATGTGTCCTAGATGTAAAACTAGAATCGTCCTCTCCTTAAAACCCTTCTAGGGTTTAGCGACAAAAAATACTTCACCTGGGTATTCGTGAAGCCAGGTCCATCTATAGTTATCTTGATAGTTTGTGTATCCTGATCTTGTTTTGATTGTTGATCTACTCACTCAAACAAGATATATATAAATCACAAAGTTTCTTCGTCTCATACTTTATTATTCCACAAGTTTCGACTTGTGAGGTGAATAATAATCTAGGCTGCTCTTCAGGAGTCATGAGGCCGGATTTTGAGGTTTGCTAGACTTTGTCTATTGTAATCAATTTTCTACCTCACCTTGATCTATGATCAGAACGGAAATCACACATATATGCTTATCCTTGGGAGGCAGATTGGTTTAAAGTCTTCAATTGAGTGGAAGCAACTCTTAGGCTGTAAGGACGTTAGGCAAGGGATTCATTTGCGCAGAGTCCTGTTGGGATTCAAGAGGCGTAAGGAGCGTGAATGTAAATGAATTGTTGTGACGATTTAATTCGCTCTCAACTACATTCCAGTGTGAAGTTCTAATAGTAGGCTAGTGTTTGTAGCGGCTTAATACAGTTTGATGTTCAAGTCTGGACTAGGTTCCGGGGTTTTTCTGCATTTTCGGTTTTCTTGTTAACAAAATTTCTGGTGTCTGTGTTATTTGGTTTTTCACATGATATTGTTTATCTTTACAATTGAAATATCACAGGTTGTACGTTAATCAATCAAAGTAGATACATCTATCCTTGTTTTTGGATACGACTTGATTGATTCTTGAATATTGATATTTGGAATCGTCCAAGTACTCTCACACATAATTAGTTTCACGGGCTTGGTTCTGTAAGCATTCTAATTGTGAGAGAAAGAAATATAATCTCATCATATAATTCCTTTATTGAGATTCATTAAGTTGAACTCTTGGAACTGTATTCGAGTTTAGTCCATACAGGTTGCCTAAGAAAAGTTGATGGTGTATTTTGGTACCCCCACGTTTTCCGAAATCTATATGCTTATGTGAGATATTCAAAAGCAAACTCGAGATTAGGTTGAACTTATTATCTTCAAATTTTATAGAGATGCCTCTACCTCACAAGAATAGTCTAAATAAATCAAACAATAAGTGTTTTAGATATCTATCATGTGGAATCACAAGAGTACTTTGTGATTTCTATCTATCTCGTTCATGATATATAATTTGGAAACTAAAAGATCAATAAGAACAAGATCCGGATAACAAGAACTATCAGGTAAAAGATAGTCTGACCAGTCTTCACGAATCCCTTAGTAAAAACCTTTCAAAGTCGTAACCTAATACAGTTTCACCTGAGGAAACCTAGGTTTTTAAAGGACGACAATAGTCGTAACTAGGACATAGAAGTGCCATGATTGAGTTTCTAGTCTGCAGGGAGTCCTCTCTTTACATTAATGAACAACGCTAAACAAATCATGTTCGTGAACTAGTTTTCATGTTTACGAGTTGCTTTGTATACAAGAAATCTAAAATTCTCCATATATATTTTGCATGAAAGAATTTGTGAAGTTTGCATTGAATCACAAAGAAGATGTATGCTACAGTAAGTATACGTAATGCACCAAGTGATTTGCGAGAGATCTAAGGTTAAGCGGTTTTGGAACCGTAAAGCGTAAGTAGAGTATATGTCACAAGAATAAGTTCATGAACTGTCAAAACGGTTTATGAACTCAAAGTCGTCTCGTAACTTGGGGACCTTTTGAAATTGGCAACTTTGCGAACTGTCAAAACAATTTGTGTACTTGAAAATAAAATGTGTACAAGAAACAAAATCATCTAGTTCATGAACTATATAAACCAGTTTGTATACCTTTGAATTAAATATCGTCGAGTAATATCTCAAAATCGACTTGTTCGCGACCGATCAAATTATTTCGTGTACGCGAGTTAATTGGGATCTCAAAAGTTAAGTCTTTATATATTTAAGTTTAAGTTCGTGAACTGGTAAAACAGTTTGTGAACTTTAATAGCTAACTTGACTTACTCTTTGCATTCTTCTTTGCAATGTTCATCATTATATTAAATTCATATGAATTATATCAGTAGATAGAATGGTGGATAATATGAGTAAATAGGATAGTCAGTCTTCACATACCTATGTTTATGAAGTTTTAATTGATGTCGTCTTAAGTCTTCAATATCCAATGTCGATTCGTGAATTATGATACTCAACTACCATGCTTTATTCCTAGTACGAGGCTGACTTTAATGGACTATAAATCAAGATATAGTTTTGATCAATTTAAATTAACGATAAGCTTGACATGCCAAAACTTGTGAGTTTGACCGAGTAATGGTCTAACAATTTTGGTCCATTTGGTTTAGCATATCTATAAGGATATGGATAAGCAAAATGACCATATTTCTTGCAGATTTGACACACACAAGAGTTATAATCAGGTTTCATTTATGGGTTAGAAGATCCAGTTGTGGGGTTGTTAAAAGTTTCCTGGTGAAAAATCCGGAAGAGTAATATAATCAATAACTAAACTGGTTTTCTGTGAATTGATTTTTCATTCATTATTCAAGGTGGATTAGTCTAGATTTGAGTTCATTGAAGGAAAAAGTAGAACACCACGATTTTGAGATGGGATGACAAAGTTATCAAACTCACGGTCCAATCCATTCAAAATATGCATTACTAGATCTGAGCCAGAAACTCATTATAGCAAATAAAGAATTTGGATTTTTTTGAATTTTTTGCAAAAACTCTGCAATTAAGTCAGACACCCCACCACCACCCACCACCCACTTTCGTGTTGTGTGATAATTAATCATAATTGTTCTATCTACAAATAGAAAGTGGTAACAAGATATTTCCATACCAGTAGACAAGTACTTTGTCCCAAAATATCCTGAGAGGCAGGTGAAGTGAAGGTTTCATTTAAGAAACTGGGTACCAATCGATCCCACTTTCTCCATTAAGCATGGTCAGCGTTTGCTTGCCAACCTCTAGGAATAAATATAGTTGGTGAAGGTAAAAGAACAGAACCATCCAAGAAACCAAATAGATCTATATTGAATAGAATGGATTATATTTGAAATTCCCAAACCAAATAGTTTTTATTATCGAGAAAAACATAAGCAAACAAAGTTCTAGATGTTTGTAAACGGTATTGACGAAGGAAAATTGTATTTATAAGTAGTTTTAGTGTTGGTATTTGTATTTAGTTTGTATCGTGATTGTTGGGGGTATTTTCATTGTTTATAGTTACTTCATCAGAAGAAGTAGTAGTCGACGCCATTGAAGGCTGATGGCGGTTGTGGTGGCGACGCTAGGACCGAAAAACCTAAAAACTGCATCCTCTTGATACCATTTATGAGTGCCAAATATTGCATATTTCTACATCTATTTATTGGCATTTAACTCATCTTTTGTGCTCAGAAATCAGATATTATCCCATTCTCGTGTTTTCTTTGTTTTCAAGAATAAATATTTGTACTAATTAATTTTGTGTTTTTAGATAATAAATAAAGTTCGGAGGGCGAGAGCCAAAAGAGCAAAGGGTGGAGACGAGCGTCTATGGATCGAGAAAGCCAAAGCCGCGCGCGCATCACTTGTTGCAACCCAACAAGGAGCAACCCATCTACAAGACATGGGCTTGAGCTATCCAAGACCGGCCCCATAACCGGATCCAAAACAACACTGATTCTCCCTGAACCGTTCGGATCTCGCGCGCATCCGACGCTCGCTGCACCCTCACATCGTCTCTCGATGTGCAGCTCCATGGCAAAACCTCCTACACCTATACCCTATCGACCAAATCCATTTCTCTCTTCATCTTCTCTTTCTTCTCCATCACCTGCAGAAACCATCCCCCTCTCATTCCTTCACCCATACCATGGCAGAACCACCACCTCCATCATCACTTTACGACAAATGATGGCCCAACCGGGCAGTGGCACCTTCACCTCCTCTCTAGGTCTAGATATCTCTCTCTTAGCTTCTCCCAACCCTAGAAGCTAAATTAGAGATAACTAGAGCTAGGGTTTCACCAACAACCCCCTGCATGGTCGATTCAGAGACGAGTAAGGGAAGAAAGAGGTATGGGTTTTCATTAATTGCAAGTTTGGAGTGTTAGAAAGGATGTAAGATGTAAGATGTATAAATATGGTGAGGGAGAGGATGTTTGAAGCTTATGCTGGGCAGCTGAGAGCACAACTTTAGTGTAATTTATGTTTTAATTGCTTTAAATCATGTTCTAAGTTCTTAACTAGGGTGTTGTTGAAACCCCTGATAATGTGCTAAGTAATTCATCTTCATGTTGTGTTCTTGTCATGCTTCATTGTTTTAGAAATATTGAATTAGCCAATTGATCACATGAACCTGTGATAGAGTGTCTTGTAAGAAGACACTCTATACTAGGGGGAATGTGTGAGATTAGCCAATACCTTATCCATGGTGTTCTTCCTGGAATGAATCGAGAATATAGTGTGATTAGGAATTGCCTTAGCATAGGATCGGTGGTGGATTCACCGCCCTAGTGCTCTTTCCCTAATTGTTACAACTTTGTTGCTACCTTAGTTATTGTCACAACTCAACACCTCGGTCGTATCGACACCAACCATATTTGTGTTACATTTCATAGAAATCAGTTTAAGTAAAGCCATAGATCAACATAAGCATCCCATTTCCTGTGGATCGACAAGTATTTGCCAGTTCCGCATTGTAGACACCGTGCACTTGCGGTTTAACAAGTAGGCATAAAAACAAACCACTTCCCAAGCCTACCAAGTTTTTGGTAGGCTCCCCCAACTCTATACTCCCCCAATTCATACCCTAATCATTATGACCACATGTATCATCAACCACAGTGGGGAGATGAACGATTCTATACTCCCCCAACTCCTTGTATGCAATCACTAATGGAAGAGCTCATAGAGCAAAACAATGATATACTTGGATGGAAAATGCATGATCATCCCTTCTCTAGTGAACCATGTGCACAACCATGTAATGATCCTTCATATGAAACATGCATACCCACTAGTGAAGACTCCCCTTCACTTGAACATCTCACTATGATTCTTCAAATGAACCTGATTGAGGTACAAAATAAAGATTGGAAAGAAGTTTATGATAGGATGTTTGTTATTCCGATAATTTTGAAAATAGTGTTTCTATTCCTACTCATGCAACTGACACTGAACATGAACCTAATCTAGAGGTAAATGAGTACACTAGAAATGCTACAATTTTGAATAAGGAAATGCATTTTTGTTATGAGGATGATGATGATGGTGAATATGATATGTTAGAAGAGCATGTGCGTGCTGAAAATATGATGGAATCTTTGGGTTCAGAGACGTTAGGCGTCTCTTCTGTGAACCCTATGAATGATACTTCTTCTAACATTCATACTTGTGATGTTAACTCTGAGTTTGGGTTTGTGAAATTCTTCAGTGAAAGTGAGCATGCTATAGAACTTGTTTGTGACTTAAGAAAGGATGAATCCTCTGTTGACACTAATGTTCTTATGGATCATGATATTATTTTTGTGTCTGATTCCCTGCCCATGTCACAATATGTTGCCTCCTCACGATGATTATGACATGGAGATTGATGAATTGTTCTATGCGGTGAACATGATTTACCTTCTTCGACCTTAGGAAAGTGTGTGATGGTGCAAATGATCGTATACATGAAAACAACTTAGATGTACCTAATCTCTCTCCTAAGGCACAGATTGAAACTCCTCCACCAAACCTAGGTGTAGTTTGTAACAAAATTGCAAAACCAACTTTTAAAGAAAATGCCTAATTTAGGCCAGAGCTTTGTGCTTCCCAAGTCCTCTTGGACTATTTTGCATCAAAGTATAACACTTTTAAGGAACCACAGTTGGAATGTGTATATCTGCCTGTTCTTAGTAAAACTCATTTTGAGTTAGACCTTTTGCATGATGTACCCTTAAAATTGCAAGATTTTGTGCTCTCAAACACACACATTCACAAGTTTAGGTTTGGGGGAAAATCATTCCCATATGCAGCCTTACTTGCGCTCTCATGTTATATTTGTGTAAGACTGTTGATGTTTCTGCATATTGTCTTTTGGGTTGATCCTCAACTCTTTAGATTGTTGGTGTATGGTGAATTTTCATTGTATATAATCCAGTAGGACTTGTTAAATTTTCTTTTCTTGAATCGGTTGAGTCTTCTTGTACATATATTGTGCTAATCCGATATGATCTCCACTGAGAATGTTGGATTCTAGCCTTGACTAATGAAGCTCTAACCTTGCTCCCGCCGACATACCGGTAATCTCTTCCCTTTTCTCTTATCAGCATAGTTCTCATGGTATGTGACTTTTTGAATTCTTATTATCTGTTGACACATTGAGGACAATGTTTGATTTAGGTTTGGGGGTGCATTTGCATATAGAGTTTTTAGTCTTTTATTTTCAAAAAAAAAAAAAAAAAAAAAAAAAAAAATTCAAAACTTTTTGCAAATAAAACCTCCAACTTTTAGAGATTTTAGAGTCACTAGCATGCTTCTAGCTATGTTTACATAGAGTCGACCGGAAATAACGAACTTGGAAATCTTGGAGAACACAATCGGGTTTCTTAGTTGATTAGAGCGTTAAAGTTGGATTTAACCATGAGGAGGGCGAATTAGGTCTTATTTAGATATTCGGTAGTAGAATTGTGATCACCCATAGTGGAGACTACCCATTTTACATCAAGTGAGGCACCAACCTTCAATTTTTGCAACTTTCTAGAAAAATTTGTTAGAGTGTGTGTCCGTCACGTCAATTAGGGTAGGGTTGTGAGCTACCCTAACTTCGCACCACTTTATTACTACTTTTGATCTCTTAGTGCTAATTTCGTCAATCATGAGGTGCGTTTAAAGATGAAAACTCCTTCTAAATATCGATTTGCAGTTAGCATCACTCTCTCCCTCTCAATCAACAGATTCATAGAAACACATCGTCGTCAGCAAGCGGAGCACCATCAGAATATTTGAAGAAAAGTTGAGATAGTCCAAGGTTTACGTGCAACGAAGAAAAAGAAGATGAGAATTAATGAAGTTTGTGAAAAATTGAGTCTTATTGTTTTATTTTCATTCCAAGTAATCTAATCTAAAAAAAAAAAAAAAAAAATTGTTAGTCAAGTTTTTGTGAAGTTCAGAAGTTCATCATCAGCTATTGAAGACCGAAGATTGAAGACGTTTCTATGAATGCTGAGAGAGTGATGTTAATTGCCGATCGGGTGAAAAGGTAAGTGAGTACTCCCACCCTTGCTAATGGTTGATTTCCTTTCTTAGAGATCATCAGAAAAGATTCTTTTTGTCCACATACAGTGGAGTCTCAGAAATTATTTCGGAAGGTTATCCTTCTCATCTTCAACGTGTGCGGGATTTCTCTCTTTATTCCTTCTGCACACATGAGAGACTAAAAAGCGGTCTTTTGAGTGCAATTATCATAAAACCCTATTGGTGAGGCGAATTCGAGGCTTATGATCACAATCGAATCGAATTCTTTCATATGGTATGGTTACTTCTCGCAAAGCACTTAAGGATAAGAATACGTTCTTTGGTAGTTCTAACTTCTTGTTACTAGCATCGAAACTCTATGTCCTCATAGCTCCTTGGATGCTTGAGACTCTTTTACACTCGAAGTTGGAGAAGGTTTTGTGGGTACACCTCTGGTAAACCCTCACGAGACTACAACTCGTCCACTAGGGACACCTAGGGGGTTTAAAGGCTTAGTGCATACGCTAAATGCATTCGAGAGACCAGCGGCAGTGGTATAGTTAGGATTTCTTAATTTGTTTCACTTGAGGACAAGTAAAATTCAGGTTTGGGGGTATTTGATGAGTGCCAAATATTGCATATTTCTACATCTATTTATTGGAATTTAACTCATCTTTTGTGCTCAGAAATCGGATATTATCCCAGATTCTGTGTTTTCTTTGTTTTCAAGAATAAATATTTGTACTAATTAATTTTGTGTTTTTAGATAATAAATAAAGTTCGGAGAAACTGAGGAGCCAAAAGAGCAAAGAATTAGAGACGAGCGTCTATGGAGCAGAAAGCCAAAGCCCGCGCGCGCAACAGTTGCAACCCAACAAGGAGCAACCCATCTACAAGACATGGGCTTGAGCTATCCAAGACCCGGCCCATAACCCGGATCCAAAGCCTGATTTATCCTAAGCCGTGAGATTTCTGTCTCCTAGATCCTACGGTCGCTACACCCTTCACATCATCCCCTGATGTACCCGCTCAACACCAAAATTCCCTATACCATCACCCTCTCGACCAACTCCACCATTTCTTCTTTCCTATTCTCTTTCTTCACCCATACCCAAAACCTGGAAGAACCCATCCCCATTCTTCTCCAGACCATACCATGGCGAGGCAGAGCCATCACCACCTCCTCCATATCTGTCACAACACAGACCACCTTCGCCCCTCCTAATTCTCTCTAGCTCTTTCATAGCTTCTTCCCTAGGAGCTAAGAGAGGAATAGAAAGAATTAGGTTAGGGTTAGGTCTTCACGAGATGAGAAGGAACAACAAAGTAAGGAGTTCTCGAGCCGCGGAGAGCGCGAAGAGACAAGCGATTCGGCATGGGTGAGAGAGTATTGATTTTAATTTGTTTTGAGAGAATTAGGGTTTTTAGTTCTTTGCATGTATAAATAAGGTTGAGATGTGTGTGAAAAACCTTATGCTGGACTAGCGAGCACCAATTGTAGTTGTTTTATGTTTTAATCATGTTTAAAATAGTTTGCTAGGATTTCAATGAAACCCTAATTCTGTCATGTTGTTCTACTTTGTGTGGGTGCTCTTGAATGCTAAAACTATAAAGATAATCTCAACTCTAGCTTTCCAATGCTTTACTCTCACAATGAATGCCATGTATGCATTGTAGTTAGGCTAAAAGCTTGTATTGGTTATGCTTGACTCAAGCCTTAGAGATATTTGCTAATTCCCTTGACTATTTGTGCTTAATTAGACAACTAGTGCTCTGGGTTAGTACCTTAGCGATAATTGAGTTATCATTTGGTGAAACTCCTTAGATAGGTGATAAACTTGACACATTATCCTTATCCATCACGAGGAACAAGAAAGCTCCATTTAGTTGAACACATAACATGATTTAGTGGTAGACTTGACAATCCTAGTACTCCTTTATTCTCACTACTTGTAGTTTATCTTGATCCTTTGTCATAACATCCACTCGGTCGTATCGACAAAACCACGGTGTGTTACAATACCTTAGAAAATCGGTAGAGCAAAGCTTAGATCAACCATAAGACACCACAAGTCTCTGTAGGATCGGCCTGTGCTTTGCCACGCCTCCAATAGTAGACACTGTGCACTTGAAAGTATAACATGTAGGCATCAAAATAAACACATTCACTAGCCTACCAAGTTTTTGGCGCCGCTGCCGGGGACTTGGCGTGTGCTGTATTGATTATTGCTTGCTTTACTTAATTTCATTCCACCTTGTACATACTACATCAGTGCATTTTACTTAATCTTACTTGCATATTTGATTTTACGCATTTTCTTGTGTTATTTGAATCTTGTAGGTGCCACTTAACTTGCATTCTTGCATCTATTTTTGTTAAGCCCTGCATATCTTCTAGCTGCATATCTTCTATCTGCATTGTAGTGTATCTTCTAGCTGTAACTTGTTATATTTCTGCATCTGTGCATCTTTATCTTTCTGTTTTGGGAGCATCATTATCCTGCATATCTATCCATCTGGAGTTGTAACTTAGTTAAGTTTCACTTTTGATTTTCAGTTTCAATACATGATCTGCATTGTAGTATAACTTAATCTGTCTTGTGCATCTTTGTTTTTAATCCTTTGTCAGAATAGCTTAGATGTTTTCTTTTACGTGCATCTTCAGCTGTGCACTTGCACTCACCATCTCACTTCAGCTGAGCTCAAGTCTGCCTGGCTTGAGCTGTCACCACTCAGCTGCATTTGCACATCCCTGCGATTAATTGCTTAAACCATCATCTGTGTCAGCTGAATCTTGTAGGTGCTACTTGACTTGCATCTCTGCCATGTAGAGTAACTTAGTGTAATCATCTCATCTCATAACATATAGTGGTAGTATAGTCATCTTATAGTCATCTCATACCCATAGTTGCATATTGAATCAACCTTCCCCTGTGTCAGTCCAAAATACTCTCAGGCTTATGCCAGTGTTGATATTCATCATCTTTCCCTTAAGCTGCACATCCCAGAGAACTAAACCTCTTTGTTGAGTTAGCGGTACTTGCTATCTTCTTTGTCTTCTTGAGCTGTTTGTCAAGCCAAGGAGGAGAAGAAAAAGGAGCAATACTTGAGTTTTGCAAAGCCCTGAGCCACCCCTGCAATTTACAATAGTCATGTGAGTGGTTCCTTGATATTTGAATTACCCACATGCTAGTTGAGAATGCTATGACCTTGTGCTGAATTATATGGGTGCATGCATGAATATGTTATCACATCTATGAGCTTTGTATCAAAACTAAACTGTGCATCACTGAAAATTGCCTAAGCATCACAGTATAACCACCTGTATTTCCCTTGCATGTGAGTAGTCACCCTTTAGGCAACCATCCATAATTGTCTATTTGAACTAATTGTTTGCATATCTCAGTGGCACTTGAGCAATTTTTGAAAATTTGAAATGTATACTTTTGAGTAACCTGTGCACTGAAATTAGGGTGAAATAGTGCAGATTTTCTCTGTGAACCACTTAGCTTCAACATTGCCCTGTGCTCCACTCCAGCCCCTGAAGCTGTTGAGTGTGAGCTGTAGCTTGGTCAAACAAGTTAGCTGCAACCCCAGTGGAAGGCAACTGAATTAGTTGATATCAACTCAGGCAGTTGATGCCACATACCCTGTAACCTTGTGCATGCTAGACTTTGTTTGAAACCCTGTGTGAACTATCATCTGCCAAGCTCGCTGTCACTTTCACTTGTTGAATGCTAAGCCTACAAATCTGTTGTGAGTCCTGTGTCAACTGAGCTTTTTGAGCTATCGGCCCTGCACTTTTATGCATGCTCTGAACACTAAGGCTATCCAATCCTGTAAACCTGTTGTCATCAACTGAGCTAAGCCATCTGCCTTGCAATTTTTGGGTTTAATCTCTGAAATTTGACATCAACCAAGCCAGTTGACACACCCTGAGCATATTGACTTGTTGGTATTGTTCATTTCTTTGAGTTACCAAGATTGCATCATGACACCCGTGAACCTTGGGTGTTGAATAACATGCTCACATGAAGGATTAGTTTCTTACCTTGCTGACAAACCTGTGAACCTCTTCACATGCTTGCATAACCCCCTGTTTTGCATTTTTAGCCAAGTTCACTTGATATCAACTGAGATAGTTGATATCAACTGAGATAGTTGATATCAAGTGAACCAGTTGACCTATGTGCCTTGTGCCCCTGAGCATAGTCTGTTGATACTCTGTGGCATGTTAGGCTTGTGGTAAAGTGCTCAAATTGATCATCTACTCGTTTGTTGCACCTTCCCTGCATCTTTGCACACTTTTGGTTAGTGAGACCTTGAATAGCATGTTGACTTGTTGAATCTGCTGAGCCATGATCACATGTTGAAATTTTGAGCTCTCCTGTGCTCTGTGCATTCTTTGCTTGAGTGAAAGTTCTTCCTCTGTTGTATCTGTGGACCAACATCGCTGACTTGTTTATGATTTTTGTAGCCTTGGAATGAATGTTGGTTACTTGTTGACTGTTTTTCAAACACATGACCCATCATATGCTTCACATTAAGTGAGCATTACTCGGCTAAGCTATCTTTGTGTAATCCATGACAACAATTACAAGCACCCCTGTGTGCTTAGCTGTTGGAAATTAGGTATCAATTTTTGTGAAATTGTGTTGCCCTGTATTGTTCTGTGCACCAAAATTGTGCTGTGTTGTATCTCTCTTAAGCAGCAGCAAGAAGCACTTCTGTGAATTAGGTGTCATTTTCTTTTGTGAGTTATATCTCTCTGGGCTGAACCCATAACCACTGAAGCCCACACAAACTGAGTTGCTGGGCTGCACCAACTGAAGCCCACTAAAACCAAAACTGAAGCCCACTTAAACCAAAACAAAAGCCCACAAAACCAAATTGAAACCCACATAACTGGGCCGTACAACAACTGGGCTTTGCACTCCCTTGGGCTTACCTTCCCTCTTTTGAAACATCATTGGTTATACATGATTTAATGTGTGCTAATCTTCTTTTTGAGTTCAAATTGAGTTGCTAGATCATGTCAGGATTTTGGTCTGCAACTGGGGATAAGAACAAATCCATTTGAGAGCTTGCTTACGAGCATGCTTCACAATATGAACCCCCATCAGACCATAGTAATTTTAGGGAATACTATGAACCTTCTCAGGGCCCCGACCTTGAATATTCATACCCTAATCATTATGACCACATGTATCATCAACCACAGTGGGGAGATGAACAATTCTATACTCCCCCAACTCCTTGTATGCAATTACTAATGGAAGAGCTCATAGAGCAAAACAATGATATACTTGGATGGAAAATGCATGATCATCCCTTCTCTAGTGAACCATGTGCACAACCATGTAATGATCCTTCATATGAAACATGCATACCCACTAGTGAAGACTCCCTTCACTTGAACATCTCACTATGATTCTTCAAATGAACCTGATTGAGGTACAAAATAAAGATTGGAAAGAAGTTTATGATAGGATGTTTGTTATTCCCGATAATTTTGAAAATAGTGTTTCTATTCCTACTCATGCAATCGTTGAACATGAACCTAATCTAGAGGTAAATGAGTACACTAGAAATGCTACAATTTTGAATAAGGAAATGCATTTTTGTTATGAGGATGATGATGATGGTGAATATGATATGTTAGAAGAGCATGTGCGTCTTGAAAATATGATGGAATCTTTGGGTTCGAGACGTTAGGCGTCTCTTACGTGAACCCTATGAATGATACTTCTTCTAACATTCATACTTGTGATGTTAACTCTGAGTTTGGGTTTGTGAAATTCTTCAGTGAAAGTGAGCATGCTATAGAACTTATTTGTGACTTAAGAAAGGATGAATCCTCTGTTGACACTAATGTTCTTATGGATCATGATATTATTTTTGTGTCTGATTCCCTGCCCATGTCACAATATGTTGCCTCCTCTGATGATTATGACATGGAGATTGATGAATTGTTCTATGCAGGTGAACATGATTTACCTTCTTTTCGACCTTAGGAAAGTGTGTGATGGTTCAAATGATCTTATACATGAAAACAACTTAAATGTACCTAATCTCTCTCCTAAGGCCGATGATTGAAACTCCTCCACCAAACCTAGGTGTAGTTTGTAACAAAATTGCAAAACCAACTTTTCCTCGAAAATGCCTAATTTAGGCCTAGAGCTTTGTGCTTCCCAAGTCCTCTTGGACTATTTTTGCATCAAAGTATAACACTTTTAAGGAACCACAGTTGGAATGTGTATATCTTTTGTTCTTAGTAAAACTCATTTTGAGTTAGACCTTTTGCATGATGTACCCTTAAAATTGCAAGATTTTGTGCTCTCAAACACAATTGTTCACAAGTTTAGGTTTGGGGAAAATCATTCCCATATGCGGCCTTTACTTGCGCTCTCATGTTATATTTGTGTAAAATCGTTGATGTTTCTGCATATTGTCTTTTGGGTTGATCCTCAACTCTTTAGATTGTTGGTGTATGGTGAATTTCCATTGTATATAATCCAGTAGGACTTGTTAAATTTTCTTTTCTTGAATCGGTTGAGTCTTCTTGTACATATATTGTGCTAATCCGATATGATCTCCACTTAGAATGTTGGATTCTAGCCTTGACTAATGAAGCTCTAACCTTGCTCCGCCGACATCACCGGTAATCTCTTCCCTTTTCTCTTATCAGCATAGTTCTCATGGTATGTGACTTTTTGAATTCTTATTATCTGTTGACACATTGAGGACAATGTTTGATTTAGGTTTGGGGGTACATTTGCATATTGAGTTTTTAGTCTTTTATTTTCAAAAAAAAAAAAAAAAAAAAAAAAAAATCAAAACTTTTTGCAAATAAAAACCACCAACTTTTAGAGATTTTAGAGTCACTAGCATGCTTCTAGCTATGTTTACATAGAGAGTCGACCGAAATAACAGAACTTGGAAGTCTTGGAGAACACAATCGGGTTTCTTAGTTGATTAGAGCGTTAAAGTTGGATTTAACCATACTTAGTAGGGCGAATTAGGTGTTGTTTAGATATTCGGTAGTAGAATTGTGATCACCCATAGTGGAGACTACCCATTTTACATCAAGTGAGGCACCAACCTTCAATTTTTTGCAACTTTCTAGAAAAATTTGTTAGAGTGTGTGTCACCGTACGTCAATTAGGGTAGGAATTGTGAGCTACCCAAACTTCGCACCACTTTCAAAGACTACTTTTGATCTCTTGAGTGCTAATTTCGTCAATCATGAGGGGTGACGTTTAAAGATGAAAACTCCTTCTAAATATCGATTTGCGATTAGCATCACTCTCTCCCTCTCAATCAACAGTTCATAGAAACACATCATGCGTCGAGCAAGCGGAGCACCATCAGAATATTTGAAGAAAAGTTGAGATAGTCCAAGGTTTACGTGCAACGAAGAAAAAGAAGATGAGAATTAATGAAGTTTGTGAAAAATTGAGTCTTATTGTTTTATTTTCATTCCAAGTAATCTAATCTAAAAAAAAAAAAAAAAAAAAAAAAAAATTGTTAGTCAAGTTTTTGTGAAGTTCGAAGTTCATCATCGTCACTATTGAAGACCGAAGACCGAAGATTGAAGACGTTTCTATGAATGCTGAGAGAGTGATGTTAATTGCCGATCGGGTGAAAAGGTAAGTGAGTACTCCCACCCTTGCTAATGGTTGATTTTCTTTCTTAGAGATCATCAGAAAAGATTCTTTTTGTCCACACTTCTGTGGAGTCTCCAGAAATTATTTCGGAAGGTTATCCTTGATAGGGTGTAGAATACATCCTATTTATTATCTATTGTTTATGCTTTCTCTGCTATTTTTCTTGTAAATTACGTATTTTACGCTTGTTTTGAGTTTTATAGGTATTTTGGAGTCATGCGAAAGAAAAGAAGAAGAAACCATCCAAAGTTGTGCTAAGGGCGTAATTGTCATTTCACAAGCAAGTTATATATGGAGCCTGGCCACGGTTAAGGGATAGACATTTTGTTTTGATGAAGAATTGTTAAAGGCACCCAAGGAAGTTACTCGGGGGCACCATCAGGGTGGCTCTTATTTCAAAGTGCAACAGTCGTCCCAATTAAAGCCCTAGCTAGGTCGAGAAATCATTTCCTCCCCAATCATTCTACACCCGAAAGTGAGAAAGAAAACATCAATGGCTGCCATTTGTGGTTCGATTGATCGAGAGAAAGGGAGAACAAATCGAGAGCCGAGAGAAGATGAAATGGGTTTCTTTGTTGGGGGATCGAGGGTTTGATTCGAATTGTTGATGTCGAGATTGCCATTTAGTCATTGGAAGAACAAGAAATCGAGAGATAGGTTTAGTTTGAAGACTTGATCTCGCAATCGATAGAGAAATTGGGGGTTTATCAATCTGAGTAGATGAAGATGATTCTCAGTGTTGTTGAATTGAAATGATAATCAAGAGTGAATTGAAATTGTTTTGTTTGCCACGGATGAGGAGAATCGAAGGTTGAATCTCAGTTCCGTGATGATTTTAAGTAATGGGTTTTTATTGAATTCGATGTTGGTGGTAGTTGCTACTATAGAAGCAAAGATGGTGATGAAGTTTGAAGAAATTAGGGTTTGATCTTTGAATTGAAATCGAATAATTGGGGGTTTTTGTGAATATACTCGATTGACCCGGGGATGGTTGCGCGTGTGACATTTTCTTTATGGAGCTACGAGAGAAGCGAGAGGTAATAACAAATGATGTTGAAACTATGTTTGTAATAATTTGATGTTGCTAGTAATGGAGTTAATCAAGTTCTACTGAGAGAGATGGGGTTTGTTGGTTGCAGAAATTATGAGATTGATGATGGTGGCTATGCATCTGCAATAGAGAAGAAGAATCGTGTTGCGAGAATTGAGCTGGGGAGGTGATCTTCTTTGTGCAATAATGGGCTCCAGTGATGAGCAAGATTTGGAGTGGAAGAATTAAAGCTAGATGAATGTTTAGGAGTTTGTAATGTGCAGTCCTCGAGAGCAATGGAGTTGCGGTCAAAATGCATTTGTCTTTGGTGGTGTTAGTTGGCTTGACATGGTTGATCTTTGTTGTCAAGCGATGAGGTGGTTATGGGTGGCCAGAAGGTGGTAGATGGTGTTGCTCTCCAGCTCTTGGCTTTGTAGGTCTACTAAGAATGGTGATTGTATCTTTATGAGAATGGATATTGTAATGCTAAGCTTGTCTTTGGTTCGATTCTGACTCAAGGAGCGGTGCAAGGAGTCAGTGGAAATGGAAATGGAATGTTGGATTATTTGGTTGCAGCAAAGCAAATGAGTTTGGTTGAGTGTAAGTTACGAGGTTGTGATGAGTGTACGCAAAGGAAGTGTATGGAGAGCTATGCGATAATTGGTTAGCGTGATGATGAACATGAGATACGAGTGCAAAGATGAGAAGTGTTGCTGCTACATTACAGGGAGTAGAAAAGGCACGAGAATTAGATGAATGTGTTAGGCATGTTGCGGGTGAAAAGAAACGGCTGAATTGGCACAGGAAACACGAAGCGCCCGAACTCGGATGGAATTTTATTGGATGAGTCAACTCGGTGACTCGTTACACCAACCTCGTATTTTAGCCGACTAAGGCCAGAAGTGGACGGCTAACTTAGTGGTGACTCTCTCCTCCCTTGACCGTTGACTGACGGTTTGGCCAGTTTGACCGTTAGTCTTAACGGTGGGTGACGGAATATTAAGTCGAATATACCATTGACGGTGAACTTTTCGGGTGGCGAAGCGGCGACTATTGGGATTAGAGCCATAATACCAGATTTTCCGGCAAGCCAAAATTCCGAATTTTCTATGGACTTCTCTCGTAGGTGTGAAGACTTGGGCTAGGAATTGGATGGAGAATTGGGCTCAAACTTGGAAAGAGAAGATGGAAGATGAGAAAAGACTTGAATTTGGAAATTGAATTGCTAAAGGAAAAGGATTCTATTCCTTGGAAGATTTGGAGAATATTGAAGCCTATAAATAGAGAAGTTTTCTATATCTTTTACACAACTCTTTACACACACAACACTTGTGTTTTTGCTAGCTTTTGAAAATTCTTCTTTTTAATTATTTGTGTGAACTTGAAAATTCTCCTTTTAATTATTATTTGTGTGAATTTCAAAAACATGAGTAGCTAATTTTCTTATTGATTGAGGATGAATTCCTAGTTCTTAATATATGATTTGAGTTTTGTTTCAATTCTATCTTGAGGTTTTTCACATGATTATCGTTTGTTTTTACTAATTGGAATGATCTTGATGACATTCATGATTGATTGATAGATTGTTTAGAGTGCACGCTAAATTGATTTGTTAGTTTAATCTAAATCTAGTATAAGTTAGGGAATAAGTAATCGTTCTCGACACTTTACACAAGTAGAAAACACGAGACCTTGCGGAGGGATTCCGTGGAGCGATTGTGTGTAAAAACAACGCTAGAAAGTGGACCAAGCGAACCGAGTTTAACTACTAGTACTAAACCTAAATTCATAGATCTTAATGCATTCAGGGAATTACATCTTGTAAGCGAACCTCAAGGTGGTTCTTTTGAATAGAATACGATAACTAAAGCGGACTTGTTACTCGGTGAAATAAGGGATTTTGGGGCTAGCTAAGCGGACTGCTATCCTACGGTTGGTGATAATCTGTGACTAATAACAAGTAGAAAAGAACATAACTTGAATCATTGTTTTGCAACGAAGAAGGATTCCTTGATCTTGTCTCTCTTATTGCTTTCAACTTTATCTTTTAATTGCTTTGTTTATTTTCTTTTGCTTTTACACCCCCTTTTGTGACAATTTTTACAACTAGAATCTCTTGCTCCTCGTGGGAACGAACTTGACTACCATTATATTATTTTTAATTGAGTGGAAACATTAATTAATTTGATTGCACCTACGACACGCATCAAATTTTGGCGCCGTTGCCGGGGAGCAGCGGACGATTTTAGTTTTTTTTTTTTTTTTTTTTGCTATATTCTTGCTTTGTTAGATTCTATACCGTATCTAACTTAGTTTTTGAGAATCTTGTTTCAGGTGTATACCTTTGGTGAATGCTTAAGAAGGGCAGACCGAGTCCAATACGTCTTCGATCCGTCACTCAACTAAAGGATTTCATTCGAGCGGTTAACACTCCACTTCCTCCTTCTTCATCAAGTGATTCGGACAAAGAGGAAGAAACAATGGTCTGAACGTACACTCAAGGACCTAGCTTCTCACAAGCTTGATACACAACAATGGTGTATCCAAACTAACTCAACCTTCGAGATCAAGCCGGGGTTGATTAGAGAGTTACCAAAGTTCCATGGCATGGTGAATGAGGACCCAAACAAACATCTTATGGACTTCTATACCATAGTTATGGCTATGCTTCCATCGGAGACTAATGCGGATGGAGCAATGTTGAAAGCTTTCCCGTTTTCTTTGGCGGGCAATGCTAAGGAATGGTTATATTATTTGCCTTAGGAAGTATCACAACATGGAATGGTATGAAGAAACTTTTCCTCGAGAGATATTTTCCCGCATCCAAAGCTACTCAAATTATAAAAGGAGATTTGTGGATTGAAACAACAAGTGGGAGAATCATTGTATGAATGTTGGGAGCGATACAAGAGGTTGGTGGCAAGCTGTCCACACCATCAATTTAGTGACGTTATGATACTCCAATAATTCTACGAAGCTCTCAACCCGAGTGATAGGTCTCTTCTTGACGCCGCGGGTGGTGGTGCACTAATGAACAAGACGGTGACCCAAGCTACCGAGTTGATTGAAAGTATGGCTGCGAACTCGCAACAATTCTACACAAGAGATGAACCCATGGTTAGGCGAGTGCATGAAGTTAGTGATTTATCATCACATCTTGATCAAAGGATGAGTAACATGGAGATAATGATGCAAAGGATGGCCGTGGTAATTATTCCGGATGGTGAGACCGAACAAGTAAATGCTTTATATCCAAATCAAAGGCCAAGGTACGATCCATACTCCAGTACCTATAATCCCGGTTGGAAGGATCATCCCAACTTTAGTTATGCAAACAAGCAAGCGGCGGTTCCCAATCCGTATGAGCAACAAGGTGGTTTCCAACAATCACGTTTCCAACCTCAACAACAATTTCAACCACAACAAGTCAAGGAGCGTGATTCTTTGAATGATGACAAGCTCAATGCGTTAATGCAAGGTGTGCAAGGTCTCACCACTTTGGTCCAACAACACCAACAAAAGACCGATTCGGCAATCAAGGATTTACAAATTCAAGTGGGCCAATTGGCGACCGATGTGAACCTATTGAAAGCTCAAGCGTCCACAAGCTTCCTTCACAAACATTTGTTAATCCAATAGAGAGCGTTAATGCGATTACTTTGAGGAGTGGGAAACAAGTGGAGCAACCAAATCAACAAGATGAGGTAAATGATGAGAAAGAGGAAATTGAGACCGCTAAAAGGAGAATACATCCCCAACCAACCTACCTAAGGAGACGGTTCCTACTTTCACAACTCCACCCCCGTTTCCTAGCCGATTTTCTAATTCGAAGAAAGACTTGGAATACAAGGATATGCAGGACATCCTTAAGAAAGTACAAGTCAATATACCACTCATTGAGGCGATTCGTCAAATTCCTCGTTGTGCAAAGTTCTTAAAGGAGTTGTGCATGAAGAAAAAGGTTAAAAGGGAATGAAGTCATGAGTGTGGGGAAAATGCTTCAGCGTTCATTCTCAAGAAACTCCCACCAAAAATTAAAGGACCCCGGTAGTTTCACTATACCTTGCACAATTGGTAAAACAAGGTTTACTCGAGCTTTGCTAGATTTGGGTGCATCGGTTAATGTTATGCCTTCTTCGATTTATGATTCTTTGAATCTTGGTCCTCTTAAAGAGACCGGGGTAGTTCTTGAACTTGCTAACCGATCTAATGTTTACCCGAAAGGGATTGTTGAGAATGTTTTGGTGCAGGTTAATGAGCTTGTATTTCCGGCCGATTTCTATGTCTTAGACATGAATGATGAGAATTCTTCCAAGTCTACACCTTTGCTATTGGGTAGACCATTCTTGAGCACCGCCGGAACAAAGATTGATGTCCAAAATGGCACCTTGACTATGGAGTTTGATGGTACACTCATCCACTTTAATATCTTTGAGACAACGCGATACCCTAGTGATGTGAAGTCATGTTTTCCCGTGAAAGAGATTGATCCGGGCTAATGAATCTTGCAAGAGCTAAGTCGGGCCGTCGACTTTAAAACAAGCGCTTAATGGGAGGCAACCCATAGGTTTTGTATTTCTTATCCTTTTGCTTTTTGTTATTTCTTTTTCTTGTTTCATATCATGTTAAAATTTCCCACCTTGACTTTACTAGGAGGATTCAATTACATTGAGGACAATGTAAGGTTTAAGTGTGGGGGAGTGGTTAAGCATGTTTTTAAAAAATTACAAAAAAAATTTAAAAATTTAAAAAAAAAAAAGTTTTACATAAAAACTCCAACTTTTAAAGATTTTAGAATCACTAGCATACTTCTAGGTATGTTTACATAGAGATTTTGACCGACATAATTGAACTTGGAAATGTTAGAGAACTACATTCGGATTTCTTACTTGTTTGAGTGTTAAATAATGGATTTAATCATGCCGGTGATGCGAATTTGGTGCAGGGAGAAATGCGTTATTAGAGTTGCTGATCAATCATTAGTGGAGACTACCGTATTCATATCATGTGAGGCACCGACCAGAAATTTTCCATCTACTAAAGAGCTTTCTTTTGAGTGTGTGTCACCGTAAGTAAATTCCGGGTAGAATGGTGAGCTACCCAACCTCCCACCAATAAAAGCACTACTCTTTGATCTCTTGAGTGCTAATTTTGTCAATCATAAGGGTGGCGTCTATAGATGAAAGCTTCCTTCTTGTAGTTCGATTTGCAGTTAGCACCATTCTCTCTCTCGACAACAACGGGCCCATAGAAACACCATCATCATCAACAAGGAGCGACACCAAAATCTACAAGGAAAGTTGGAAAAGTTCAAGGTTTACAAGCAACGGAACGAGAAAAAAGAGAAAATTTCAAATACAAGTAAAGCAACATACAAAGGGCGGATTTCACATATATGTTGAGGACTTACAATACAATGAGGTAATTTTATATCCAAGTATGAAGACTTATTCATAAGAGCGAAGAAAATTAAAAGGTGAGAATTTTTGAAGTTTATGATTTCAAGACAATACAAGTTGTGAAGAATCAAGCGGTAAAATACTTCTCCACGGCCATGGTTTATTTTTTTGTTTTGTATTTTATTTCTCTTGTTTAAAAAAAAAAAAAAATTATAAAAAAAAAAAAAAAAAGATATAAAAAAAAAAAAACGAGAGAAATATTTATTTGTTTTTAATAAGCCGTGGGAAAGGAAAATTTATAAGGAAGTTTCAAGCGACAAGGATTTTTAAGATAAAAAAAGTTAAAAATTGTCAAGGATTTATGAAATTCGAGAGTTTATCATCAAAGTTGAAACGAAGACGAAGACCATGAAGATCAAGACGAGGAGCGGAAGACGTTTCTATTGGATGCCGTGAGAGTGGTGTTATCATAATTGGCGATCGGATGTGAAGGTAAGTAAGTAATCTCATCCTCAATAATAAATGGTTGATTTCCTTTCTTAGAGATCGTCAGAAAAATGGTTTTTTTCAAAATATTAAAAGATGTGGGTTTTTAAAAATATTTTGGAAGTTGTCCTTCCCACCATTCAACGTGTAGCAGAATTCTCTCTACATTCCTACCGCACACATGTGAGACCATAAAAAAGCCGTCTTTTGAGTGCAATTATCATAAAATCCTTTTTGGTGAGGCGCTGAGTCGAGGCGAAATGCTTATTGATCGTTTCTCAAACACGCGTTCTCTCATTATGGTGTGGTTATTTCTCACTCAACATTTAAGAATGAGAATATGTTCTTTAGTATTTCTAACTTCTTATTACTAGCATGCGAAACTCTATGTCCTCATAACTCTTTGGATGCTTGGGACGCTTGAACGCTTTGAAGTTGTGAGTTTTTAGTTTGATTTGCTCGAGGACTAGCAAAGTCTAAGTGTGGGGGAATTTGATAGGGTGTAGAATACATCCTATTTATTATCTATTGTTTATGCTTTCTTGCTATTTTTCTTGTAAATTACGTATTTTACGCTTGTTTTGAGTTTTATAGGTATTTTGGAGTCATGCGAAAGAAAATAAGAAGAAACCATCCAAAGTTGTGCTAAAGGGCGTAATTGTCATTTCACAAGCAAGTTATATATGGAGCCTGGCCACGGTTAAGGGATAGACATTTTTGTTTTGATGAAGAATTGTTAAAGGCACCCAAGGAAGTTACTCGGGGGCACCATCCGGGGGTGGCTCTTATTTGGGGTGCAACTATCGTCCCAATTAAAGCCCTAGCTAGGTCGAGAAATCATTTTCTCCCCAATCATTCTACACCCGAAAGTGAGAAAAGAAAACATCAATGGGCTGCTGTGGTTCGATTGATCGAGAGAAAGGGAGAACAAATCGAGAGCCGAGAGAAGATGAAATGGGTTTCTTTGTTGGGGGATCGAGGGTTTGATTCGAATTGTTGATGTCGAGATTGCCATTTAGTACATTTGGAAGAACAAGAAATCGGAGATAGGTTTAGTTTGAAGACTTGATCTTGCAATCGATAGAGAAATTGGGGTTTATACGAAGATCGAGCCGATGAAGATGATTAGTGTTGTTGAATTGAAATGATAATCAAGAGTGAATTGTTTGTTTTGTTTGCCACGGGATGAGGAGAATCGAAGGTTGAATCTCAATTCGTGATGATTTTAAGTAATGGGTTTTTATTGAATTCGATGTTGGTGGTAGTTGCTACTATAGAAGCAAAGATGGTGATGAAGTTTGAAGAAATTAGGGTTTGATCTTTGAATTGAAATCGAATAATTGGGGGTTTTGTGAATATACTCGATTCAGCCGGGGATGGTTGCGGTGTGACATTTTCTTTATGGAGCTACGGAGAAGCGAGAGGTAATAACAAATGATGTTGAAAGCTGCATTTGTAATAATTTGATGTTTCTAGTAATGGAGTTAATCAAGTTCTACGAGAGAGATGGGGTTTGTTGGTTGCCGAAATTATGAGATTGATGATGGTGGCTATGCATCGCAATAGAGAAGAAGAATGCTGTGTTGCGAGAATTGAAGCGAGGAGGTGATCTTTCTTTGTGCAATAATGGGCTCAGTGATGAGCAAGATTTGGAGTTTGGAAGAATTAAAGCTAGATGAATGTTTAGGAGCTGTAATGTGCAGTCCTGCAGAGCAATGGAGTTGCAGTCCAAAATGGCTGTGCTGGTGGTGTTAGTTGGCTTGACATGGTTGATGCTGTTGTGCTGTGGCAGTGAGGTGGTTATGAGCTGAAACTGAAGGTGGTAGATGGTGTTGCTCTCCAGCTCTTGGCTTTGTAGGTCTACTAAGAATGGTGATTGTGTATGCTGCAGAATGGATATTGTAATGCTAAGCTTGTGATGGTTCGATTCTGACTCAAGGAGAAGTGCAAGGGAGTCGGTGGAAATGGAAATGGAATGTTGGATTATTTGGTTGCGACAAAGCAAATGAGTTTGGTTCGATGTAAATTACGAGGTTGTGATGAGTGTGCCGCAAAGGGAAGTGTATGGAGAGCTATGCGATAATTGGTTAATGATGATGAACATGAGATACAGGTGCAAAGATGAAGTGTTGCTTACATTACGGGAGTAGAAAAGGCAAGAATTAGATGAATGTGTTAGGCATGTTGCGGTGAAGAAAGAACGGCACGGCATTGGCACAGGGAAACACTGAAAACAGACGAACTCGGCTGGAATTTTATTCGGATGAGTCAACTCGGTGACTCGTTACACCAACTCGGTATTTTTGAGCTAAGACCGAGTCGGACCAGCTAACTCGGTGGCCGACTCTCTCCTCCTTGACCGTTGGTGACGGTTTGACCGCTTTGACCGTTAGTCTTAACGGTGGGTAGCGAGAATATTCCGTCGAATATACCATTGACGGTGAACTTTTTCGAGGTGGCTGACGACTTCTTCCGGCCGGATTCCGTCCATAATACCAGTTTTCCGGCAAGCCAAAAATTCCAGAATTTTCTATGGACTTCTCTCATGGGTGTGAAGACTTGGGCTAGGAATTGGATGGAGAATTGGGCTCAAACTTGGAAAGAGAAGATGGAAGATGAGAAAAGACTTGAATTTGGAAATTGAATTGCTAAAGGAAAAGGATTCTATTCCTTGGAAGATTTGGAGAATATTGAAGCCTATAAATAGAGAAGTTTTCTATATCTTTTACACAACTCTTTACACACACAACACTTGTGTTTTTGCTAGCTTTTGAAAATTCTTCTTTTTAATTATTTGTGTGAACTTGAAAATTCTCCTTTTAATTATTATTTGTGTGAATTTCAAAAACATGAGTAGCTAATTTTCTTATTGATTGAGGATGAATTCCTAGTTCTTAATATATGATTTGAGTTTTGTTTCAATTCTATCTTGAGGTTTTTCACATGATTATCGTTTGTTTTTACTAATTGGAATGATCTTGATGACATTCATGATTGATTGATAGATTGTTTAGAGTGCACGCTAAATTGATTTGTTAGTTTAATCTAAATCTAGTATAAGTTAGGGAATAAGTAATCGTTCTTGACACTTTACACAAGTAGAAAACACGAGACCTTGCGGAGGGATTCCGTGGAGCGATTGTATGTAAAAACAACGCTAGAAAGTGGACCAAGCGATCCCGAGTTTAACTACTAGTACTAAACCTAAATTCATAGATCTTAATGCATTCGGGGAATTACATCTTGTAAGTGAACCTCAAGGTGGTTCTTTTAAATAGAATCTGATAACTAAGCGGACTTGTTACTCGGTGAAATAAGGGATTTTGGGGCTAGCTAAGCGGACTGCTATCCTACGGTTGGTGATAATCTGTGACTAATAACAAGTAGAAAAGAACATAACTTGAATCATTGTTTTGCAACGAAGAAGGATTCCTTGATCTTGTCTCTCTTATTGCTTTCAACTTTATCTTTTAATTGCTTTGTTTATTTTCTTTTGCTTTTTACACCCCCCTTTTGTGACAATTTTTACAACTAGAATCTCTTGCTCCTCGTGGGAACGAACTTGACTACCATTATATTATTTTTAATTGAGTGGAAACATTAATTAATTTGATTGCACCTACGACACGCATCAATCCTTCTCATCTTCAACGTGTGCAGGATTTCTCTCTTTATTCCTGCCTGCACACATGAGAGACTAAAAAAGCAGTCTTTTTGAGTGCAATTATCATAAAACCCTATTGGTGAGGCAGAAGTCGAGGCTTATGATCACAATCGAATCCGAATTCTTTCATATGGTATGGTTACTTCTCGCTCGGCACTTAAGGATGAGAATGCGTTCTTTGATAGTTCTAACTTCTTGTTACTAGCATGCGAAACTCTATGTCCTCATAGATCCTTGGATGCTTGAGACTCTTTACACTACGAAGTTGGAGAAGGTTTTGTGGGTACACCTCAGTAAACCCTCACGAGACTACAACTCGTCCACTAGGGACACCTAGGGTTTAAAGGCTTAGTGCATACGCTAAATGCATTCGAGAGACCAGCGACAGTGGTATAGTTAGGATTTCTTAATTTCTGTTTCACTTGAGGACAAGTAAAATTCAGGTTTGGGGGTATTTGATGAGTGCCAAATATTGCATATTTCTACATCTATTTATTGGCATTTAACTCATCTTTTGTGCTCAGAAATCAGATATTATCCCAGATTCTGTGTTTTCTTTGTTTTCAAGAATAAATATTTGTACTAATTAATTTTGTGTTTTTAGATAATAAATAAAGTTCGGAGAAACTGAGGAGCCAAAAGAGCAAAGAATTGGAGACGAGCGTCTATGGGCTGACCAAAGCCAAAGCCCGCACACATCGATTGCAACTCAACAAGGAGCAACCCATCTACAAGACATGGGCTTGAGCTATCCAAGACCCGGCCCATAACCCGGATCCAAAGCCTGATTTATCCTAAGCCGTGAGATTTCTGTCTCCCTAGATCCTACGGTCGCTACACCCTTCACATCATCCCCTGCTGTACCCGCTCAACACCAAAATTCCCTATACCATCACCCTCTCGACCAACTCCACCATTTCTTCTTTCCTCTTCTGTTTCTTCACCCATACCCAAAACCTGCAGAACCCATCCCCCTTCTTCTCCCGACCATACCATGGCAGAGCAGATCCATCACCACCTCCTCCATATCCTGTCACAACACTGCCACCTTCGCCCCTCCTAATTTCTCTCTAGCTCTTTCATAGCTTCTTCCCTAGGAGCTAAGAGAGGAATAGAAAGAATTAGGTTAGGGTTAGGTCTTCACGAGATGAGAAGGAACGAGCAAAGTAAGGAGTTCTCGAGCCGCAGGGAGACAAGAAGAGACAATGATTCGGCATGGGTGAGAGAGTATTGATTTTAATTTATGTTTTGAGAGAATTAGGGTTTTTAGTTCTTTGCATGTATAAATAAGGTTGAGATGTGTGTGAAAAACCTTATGCCTGGACTAGCCAGAGCACCAATTGTAGTTGTTTTATGTTTTAATCATGTTCTAAAATAGTTTGCTAGGATTTCAATGAAACCCTAATTCTCTGTCATGTTGTTCTACTTTGTGTGGGTGCTCTTGAATGCTAAAACTATAAAGATAATCTCAACTCTAGCTTTCCAATGCTTTACTCTCACAATGAATGCCATGTATGCATTGTAGTTAGGCTAAAAGCTGTATTGGTTATGCTTCAACTCAAGCCTTAGAGATATTTGCTAATTCCCTTGACTATTTGTGGTTAATTAGACAACTAGTGCTCGGGTTTAGTACCTTAGGCGATAATTGAGTTATCATTTGGTGAAACTCCTTAGATAGGTGATAAACTTGACACATTATCCTTATCCATCACGGGAACAAGAAAGCTCCATTTAGTTGAACACATAACATGATTTAGTGGTAGACTTGACAATCCTAGTACTCCTTTATTCTCACTACTTGTAGTTTATCTTGATCCACTTGTCATAACATCCACTCGGTCGTATCGACAAAACCACGATGTGTTACAATACCTTAGAAAATCGTAGAGCAAAGCTTAGATCAACCATACGAGCACCACAAGTCTCTCGTGGATCGACACTGTACTTGCTACGCCTCCAACAGGCGCTATGCACTTGCAGTATAACATGTAGGCATCAAAATAAACACATTCACTAGCCTACCAACCATGAAATAGAATATTTCGACGCCATCAGAAGAAGTAGTAGTCCACGCCATTGAAAGCTGATGGCGGTTGTGGTGACGGCGCTAGGACCGAAAAACCTAAAAATTGTATCCTCTTGATACCATGAAATAGAATATTTCGATTAATTTAATTACCGTGTCGTTACAAGGTTAACACCTAAGCATTTACAAGAATAGTCAAGTGTGTGTTTAACGGAAATCTAACAACGTAAAGTAAATAACATTTAACAGATATAACAAATACCAAGGAAACATAAGACTATTCCACCCAAATGAACAAGAAACTAAAAGATTATAACATTCTAACATCGATAAGAATAAAATATATATATATTTAGGTTGACAATAAATGAGAAAATATATATATATATATATAATGGTGTTGGATATGTAGTTAGGTTGACAATAAATGAGAAAAACATAATTAACAAACTACATACGTACAGACGAAAAATTAACAATAAAACGTTTTGCTAGACTATTCTAGATGGAATATTTAATCTTCCTAATAACACATATCGAAATAATTAATATGAAGTTGTTGTTCACTACTTACTAGATATTCTTAAGCAACTCCACGGCCTTTGGAGCCAAATCTAAATGGAATACACTAGAGTTAGTTAACTAAGCAAGTTTTTTTTTTTTATCATTTTTGACTTAGGCATATGTTTTGTCGATAGCAGCTCCACCTGGGGAAATGACATTGTTACCAAAACCAACAATACAAACACATGCTAGTCAATACGTGCATATATCCGTTGAGACCAACTTCATTTTAGAATACCAGTTGATTTAAGGATGGATTTTTTTAGAGGATGGGGATTGGAGCTTCCTATGTTGCTGAATAACCAGCACACCAAAGTATATCTACAAGAGTTTTTATAATTTATTCAAAAAAAAGTTTTATAATAAGATATGATGGTATTTGAAGCGAGAAAATTGTTTATATCAACAACAAGATCCCCAAATATGTATGGCCAAGATTCTATGAGGAGTAGCCAACATTAAATTGGTGTATCCAAACCCCTGACCAATATTTTTCCTAAAGTTTCTATCAAACATAGAATCAACATCATCTAGGAGGAAAAGAGTAACGTACATAGAGAAGAATTAATACACCTTCATAGGACCCACACAAAAGCAGATCAGTGCTAGCTCGCACCGAGGATCACGTAATTGTGTTAGGGATATAATTAAATGAATTGAACTTTTATTCAAACTCCCTGTGTAAAGTAATAATTGCACCTCTAGATATTTTAACATGAATGGAAACTTTCAATAGCTAATGAAAACTTACTATGCTCAGAGTGTCATGATCTACTAATAACAAAATAAGGTTTTCTTAAAAGAAATAATTAGTTTTGTTACATAAATAGAGTATGCGTTCACTTTCTCCATTAGAACCTTGAAAATTCCTATACTTGAGGGTTGTTAAGATATTTGATGTTTCAATAAAATCGTCTCTATCGGAAACATAAAAGGTAAATGATGAAGACAACATGTATGATAGTTATGTATATATCTCTAAATCATCCCATAGTTTCAGAGGTACCCTTAGAGAATGCAAACATCTTAGTCATCCTTATCATGAGTATTTGTATAACATTAAATACCTAATTTTAAATCAATGTTTTAGAAAGTTTCCAGTCAAAATAAAAATAACTATGGTTGGAGATGGTTTCTTTACTTCCTTAATTAAATTTTAATCTATCTGTAGCAAAAGATTTATACATAAAATACACACTAAATTACCATTAAAGATGTGTGGTTGGGGAGGAGGAGTAGGGGAAAACATGAGGGAGAGAATGGAGGATGCTATCTTGAAACAAGATAACATAAGGTAAACCAATAGGGTACATTATTTATATGTCCCTACTTTATAACCCAACAAATATATCCTTTCCCAAAATAAATATATCCCTACTAATTTTAGGAATTAAAATCCGGAACTATTAGATTACTGAAATACCCTCCCTATATATTTCACTTAATACTAGATCGGACACATTAATTCTTCATTTTCAGTTTCTTTGGTTCCCGGTCTTCTCTCACTCACTCTCGAAATCAACTCCGCACTCGGGAATTGATTACTAGCCGTTATCTTCTCGAAGATCAATAAAATCGGGTATTAATCAAATATTTGTTTGGAAGAATTGATTACTAGCCGTTATCTTTCTCTCTCGATAATCAACAGAGACCACGATCTACAAAAAGAAACCGAAAATAAATCGTATAATCAAATGAAACCAGAAAAAGAAACTGAACGATTTCACTTTCCTTTGCAGAGAAACTGAAAAAGAAACTGAAAATCAACCTTATAAATTAGGTTTAATCAGAAAACCTAACCGATTTCACTTTCCTTTCATCATCAATATTTCATCATCAACGTTTCATCATCAAAAACCTAATTGAACGATTTGAAGATTACAAAATTGAACAGGTAAAACCTAATTTTTGATGTTAGATTTATTTGATGCATGTATGTTTTGGTCTTGATTTTGTTAATGTAATGATTTTGAATGTTTTGCTTCTAATATTTTCTTCAAATTGTTGTTAGGTTGAATATACTAGTTATGTTGATTTTGAATGTTTTGCTCGAGATCTTTGAAAAATGTGAGAAGTTGAAAAATATTATTTTTCTAGGTTGAATATGCTAGTGATCTTGTATGCAAATTTGTTCAACCGGGTAAATTTATTCAATGAAAAATGTGATTCTAGAGATTTGGTTGGTTTAGATATTTTTGTTCAATTTAGGGGATCAACAGAAGTAGTTGATCCAAATAAAAATTGTATCAACAGTAGGAGTTGATCCAATTTAGGGGATAAACAATAGTAGTTGATCCAAATAAAAATAGGATAAACAATACAAGTTGATCCATTGTATAAAAATTGTGTTCAACTGTTAATGGGTGAAAATGTGTTTCTGAAGGATTTTTAAATATTTTTGTATCAACAGAAGTAGTTGATCCAATGTAGGGGATAAACAACAGCGGTTTATCCAAGTAAAAATAGGATAAACAATAAAAGTTGATCCATTGTATGCAAAGTTATTCAACTGTTATGTGTTTCTGAAGGAATTTTAGATATCTTTGCAAATGAAAGGGATCAACAGTAGAAGTTGATCCAATGTAGGGGATAAACAACAACAGTTGATCCAAATAAAAAAGGATAAAACAAGAGTAGTTGATCCATATAAATAGATTTTTTTGATGGTTATGTACTTTTCTACTATGAAAATATGAATGATAACTATAATAAGTGTTGAACTCAGGTTGAGAAGACATAATGCATAGGAGATCACCAAGGATAAAGAAGAAGCAAGATGAAAAGGGCACGCAAGAGATTGAGAAAGCTACAGAACCAAAACGAAATGCGAAGAACAAGAAGATAATTGAAGAAGAGGCAACAAGAAAGAGGAAGAGCAAGAATGCAAAGGAAGAACCACAACAAAAGGTGAAACAAAGGAAGAAAGTTGAGGAAGAACCAGAACAATCAGCATCAGAATCCGAAGAAGAAGAGGCACCAAGAAAAAGGAAGAACAACAACGAAAAGTGAAACAAAAGAAGAAAGTTGAGGAAGAACAATCAGAATCAGAATCCGAAGAAGAAGGGCAAGAAGAATCAGATGAAGATGATCGAGAATCGGAAGAAGAAAAATATTGTAATATATGAAAAAGAAGCAGAAAAGGGCAAACCGAAGAAAGTCGTCAAAGGTAAAAACATAGATTGTATTATTTGTGCTGGTATATCTAACTATATTGTTTGAAATATTGAAAACAAAATAAAAATGATTGAGCTTCACGTATGCAGTCGGGTCAAGGGAGAAATCAAAACCACAACAAAAAGAGAAAAACAAGAAGGTAGTTGAGGAAGAATCAGAAGAATCGGAATCAGAGTCCGATGAAGAGGAGCAAGAAGAATCAGATGAAGATGAAGCTAAAAAAGAAGAAGTGGCAAAAGAGGGCAACCCAGAGCCAGAGCTCAAAGGTAAAAACATTGACTCTTTAATGAAATATTATGTGTAAGCAATCATAGTTTTGGATCAACAGTCACAGTTGATCCAACAAATATGTGTAAACAACCACAGTTGATCCAATATCACATTATGTGTAAAATATCACATTTGATCCAATAAGAGGTAGTTAAAGCATGAACTGTGATTACACATATTTATACGTCGCACCTCACTCGGGGGCTACGCCCCCTCGTGAAAATATATTATGGGTAGAATGCGAAAAAACAAAAGATTATTGTCAAAAATGAAAAGGAAAATGATTTGAGTTTCATGTATGCAGGCAAGTCGAGAGCAAACGAACGGAGAATCAAAGGAGGTCTACAACCATTGGCTTAAATGGGGAATTTTCTATGCAAAAAGTTTGAAGTGGAAGATGCAAATAACAAGAAGAAACTGAAACTTGCAAAAGCACTGAAGGAATCTCCATATTGGGAATTACTCAGCCCATTTTATGTAACAGACATGAGTATGAGTGGTAAATGGATGAAAAAGATTAATCTTGCAATGCAGAGTGCATTTGATAAAAAAACCAGAAAGTTCAAATTTGGAGAAAACGAAGAGTGCTCTCTGGAAGCAAGAGATTTTGCTTTGATATTCAAGATGAGAAGACTGATAGAGAGTGAAGAATTGAAGCAGCAACTGCAACCGAAGAAAGGACTTGACTATAGCGAATTCTTAAATAAAAAGTTCAGGCCAGAAAACCAAAAGATTGTCCAGAACCAATATTGAAGGCTGAGGTTGTTTTCAAACTGAAAAATGCAGCAGAAGATAAGTCTGATCCGGAGCATTTTGTAAGACTTTTCGGTATGTGGTTATGCACCGTTTTCTTATTCCCAAATCTTTGGTATGATGACTTTCCCAAAGAAATGGTTGCCTCATATATTACTTTGATGGACAAAGTGTCATGGCCGGATCATGTTGTGGAATGTTTGATTTCGAACCGGCAAACAAGAAGAATAAACAATTAGCTATCGGTGGCTGCACAACTCTCCTAGTGGTAAGAAAAAACGTTAAGTTTGTAAAACTAAAATGTTTATTGTTGTAGAGAGTGAAATGCATACTATTGGATAAAACTAACATTGTTGTTTATATTATGCAGTGTTGGTTCTGCGAACGTACCAATAAGTAACAAAAGGGAGAATTTTGAAAATGCAACTTCGAGATTCCTACGATGGAACCAGAACGCATTGTGCAAGCAGCTTGCAAGTGACTTTGGCAACAAAATGAATAAGAAGGAAATTGATATGACTTGGTTCGACAAGACGGTAATTTTTTTACTATATTTATCTTTATTATCACAAATGTACCATTTTTTTAGTGAATGGGGTCAACATCCAATGTTGATCCAGTTTTAGTGTCAGTTTTTTGTGGATCAACAGTGGAAGTTAATCCATGTGAATGGGATCAACAGCCAATGTTGATCCAGTTTTAGTGTGTACACTATTTTGAGCTCCTCTAATTCTAAGTTTTTTGTGGATAAACAGTGGAAGTTGATCCATGTGAATGGGATAAACAGCCAATGTTGATCCACTTTTACTGTCAGTTCTTTCTGGATAAACAATGGAAGTTGATCCACGTGAATGGGATCAACAACCAATGTTGATCCAGTTTTACTGTCTACACTATTTTGATTTGTGTTGATCATGCTTCGCAGTTTTATCAAGACTTTGTTGATCCAGTGTCTGCTGAGGAGAACTATTTAATTGACCTACCGACACCTGCAAGAGAGCTGGAACAGAGAGGACAAGGATAAAGGAGCTAGAGGAAGAAAACATCTTTCTTGATTGTGACATGCATGAGATTCATTACATGGACAAGGCTGAAATTAAAAAGTTTGTCCAGAGCACGTTATTCTTGAGAGAGCTGTATGAGAGGAATAAGTACAAACTAGAGTTGCAAGCTGGAGAACCGGAGCGACTTGCTGATATTGACAAGAACATAGAGAAATGGTAGGGAGAGGAAAGAATTTTTCAGGAATCACTGAATAGGAATAAACCAGTGTATACAGGGAAGAAATTTGAAGATTTGTTCACACAGAAGCAACAACAAGAAGAATCATCTGGGCAAGGGAATCAACATTAAATGAACTCTGCGGCGAATGATCAACCAATAGATGGGAATGAAACTAGAGTAAACATGGAAGTCGAAGATTCAGTAGCTGTGAACAATGAAGACACTCAAGAAATGAACGATTCTTTGGGAACTGAAGATGCAACTCAAAGTACTTTGGGAACTCAAGATACTTTGGACACTCAAGAAAAGAGTTGGCGGAAGGGTTTTGAAACCTGGAATGAAGTTGCCGGAGGAAAAACCGAAAAGTGCCAAAACTTTGGAGAATGGAGGGAAGGCTTTCATGCGGGGAAGAGAACTAAGGCAAGCTGATGACTTAGAGCACAACATCGTGGAAGAAAACAATGCGAGCTTGATTCGGTGGTTGAAAACATTTCAAAATCTGCTGGAATAGTATAAGAGAAAGCTGACATACCAATGGAAGAGAGAGTCCGTTTGTTGAGAGGAAGAATGATGACATACAAATGGAAATGGTTGTGCTTGACACTCCCCCACTTTCAACAATAAAACCTGATGAAATTTCTGGGTATGTGCATACAGGTAGCATACCGAGTTTCTGCAATAATGGATGAGGTACATAGCATAACACAAGAAACAAAAGAAACAAGAGGTTGAAGAAGAGCAAAGTGAAGAGGTCAAGAGCAAAGTGAATAGGATGACAATACATCGTGAGCTGCAATAAGCGCAGTGGTTGAAGAAATTGTTTAATTTGGACACGGGTTGAGGAGCAAATCAAGAGGAAACCGAATCGAGAGGAAAATACGATGATTCAAAAGCATCGAAAAACAAGCAGGTCGGGTTCTCTTGTGAAACGGTGAAGAAGGAGAAAGGCCAAAGAGACAACCGTATAAACTTCAAGTCGAAGTCAAACACCTACCGCTAAGCGTAGAAGGAGACAAAGGAAAGGTGGAAAAGGAAAAAAGAAGCAAGAGGATAAGGAAATAGAAATAATTGACTCGACACTGCCGATACAGTCAAATTGATAAACACACTGCGGAAGCCAAAAAACAAAAATTGTGGAAGAAAATCAATGACAAATAAAAAGAAGTCATCGAGCCATTCTTTGAGAATGCAAATCGAATGGTATGTAATAACATATTCGAAGTCAAACACCTCAGTTAACATAGTTTTTTTGGGTTATGCTAGCTCTTTTTAATAACATATTCATTTGTTGCTTATTTTGAAAATGATAAAGCTTACGCTTTTATTTCGCAATCAAGATTTTGAACTAATTATCATTGGGAAGTACATACGTGTCTTTGAATAATCAAAACATTCACACCGAGATTGTTGATTACTACACCAACATGCTGAAATCAAAGATGGATTCGCCGGATAAACCAGATTACAAGAACCACGTCATTCTCTCAACAAATGATTATGTAAGTAACCGATAAATCTTGGTTTATTTTGTATGTCAACAATGGATGTTGATCCAATCCAGATAGGTTGGATCAACAACAATTATTGATCCAAATAAGTTAGTTTGATTATGAATGAATGTTACTGGTATGTATAGCTTGAGGAGTTTAATTGCAAATACGATATGTTTTTCATTTTATGTTGTTCTCTGGTTACGATATCACAGTTGCATTTTTTTTGTTGACAATGTAGCTTTTGCTTATATTGTAGATGATCCATAATATTGCAAACTAATATATTTGAAAAAATATTGATACAGCCAATATTGGGGATCGCATTAGCCACGAAAAATATGGAAAAGGTAGAGAGATGTGGGATTCCGGAAAGGTTGGGGAACAGTTACACATGGAATGTTGAAGACACATACCTCATTGTACCAATGTGCTTGACTGACAAGGACGATGTTGGATACCATTAGGTGGTGCTAGCGTTGGTAAAAGGAAAATGGATAGTGTACAACTACTCTGCAAGGCTAAACACGGCTTACAATTGGCAATATATGGTGATGATAGTACCACCGACTCAATGGATGAATGAAATGGGCCACAAAGATCTAGAGGTGTGGTGATATACAGATAAGCTTTTCACATTGCACCGTATCAAAGACAAGACGGATGCGATCTGTGCATTGCAAACTTGCATGTACATGAATAATTTGGTGAAGCGTGGAAACTGTGAACACCTATCTGAAATCGCTAACTTAGATGAGAAGTTGAACAAGAAGCGAGTAAAGATTGCAACAAGAATCTTGTCGGAATTGGGTTCATGGAAGAAACCGGAACAACTTCCTGATTCATCTACTGACTTTATTCAAAAAAAATCCAATTGCAAGACTCAGTTGAACCAGTAGTTGATACAGTAATTGAACCAAAGAATTAAACCATTAGAGTGAGCTTGATCTCATAGTCTGCTCATGGTCTCAGTAAAGAAAATCTAATCGTAGTTTTAAACATACTTATCTTAGTAAGTAAATCTTAATGATGTAGGTCTGATTATGAATGAATTATTATGAATGAATTATCATGAATTATTATGAATATTTTAAATTTATATAAGTCTGATTATGAATGAATGTTACAGGAATGTATAGCTTGAGGAGTTTGCTAGTAAATACAGATAGAACCATGCAATTTTTTTGTTTGTTTTGGGTGTAAACAACCAATGTTGATCCAAATAAGTTGGATCAACAACCATTCTTGATCCAGTTAAGTTGGATAAACAACCACTGTTGATCCAAATAAGTTGGTCTGATTATGAATGAATGTTACAGGTATGTATAGCTTGAGGAGTTTACTAGAAAATACAGATATGACCATGCAAATTTTCTGTTTGTTTTGTGTGTCAATAGTCATTGTTGATCCAAATAAGTTGGAACCAAGGAACAATGTTTCCACACTATAGTGTAAACAATCATTGTTGATCCATTTTAGTTGGATCAACAATGGAAGTTGATACCATTTGTATAAGTATGTTTTCTGTAAAATCAATAAAGTCAGAACTCCGAAAAACTCGACATATACTTGAGAAACAAAAGAATAAAATTCATAACAACAAACTAAGAGTCTATATCATTTAAAAATAACAATTGCAAACCGTAAAAGCATAAAAAAGAAAAAGAAAACAGCCAACTAGTAAGAAACCTAAAACAAGTTGTTCAGAATATGAATAAAACCAAAAAACTTCAGAACAACATCCTCTTCAAGAACTTGATCATCTTGGAATGAGACTCCTTGCAAAATGTTGGTGCAAGAGGAGCCAAAGGATCTCTCGCGACATGTTCGACTTGCCAGAAAGGTGAGCATCCCACATTGGTCACACTTCCTCTTCTTAGGCACCTTTTCACGACTACCCATATACCTAACACCTTTAGGCCTTCCAGCTTGTTCTCGACCACCATTGGGAGGCAAAACACACCCCTTTTTATTAATTCCAGGAGGCTTCTCAGAGTCCAGAATAGGATATATAGGTCGAGAGTACAACCTTCTATAGTAGTCAAAAGTATAGTAAGGGATAATGTATTTGTATGGTTCATCATTTCCAATATGCAACATGGATTTCATTGAATGTGCAAGGAAAGCTATGTTTTTGCCACCATTTGCAAACAAGCAGTCCTAGAATCCAAGTCGAAAGATGCTTTCCCGTTGGAGAAATGATCTCAAATACTTTCTCACTTGATCTCCGAAACTTATATGAACGGCAATGTTTATCCTCTTGTTAAACCTTGCTTGCATACGAGGAGTAAGCCTTGTAGTCCACTTGTTAGACTCCAATAACCTCTTGTAATTCTCGCTCCATTACCTTAGCACGAATACGATCGAGAAGCTCAATTGATGGAAGCGGCTTATCATGCTTAATAACATTGTTAAAACTCTCAAAGAATATTTGATGTGTTCTCACCCCACCTTTTCTCCTAGAAATGCATGAGCAGCCCAATTCTCGAGTGGAATCTTCATCATCCAAGAAACCACCGAATCCAACTTTAGATTACTCATACTCTTCGCAGTTGAAAGATAAAATTTTTCCTTTGTTAATGCAAAAGTAGCACTCTTCGAATAACTTGACTGCAGCTTGTCCACTCTTGCCATTTGGAACCGGAATATTTCCTTTCATATGGTACAAACAAAGAGGAATGGAAAGCATTTGGGAAGACTTTAGGCACATGCTTCAAAAGGCCGATTCCACGATCTGATATGATGGTCAGTGGACGATCTTCACGAATAATACCCTTCAAATTGGTTAAGAACCATTCCCAACTCTCACAATTTTCACAAGGAACAATTCCAAATGCAACTGGATAGATCTCTACAAAAACCAAAAAACAAAAATAAGTGACCAGTAACTAGTGTCAACAAACAAAGTTGATCCATTTCATTGGATCAAAGTCACGATTGATCCATTTCGGCTTGATCAAAAGTCACAGCTTGATCCATTTCAGTTGGATCAACAAGAGAAGTTGATTCAAAACAAAATATAGTTTTTGGATCAAAAGTCACATTTGATCCAATAAACATAAGCAATGATGGTTTTGGATCAAAAGTCACAAGCTGATCCATTTCGGTTGAATCAACAGAGAAGTTGATTCAAAACAAAATATAGTTTTTGGATAAACAATTACAATTGATCCAATAAATCTGTGTAAACAATCATAGTTCTGGATCAATAGTCATAGTTAATCAACAATCACAGTTGATCCATGCTTGAACAATCACAATTGATCCAATAAGAGGTTGTTAAAGCATGAATTTCAATGCAAACCAAAGAGAAAGCAGTCTAAATTAACCAAAGCTACATATAGTATTACGTCGTTAGCCACTGGGGGGCTACGCCTCGTGAAAGTTAAATACAATGTAGAATGTGAGAAACCTAAAATAAAAGCTACATTTATCAACAAAATGAATGCATAATGATGGATCAACAGTAAAAAATTAAAAAAAACATGGATACAAAATAAAAAATAGTAAAAGGTTAAAAGTCATACGTTGGTTACCGCTTTGCCGCAAGCAACCATAAGACCACCCTTGAACTTCCCAAGAGAAAGGTACAATCGATAAATAGCATCCCTAAGCAGAATTGTTGAAACCGATTATGGAAGCTTCAAAAGCAACAAAAACCTTTTGAACCGACGCCGTCACACTATCATACTCAAAATTGACAACACTTCCAGATTGTACTGTTCAATTGCATCTTTATACCAAACTAAGTCTGAACAGGACTTGACGTCATCACCCCAAAGAAATTTCTTGGTGAATTGTAAACCGTGATATGCCTGATGTAGTTGCAGGAAATCCTACACTACACCCCTCACAAGAATTTATACAATCAAATCATTTTAGGATGAACAATTGTAATTTTATTGATTAAACTCTTAAAATGTTTACAAGATGAAATGGAAATCGCTTAAAGAATTACAATCACTCTAAACTTTCTCTCTTAATGACTTGCCCAAGACTCAAAAAAGATCTCTCCTCCAATAGGTCTGCCGGCTCTTTTATATAGGGTATTACATAATGGATGACAGCTAAGTCGTCATTTATTTTTGGGAATTACTTGCGAAATATCGCAAGTATACAAATATATAATCTCGCAACTCTCCTAGATCTCGCTAGGTCTTCATATCTTTCTCGTGTTTTGGCTGTCGTCATTCATTGCGTCATTTATATTACTTATCTGCGAGACCTTCGCCATGCTGCCGTTTATTGATCTCGCAAGGTATTGATGTCGCGATATTTCGATCCTACATCTTGCCTCTTCTCATGTCTTCTCTCAAGAAGAGAATGTCATGAGAATTAGTATTTCGAAATGCCGCAACTGCTCATCTTTATCTATTTTTGATATGATCCCGTATTTTTACATGTAATTTATTACACGTGTTTCTTCTTCCACTCTTTTCTTGACACGTTTCTTTCAACCGTTTTTTTCTTGACCATTCACGTCTCCTTTCGCATTAAATGCATTTATGTTCTCGAGAACTCTTCTCTATATATAGTTTTCTCACCCTCCTCTTCTTCTTTTTTACTTTCTCTCCGCAATTTTTCTTCAATTCTCCTCCTCCGCAATTTACGTTTCGCTATCAGTAAATCTTCCTTTTCTTCTTCTCTTGATCTTCAACTTTCTATTCATTCCCATATTCCGAGAATGGCTCCATCTCGGTCGAATACGAAGCCCTTTTGAGTGAGACTCAAAAGAATTTACAAGAAAAGGGTTTCACTTTATCCACTATTCCCAATCAAGAATCTTCATCTATTCTCTCTCGCAAATTGTTTACCGATCATCATTGTGATGATCTTAAAATCATAATTTCGCTAGGTCACCTCCTCGCAGTCTTCCCATTCCTCTCTACAATCCCGAATTGCCCTTGTTCTATGAAATTCTTGCTCATGAGAAGTTCTCGCGAGATATCTATCAATTAAGTGGGGATTGCATCCGTTTAATGCTTGAATTCGCCAATCGTAGGCCGGTAATGGATCTCTATATCCCGATATAGTCGAGATCCTAAATTCGCAAACTTAGAGATAGTTGTTGAAAAGTATTCAAAGAGAAAACTTTTTTGAAAATTATGAAGTGATAAATATGGAAAACGATAGGTCTCATTGGGTGCACGGTTGAAAAGAAAAGAGAACATCCCCAGCGACAAGATACTCATGCAAGATATCGATTGGCACTGGCAAGAACAATGTTCCTCGCCATTCCAAAGATGACAAGTGGTGCGTCTTTCCGCTATTTTTGAGCGGACCTTACATTTCGTGTCCCCATGTACTCCCAAATAATCTCGCAAATTATCATCCTTGGGTATTTGATTGGCCCTAAAAGCAAAAGAGGTATATTTCCTAACTTTCACTCACTTTGCAATCTTCATTTCCTCTTATATCTAATCTTGCGAAATTTTTGGATCATCAAATTAAGAAGAAGTTACGAAAGGAATCCAAAGGCAAGTACTCTAGCTGATTCGCTCAATTACGGATGAAGTAAGAAATACTTTCTTTTGCTATTTTTAACAATATTGTTGCCCCCTTCTTTTATCTTCATTCGTGTGTGAAGATTGGTATTGAAGTTTCCGGAGAAGGAGAAACTTCCAAGTCGCGAAGGCCAAAGGAAAGGGTAAAGATCCTCTTCGCAAGGGGAAATCCACCGCTCCACTTTCTAAAAACGGAAGATTCACTCTTCTTCTCGCTCAAATCCTCTATCCAATGAGAAATCTGATGAGGATGATGACGATGTTGATATTTCTTTCGCTAAGGAGGATCATCCAATCGAATCCCCTATGGCGCTACCGTCTAATATCTTCTCGATTCCATGCAAGGAATTGGAGATGATCGCCTTTCTAATACATGTGAAGCTCTCGCGAACATCCGTGATGCTTCCTTGCTAGAGGGTAATGATTCTCTTGTGGGGTTTCCAGATCGCTGACTCCTAGCTTGTTAAATGCACTTGGTGCCTTGGTACGTCTACGTCGTATTTCTTTATTTCTTCATAATTTTGATTTTAAATCATATCTTGATAATTTCTTTATCTTTCTTTGTAGTCCGGGAGAGCTTCCTTTGTTGTTGCCTCAGATCTTGAGAAAAGGCGCAACACTCTTGAAAGAAATATCTTCAGCCTTCGCAAGAAGAATGAAGAGTTAGAAAGTGACGCCGCGGTTCTTCGCGAAAAGACTCAACAATTAGAAGTGAATCTTCCCACGTAAGAATAAAATATCTAGCCTTCAAAGTGCTAATCAAGAACTCTATGGTATAAGATTCTTTATTTTTTCCTTGCTTTTACTCGTCATTTATTTTTCTTTATCGACATATCATTTTCGCAGACATTTATAATCTCTCCGATGAAGCCATTCTTCTTCACTCATTTCCCGAGCCTATGGATAGTGATGCTCTTCTTGCTCATCTCAACGAATCTTTAAACAATTCTTCAAATAACAAAATTAGATCTCTTCCACTAAACGAACTTCAAACCAAATTTCACTCTTAGAAATTGATCATAGATCTAGTTTAGGTTTAGCCAATCGATTTAAACGTTTATACCTTAGTTCCCACGAGAAAACTAATATTTTAAGGAAGAAAATTAGTAACCTTATAGATGATAAAGATCGCATTGCTAATCAAGGTGCCCAAGCATTAGCGAGATTTCAAAAACTCTTCTTGAAGTCCAAGTTGAACGGGATGAATCTCTTCGCCAAAATGCCATACTTAACGAGAGAGAGAATCAAATTCGCTTCTCTTCTTCTCATAAATAGTGACGATGAATTCGCTTGGGCTGCGAAAGTTCTAGATAATGCCGTAAATAACTTAGGTGTTAACGTTAGCCTTCACGCTGAGCATACCGCCTTGGTTAAAGATATGATTTCTCGAGAGAAGGTTGTTAACTGTTCTTCTTTACTTTACCGCTTCTTTTTTGTGAAATTTCTATTAAGTTACTGATTCATTGTCATATGTTCACAAAAGCTGAGAAGAGGTTTAGATAAGAATTAAAGAACTTGAATCGAGAAAGAACAACTTGCAAAGGACTTCTCTTCGCAATGACAAGTATTCCAAGTTGAAGAAGCAATCGCAAACTTTGTAGCGAATTTCAAGAATGATGATGTCCGCTTTCGCAATCAAACTATTAGGACAGTCTCGCGATGACCACAAGATTCCTCTTTCTTCATATCCTTGTCTTCTTGATGAGATTCCTGAAAATATGCCTTCCTTGGATGTCTCTCGATAGTGATGCTAGCGAAGAAGAGGAGTCCGATGAAGAGTCCGATGAAAAGAAGAATGAACTAAGAAATAGCTCCATTTTCTTCTTTTTTCTTCTTGTAATATATGTACATTTATCCTTTTAGTCTTCCATTTTTGTAACTTCTTACTGTAAATCTCTTGGATCTTCAAATACAAGTTTTACTTTGTTATCTTTTTCCGCACATGTTAAAAGAACAATTCTTTCTTGCAATGCAGTTAATCAATATTATGAGTGCGTAAATCTATCATATGAAAATAAATAACAAGTTTATACCCTATTCATTCCCATATTTGCCTCTGTTATTTGTTTTCAAATGAGAGATCTAGTCGATAACCTTTAAATAATAATATGCCTCAGTTTCGCAATTGTTGTTGCTAAGTCTTCGCAAGCAAATTTTTCCTGGTTGTTTCCATGTATGTATTCGCAAACTTATTTGTTTGCATATAATCATTTTTGTAAGCTTATTTGCTTACTCATTTTCTTGTGTGGTCTTATTTTGCCTTCCTAGTTAAAGGTCTTATTGCGCCACCCCTCGTCATTGCGATAAAATCGCAGACGCCTTTACATTTTCATGTAATGACCCATTGATCTTGCCTTATCATTTCTTTAGTATTGTTGCCTCAAGCAGATAATTTTATTGCGACAATATGATAGGCCTAAACTTTCTTGCGAAAATAAAGCCCCATGACATCGCTGCCTTGCGATTTAAATCGCAGGACGTCCTTTACATTTTCATGTAAAGACCCATTGATCTCGCCTTATCCTCGCGTTAGTATTATTGCCTCTTCAGGATCATCGCACAAATATGATAAGCCTAAATTTTCTTGCAAAAATAAAGCCCCATGACATTTGCGTCTTAAGACACTTATCACTCTCCCTAATGGAGGGTGCCGCCTTATCATCTCCCCGGTTGCCCCTTCAAGGAGGCGTACATCGCCATACAAGACTAGCTCCTCCCATCCGGCCTTAACAACAACAGCTTGTTTTCGCAACCTCTTATCCCTTATACCTATAGGGATTATGGTTACGAGAATGCACCCTAAGTGGAGTTTTCTTTGGGCCGAAAAGATGTGCCAAGACTTGCCAAGAATGGCCGAGACACTTCAAATGCCCTGTGCACTCTTGGCTCAACCGTACCTCGGCGCCTTGGTCATACACCGACTCCTTGGAAGAGACCTCGGTCGTCCAACCAGGGTATAACCTTATATATATAGTTGGAAATCCAAGGTATCTCCCTGATGGGCTTTATTGACCCCAAATTTCCATGACTCAGTTCCAGGAGCGGTGTAACCTTTTCCCCGAGCCATGTCAAGAGATACCCCTTATATGACGCACTTTAGGTCTTACATTTGCCTCTTGCGAAATATCATTCGCGAACTAGGTGTACGCCATAAAGGTTCGCCCCATTCGTATAAATCATTGATTTTTGATTATTTCTTCTCATTATCTTTGCGAAATTATCGCATAGTTTTGCTTTGTTTGTTGTAATCTCGTTGTAATTCTTTAACCAGATTTTCATATATTCTGTCTCGCGAGACTTTCGCGTACTCCTTCTTCGATCGTCATATTCTTTGTATTTTTGACATGTCTTTGTCACTCAATTTTTTTTTTTTTTTTACACCTTTCGCAAATCTAAAATCAATTATTCATTTCTTACACCTCTTACTTCCGTTATTCTTGCTTCTTCATTTAAATTTTCCGATATTGCCTTCCCTTTTGCGAAACCATCGCAATTTCCAACCTGTCTTCTGTGCATTGGTTTCGCAATGTATCTTCATCTCTCACTTCTATTGTGTCCACCATCAGTCTTTTCCCTTCTTTGTTCTTTTTTGATGTTCTCGCCTCAGCTTCTTTTTGAGCAACTCTTTCCTCGCAAGATTCCACATCAACTTCATATCACTTTTGTCCTCAAACCCAATCTCCTTTTATAACTCCAACACCAGTGGGATGAGGAAATTTGATGCACTGGTGATAAGTCGATGCTACACCCAAGATCTCATGTAACCAAGGTCGCCCAATTAACGCGTTATAGGGGGATTCCACATCGACTATGCAAAACAAAATTCCAGTTGATAATCCTTTCAGTGGTATTCGCATATGAGCTTCTCCTTTAGGCTTATTGGCAAGATTTCATTAAAACCATAAATCTTATAAGTTGAAGGTATCGATCTTCATCTTTCCCTCCCATAGTCTTGTAAGTATGGTAAAAAAGGATGTTTACAGAGCTTCCAAAGATCAATTAAGATTCTATTGATTGCCCATGAATTTTCCGCCTCATCACCTTCATCATCAATGTGTTTTGGGTTAATCTCCAATCTTACCACTAATGGGTTGTCATGCATCTCTCCGCCCTCGTGTACCTCTTTTCGCGGTAAAAGAAATAATCTGCATTTGCCATTCCTTTAGTGGCGATGTCTTCGCGATGTTCATTACTTCTCTATTATCGCATCTCTTGCGAAAACCCTACTAAGAACACTATCATGAAAATCTTCAATTGTCCCGCATTTAATGTACGATAGAGTTGCAAAACAAGTTTTTGGCTTTCGCTCCAACTTCTACTACAAATGTTTCTTTTCCTTTTGTTGTGTTTTACTATGTGAATTTCGGTGGTGGTGGTAATGGTTGAGTCTTCTCTTCACATTTTAAGAAATGATTTAGCTTTCCTTGGTCTATCATTCCGAGGATGATTCTTTTTATATTTCGCAATCATTCGTTAGGTGTCCATGAAAATGGTGATAGGAACAAAATTCATGACTTATGTCACCCGGAGGCGGTTCATTCCCCATGTTCCATGGTGCGTATTTTTCCATCGGGATTATAGCTTCCCATATTTTCTCCACACTAGCGTTCTGGGGCATCTTGATTTCCTCCCATACTACCCTATGACCTCGCTGCCCTCTATGATAATTATGCCTCCGACCTCCGTAAGTTTCTTGCGCCTGATCAAGTCTTTGAATTTTGTTATTTCCGCCACGGTTATAGAAGTTTCTTTCTATTTCAAATTCCTCCTGATCACGACTCCCCATGGCTACTAACTTTCGCTGACCATCATCCGTTTTCATTTCTTGTTGACCATGCGAGGTGCTCGCCACTGTGTTTATCAATTTAGGTAACAAACTTGCATTCGCAGCTCTTGAACTTGCATTCGCAACATGGTATGATTCCATCTCATTTTACTTTTCCTCTAGAGCAATGTATTCCTCCCGAAGTTCTCGCAACTCGGCCATTGTGATTGTATTCTTGATTCTAAAAACCCGAATGTATAATGATTGGTTGCGAACATAGCATTAATGAATGATAAAATGAGATATCTCTCATCCACACGACCAGCCATATCGCTACACATTGTCTTCCACCTCACGGCCGATGTTTCAAACTTTCGCCAACCCTTTGTTTTAACCCAAATACATCTTCAATACCCTGGCCGCGAGGAATTATTACTTATGTACGCCCTAAAAATATAGCTTGTAAATGGTTGAATGATGTGATTGTGTTTCTTGGTAAACCTTCAAACCATTTCAACGCTTCTCCTCGTCAAACTTGATGCAAAATACTTGCACAATATAGCATCATGATTTTCCCATTGTAACATACACCTCACATAAGCTTTGATGTGTTGTATTGCACAAGTTGTTCCATCAAAATGCCGGTTAACAGTAAATTACACTTTGGGGGTATTCCTCCTAGTTGTACTTCTTGTGTAAATGGAGTTTTCGCAGCCTTCCTCGATGGCCTCATCCAATTGTCTCTTTCCTCCTCCCTTTTTACTTTCAAAGATTCCTCTCATTTCGCTAATTCTCTCAAGATTTGTTCATTTACATCGAATTTGAATCCACCGGTCTTTTTTAGTTCCGCCTCTCTTCTCCCGCGTTCATGTCCGCTTTGACTTTCTTGTTCATCATTCTCTTCTCGTCTTTCTCTCGCGATCTTCTCCTTCATCTCTTTCACGAATTCGCACACCGTTATATCTATTATTTTTCTTCTTTGCTGCATATCATTTCTCCTTGTACTCTTTCATATTCTTCATTGATATTACCATTGTTGCGATTTTGTTCTCGCCTTCTTTTCGATTATCATGATTATTCGCGAATTGCTTCTTCCACCTCTCTGTTCTTCCATTTCTCGTTCTTAATCTTTCCTCTCGCAGCTGGGACGTGCTTGTTCAAAGATAGTGTCTTTCAATTTCATCTTCAATCTCTTTTTGCTTCCTCCGTGCTTCTCTCCCATGCAATATTTTTCTTCCTTCTTCCCGATTTTCTTCATCACCGGATTATTCCGCCCCGACGCCGCCTATTTCCTTGATTTCCATCATTTTGCCCATTTTGAAGAGTCTCGGACGTGGGATATAACGATCTTCCATCATTTCTCTTCTCTCGCAATGTTCTACGCCCGGATTTTGCGCTTTCCTCTCGATTTTCTTCATCAAGCATTTTCTATAGGTAAAATTCTCCTTCTTTCCTCTCTAACTGATCTTGAGCTTGACCTTGTAGTGCTTCTCGACCTTCTGTTTTGTAATCTCATGTTTTCCATCCTCAACTCATGATTTTGTCTTGTCAAATTTGCACGTTCCTATGCCTCTAATAGCCTTTCTTCATGTATTGTTTGTCTCAACGCCTCTAATGCTGCGATCTCTTCATTTCCATGAATTATTTCTCCAATCCCTTCTCGGTCTCTCTCCTCTTGTCCATTGTTTACCAATTGTTGTTCTTCTCCCCTTTCGTCCACGTAGTCCGATCTCCAAGTATGCACGCTTACTCTATCATAATCCACGCTTCTATTCAGACGGTTGAATTGGTGATTGAATTTGATTTTCTTCATTATTTCTTGTGTTCATTCTTGAGGATTCCCCATTTCATTTCTCCTTTTCTCAAAGCAAGTCTCCTACTCCTTCTAACAGCTTGTTGGTTGTTCCGATGCATTTCTTCTTCTAGCCATTTCTCAATTTTAGTAAGTTGTTGAAAATTATATGAAATTCCTTCCATATTACTCCAAATTCTTTCAAATCACTTGTCAATCTTCACTCTCTCCCTGCTTCTAGCGCCAATATGTAGTTGTAGGAAATCCTACACTACACCCCTCACAAGAATCTATACAATCAAATCATTTTAGGATGAACAATTGTAATTTTATTGATTAAACTCTTAAAATGTTTACAAGATGAAATGGAAATCAGTTAAAGAATTACAATCACTCTAAACTTTCTCTCTCTTAATGACTTGCCCAGCACTCGAAAAAGATCTCTCCAATAGGCCCGCTTCGGCTTTTTATATAGGGTATTACATAATGGATGACAAAGCTAAGTTGTCATTTATTTTTGGGAATTACTTGTGAAATATCGCAAGTGTACAAATATATAATCTCGCAACTCTCCTAGATCTCGCTAGGTCTTCATATCTTTCTCGTGTTTTGGCTGTCGTCATTCATTGCGTCATTTATATTACTTATCTGCGAGACCTTCGCCATGCTGTCGTTTATTGATCTCGCAAGGTATTGATGTCGCGATATTCTGATCCTACACCTGACTATACGTGAGGTCAACTCCATATTCCATTCGTAGTAAATCTATAACATCAGCAGCAGTCTTCTTCTTCTTCGATGCTCGTAAATCATCCAATAATATATTCTTCATAAACGATTTTATCATCCTAACTTTTGATGGATCCGAAGAAGCTAAACTACATGAATGCTCTGTGATATATCTCTTTCATTTAAATACACCATTTGAATTGGCGAGGAGAGAGGCGTGAAACCTCCAAGCCGACAATTTTCCTTCTATTTGAACTTGCACTCCATGTTGTATCGTACAAAGTAACTCTTAACTAATTTGTATTTGCGACCACTACACATTTCATACTTTGTAATGTAGTCCCTTAACTTCTTAATACCACCTTCAAACAACTTCCTACTCAGGCTAAGATGTTGACCAAGCATCGACTTCTTCGGGACCTTTTTGATCAAACACGCATCATCGTTGACGCCTTCCACAACACCGCCTCATCGCTTGAAATACAACTTGATGATGACGCAAGAAGCAGGAGCAGGAGCAGAAGAAGATGATGAAGAAATATAATCAACACAAGTCCTTAATTGGATTTCAAACTTCACCAAGTCAATCCCTTGTGAGCTGCAGTAGTGAATGAAAAACCTCAAATCCAAATCGTGATTGATGACATTTGAAATCCCTTCTACAGTGTAACCAAAGTGAATGAGGTCTTCAGAACATAAGGCCACTTTTGTTTCACACACTTATCATCTCCTTGACAAAGAGTCGATGCCGAAACGGATGCGAGACTCGGCCCGATTGCAAAATTTGAACTCTCGCAACTACCATCTTTGGCCTCGCAACAACCATAACATATAGTGGTGTTCAGAAATTTGGATCAACAATCACACTTATCCAATAAATATGAGTAAACAGTCACAGTTGATCCAATAAATATATGTAAACAATCATAGATTTGGATCAACAATCACAGTTGATCCAATAAATATGTGTAAACAGTCACAATTGATCCAATAAATCTATGTAAAATCATAGTTTTGGATCAACAAAGGATGCTTGATCCAATAAACTGTAAAATATCACATTTGATCCAATAAGAGGTAGTTAAAGCATGAATTTCAATGCAAACCAAAAAGAAAGCAAAGATAAAGTACCCTAAGCTACATATAGTATTACGTCAAGACTCACCGGGGGCTACGCCCCCTCGTGAAAGTTATATTCAATGTAGAATGTGAGAAACCTAAAATAAAAGCTACATTATCAACAAAATGAATGCAGCTACATTACCTGCAATCTACCAAAGAAAGAAAACACAAAATAAAAACATATTGTGTTCAGAAATTTGGATCAACAACAACAGTTGATACAAATAATCTAAAAATCATTCTAATTTTTTGTATCAACAATCAAAGTTGATCCAAAAATAATGTCTAAATTTCATCACAAACAAAAACATAATTGATATCAGTAGTTCATCAAATTCAACATTCACCATTATCATATGTTCTATATTCATCAAAAGAAAAACACAAACCTGTTTTTTGATTGATGAGCATCTAAAAACATAAAAACAATTCAAAAATTTGAAAAAGTATCACGATCTCGAGATCAAATTATATCAAGATCAACCAATTAATGTAACAGAATAATCACGAATTCAAGCTTCCCACAAAAATCACGATCTCTGCAACAACAAAAATAAAAAAATAAAAACTGAAATCAAATGTTGAACATAAAATAGATGAACCGAACATGCAATCATCAAAAACAACTCTATGAATCTTCAAAAAAGCATAAACATTACCAATTTGTTTCAGATTAACATATCTAGCCGATTTTGTTGATTAATAAGAATTGAAAAACGCTGCTAAAATCAACGTGTTGACTAAGACGATGACGATGACGATGAAGGAGTTGAAGAAGAATTCAAGTTGAAGAAGAAGCATATAAATTGCTCTTTGCAGCTGAAATCAATCTCTCTCTCTCTATCAGTTTTTATTTCCGTTTAATAACTGAAATTTGATATAGATACTTGAATATATAGTAGGGATATATTTGGAAGTCCATAAATTATTGATGGGCCCCTGATGGGCTTATAGATAAAGAGGGACATAATTATTATGTGATAAGGATATTTGTATAGCCCATCAAAAATAGGGACAATAATTCAATTATTACAAACCAATAATCATAAAATAAAAGATCATATGAGGTAAATGAGCAATCGTCACCCAAATCCTAAGGTTTGAGTTTTCTGGGATCGAAACAATTACCATATATGTATGACAAACCATGTGTTTCTTATGTTTTGAATTTTTTTCAAATTACCCCTCCATCAAAGTTAGTTATTAACCAATAAAAAGAATATTTTTCTTCAAGTTTTTGTACACATTAACTCCGCATACCACCCAATTCAATATTGCAACGATAAAATCGTAATTTTGCCCTTTGAACATGACCCACTAATTCCGACATCCCATATCAACAACGATACAAGTGTTATTCAAGGGAGACCCAACCATGGTGAATGACCAATATCTAAGTTATGGGTCAAATTGAGCTTTTTCCAAAAGAAAGAATCATGGAGGTAATCTTATGATGAAATATAATTATAGTAAGAAATAAAGAATATGGTTGTAAGGGGCCTTGATAATATATTCTGGAAACATGCGACGTTCATATTCACAATCTTGTAAGTCATCTACCCGCTATCGAAGTTTTCACTACTTGGGTGAAACTGTTCAGATCCAGGTTGAACAAGTGACATAACAAATACCGGACACCATTTTCGCCAACATCATTATAACTTTGAATCAGAAAGACAACAAACAAAGTACGAAGAAAAATCTCAAGATATATATTATTGAATAAGAGCAAAAAGACAAAATAGGAGCATGCAACATGGTATCTTGAAATGAGGTCTCCCAAAATATTAGACACAACAAACAAAGTTGTCATTAAGATCTCCACGTTCTGTAGATTAAATATGCACAAACAGTCTCATTCGTAGTTAGCGCTTCCACTCACATGGACCAAGAAGTTTAAAAAAAAATCTATTTAAGAGAAGAAAAAGTGATATCTCTGAGAAGATTAACAAAACTAAAGATACCGGTCCATCATCCATCCCCAGACCTTGAGTCCTGCGATGAAGCTTCCTTGGAATAAACAAGAAGAAAATCTAAATTTTGCTGTCTTGATACTTCCTAGTGATCTCTATCTTTTTGAAAGAGCTCAAAACGAGATACTTTATTTATGCACAAAAATGAATCCATACCTCGAGGAACATGTGCCGAACTTAATCCAAGGATAATTATTTAAGTAACGATTAGAGGTGAGTGAAAATAAAAGATCATATGAGGTAAATTACTTTTGCCTTTAGTCAAGTGTATTTTATCTTGAACGAAATTGACTTGTTGGTTTTATTGTCACATGGGTTCTTTTCCCTTTCTACGAGTATGGCGGGGAGATAGGTTAGAGACTACTTGTCTTGTTGCTAGAATCTATATTTTTAGTGCTAAATATAGTGCTTGCAACCGGGATATTAGATATTGTGGTTGTATGAATGAAAGTCTCATCTTATCATCAATATTACCCAACCCAGAATAATACTAATCTACAACGTAAGGCACCATCCAAACTGTAAACCCGTACCGTATCACACTGTTTAAGCCTAAAACGAGTCGTACCATCCATCCAACGGTTTGATACGGTTTGACATTGTGAAAACCGTTAGAAGTCTTGGTTTGGTTCTGGAATAATACTAATTTAGCACAAAAAACCAAACCGCTTAAAAAACTAAACTTTTATGGTTATCCATTAGATTATTTCATTTATGACCATCAGATCATGACCTACAATTCCACCTTCCTTTTCGTAGTATCTGAAAGGGGAATCAAATGTTACCAAAAAGTAGTTATAAAAAATTGAGTTATGATTTTCAATTTCTTAAAAAATATCCGATAGGTATTATTAAAAAAAAATAAATTAAAATAATGAAAAAAGCACTCTCATTTTTGTGTGAGTATGCATTATGGTTACCTTTTTTTTTAGCAATTAGTTTCTTAATTTAAAAATGTTAAACGTTCTTTTGTAGTAAGAAGTTGATAGCAACCTTTATGTGTTTACTACATAATTGCTTTATAGCATGTTTGCTCATTAGGTGACTACATCAAAAATGGAAAAATGTTGACAAGCGTTAGTTGTCACCTATCAGGTATCAAATGAATACGCTATAGGTGATCAATGCATACTAAAAGATCATGTCTTTGTGGACATTACTTCCATTTTTTGCTTGGGTACCTTGTGAAAAATTAGCTTGATCAATCCCTCGTGAAGAATTAGCTGTATCAACTTTGAAATTTAATTAAAGTGATCAAAATTTTATTTTTCACCTTGTATATGGATGATAAGTAGATTTTTCATCATATATTTGGATGATAATTTGGTCTTTCACCCAAGGATGATAATTTGATTTTTCACCTTATATATTTGGATGATAATTTGGCCTTTCACCTTATATATGACCAATTTTGATCCTTTCATTTTTATATAAAGATGATAATTTGAATTCCAATATGAACTTTTTTTGATATTTCTTCGATTTTTTAAGGGGAAAAAATCCGAATTTGCTTAAAGTTGATAATTGTAAAATGTTACAAGAGTAAGTAGTATCAAATAGATGAAAAAAATTACCTGATTAAAATATGAAAGAAACTCTCTTTGTGTAGTATCAACAATTAGTTTCATTAATTAAAAAATTAAGAAGTTAAACAAATATAAAATTGGTTCTTTTTGTATCAAATATATTTTCCAATGTGTTGTTATAAAGCCAACATAAAATATTGTACAAAAAATGGAAAAATGTTGACAGGTATCAAATGAATACGCTAAGGTGTCTAGATGTGACCAGTGGAGGATGGTGTTGAATCTTTTGTTTGAGGATTCTAAAGAGGGTATGTGAAAACTTGATTCATCACAATTTACATCTTATAAACAAATTCGTCAATATTTATCTTCGAAAACTTAATTTGATTTACCTAAATCTAGAGAGATAAACAATGAAGAGTAATCAATATTTATGTTCGTTTAAAAATAGATATTTATTTACAATAAATTGAGCTTGATTTTGGGGATTTTCCTAAATTTTTGATTTTTGATTTTTTTGTGTTTTTGTTTTTTCGTCGGATAATTCATAAAAATAAGATAATTACAAGATAGTAAAATTAATAAATCTAAAGTTAATTTTGGGTTTCTAATATAGGGTATCATAATTTCCTCGACATATTTTTCCCTAAAAAAAATACCTGATTAAAATATGAAACTTTCTTTGTGTAGTATGCAATTTCAATTAGTTTCCCAAGATCATGCGCGTGCAAAAAATGGAAAATGTTGACAGGTATCAAATGAATCGATTCAAGTTCACCCTCGTGTATCACCACGATAGTATTGGCCATATCAAAGAAAGTTTATACATTTTCAACCGGATTCTGAGGTATTCATGAGTTACAAAATAATATCACCTTTTATTAGATGAAGAAATTCATTTTCCCCCTAACCTCTCCCTACAGTTTCACAGAAGAACAACTGTTTCGGTGACCACCACCACAATCACCACCTCCCCCACCATTCTCATTCCCACCGTAACCACAACCACCGTGAATAGCTAACCTTTACCATGGCCTCCATTGCAGTCCCCTTTGGTTAACCTAGATGAGTCGACGACAACCCTATCACTTCTCTAAGTTATTTCTTCTCTTACACATAAATCACCACACCTCCATTATCTTTCTATTTTCTCAAGTTCAGTGTTTGATATTCATGATGAAATTAATTCATAAAACCATAAATTGATTTTTTTTTTATTTTTTTTTTGTGATTTTGAAACTTGGGTAGAGCATGGAATCTTTAAAATTTTCGTGGATTACCCGATAGTGATGAATGATGATGAAGGAGAAGTGAGTTTAATTTGTGGGATTTTGATTTTAAGATCACGCTCCACTGTGAATGATTATAATCTTATATGTTTACTGATATTATTTATGAAACAAATTTTGTGATGCTATGAAATTTAAATTATCGATATGACCTCACCGTATTTATGAAACAAATTTTGTGATGCTATGAAATAGGGGCAAACACGGAATATCAAAATTTACGGATAATATTTTTAATCTTTTCTTATATTAAATTGGAAAATTAGAAACTTGTTTGGTTCTTTCTTCTATAAACCCATGTAGCAATACCAAACACAAGACAAGATGTAGAATGATTGAAGAGTTCCCTTTATATAAATACTAATATATATATAATCGGTCATTATATTAATTAGAAAATTAATTATAGAAAATAGATAATATTTTTGATCGTTTTTTGTCTTATATTAAATATGAATCATGACAATTCATTTTGGTACTAAACCAAACGGTTTGGCATAGTTTCATAAACCAAGTCATTGTCTTTATTTTTTCTATTTTTCTTTCAATTTCTAAACTTGAAGTGAAAATGGTTCTGAGTAACTTTGGTTCTTGTTTAGTATCAAATCGTGAGCCAAAGTGTACTATGTATATCCTGGTTCTTTATATTTGTCGTAAAATCAACAAATTTTTTCTAATCGTTTGTTTCTTTTTTTTTGAAATATATAAGAAGGGTCTAATGAACAATCTGGATGGTAACTGCTTTGTCCAATCAACTAAACTTCAGAATATGACCACTTGCGAAAACCTGCCAGAAACTTTAATTAATTCTAATAAGGATAAAAAATAATATTTCTAGAACTGCACCAAGAATAAGCTTTAGAGCAACTGCAGTCATGAGAGCAAAACCAAAGAATAAAGACTAAAAAAACCAAATTAATTTGGTTTACTCCTTGCTGCACACTATGGTGCAGACTAAAACTCATGGGGCGTAGTTTCAAACTACGCCCCATTTTTTTTTTATTTTTTATTATGGGGCGTAACTTTGAGTTACGCCCCATCATCAGGCGCAATCCCCGCACCCCGCTCCATCAGGCGTAATCCCAGACTACGCCCCATTTTTATTTTTATTTTTTTTTTTTATGGGGCGTAACTTTGAGTTACGCCCGCGCAATCCCAACACCCGCTCCATCAGCGTAACTTTAAATTACGCCCGACTAAAGACAGACTAAAGACTAAATATGGTCGGGTTTTGGTTATAGTCCGGTGTTTGGTCTTTAATCCTTCTCCATCAAGCCTGCTTTCTTTTACCAAAAATTTGGTTATACTCTGCGACTGTGGATGCTCTTAGGGGCGTGCAAGATCCACATGCACTGTAGTAAAAATTCATATTTTTTTTGTCAAGCTCGTGTTTCACTTTAATTTAGGCTTCTTTCAAAAATGATTTTTTCTTCTTAACCTCCAAGCATTTGGGTGATCAGGAGTTCGTATAGGTTTTTTTCCATATTAAATTCTATTCAGTAGTTTCGTTTGACATTCTAATGAACCCAATTCTTAAGAAAATATTAGTACAAAAATTTTAGTATATATCAAAGACTTTTACTAATATCAGCGGGGCAATTTTATAAACCGTTAGAGGGATTAAAAAAACAATAGCAAAGGAAAACAAAACAAAACTTGACAAACCTAATTAAAGTTAACAAAGAAATATTAAAAACCCACTTAAGAAAAATTACCTGATTTTAAAGTTTTCCAACTTTTATAAAAAAATGAAGTCACCACTCACAAATATTTAGCGAAGGATTACTTGTTAGAGTTTTTTTTTTTTTTTTTGATGATGTACAGAAAACAGAGGAGGGGTAAAAAATGAACTCGGAGCAGAGAGAAACGAAGACCCTTGGGTTTTTCTTCGCCCATCTTTTTCTCTCGTTCTTTTGCTCGCTCTCGGTTAAGTTTACAGATAAAGAAAAACGAAAAAATGAAGACAGAGGAGGGGTAAAAAATGAACTCGGAGCAGAGAGAAACGAAGACCCTTGGGTTTTTCTTCGCCCATCTTTTTCTCTCATTCTTTTGCTCGCTCTCGGTTAAGTTTAACAAAAATATTGCGATTGAAGTCAATGAGCTCCGGCGATTTTGTCTGGCGATTGAAAGCCAGGGATAACGATGGATTGACCGCAGAGCTTCATCATCCATCTAATCTAGGAGAGGAGCAGAATACTTACCATTGTCCGTTAAAACATCTCAATGGATGCCACGATGGTGTAAATGGCAGGGGATATGCCAGGGCTTCTATCGTTAGTCATCTGCAAGGTAAGCACTTCTCGGCCGTTAACAAGACTAGTTGCAGAGCTGCCATTGCTAGTGATTTGCAGGTTTATCAATCTGTCGAAAGGGTTCTTTCACTTCGTATGTGGTTATGTAGTTCATGCATGAACCTGCACGCTTGGAGAACTCCATGTAAAGGACATAAAGGCGATCATTGTGATATCATATCTAGTCCTTTCAACGGCACTTCTGCAGAATTTATCATTCACGGTATTGATAAGCCATTGAGTGTCTTACCTGTTTTGCCGGATGATGTAGCTACAGTAGTAGAAGCGAGTATTGTTGATGCCCTGGAGGTTGAGTCTTTCTCCTTGTCAACCGAGCTCCTCAATGCTGTTTTCCAACGACGCTTCACTACTGTGTCCAGTGTACCATATCAGTGTAGGATCAGCTTTTCCCGGACTTTGAAGAATTGCCTTGATAGTGTGCTTAATGGCACCAGGTGACTTGAATGCTTGGTTGCGGCTCTTACTCTTCCCCATTTGAACCTTGTCTCTCTGGACCCAAACATTCATTGGAGGAGAAGTCAAGCAATAGAAAGAGACTTCAAGTAGCTGCGATTCAACAAGCTTTATTGATTTGGAAGGAGCCTAATGGGTGTTATAAATTGATTTCAAAGTTGTTGCATCAACCTTGCCATTAGCACACTAAAAGGGACAGCAAGAAAAAGCCGGAAGTTGCTAACTTGAGTGCATGTCGTAAGAAGATCGGGTACGGTCATTATGCAGCTGCAATTCGGGTTTTTTCGTCGAATGGTGTTGCCCCCGCGATGATAACACCTTGGCTAAACTTGAGTCCAAACATCCACCTGCCCCTCCACCTTCCATTAGAATACGGACTTTTGCGGTGACCTAGTAAATGTTGATTCAAGAGCGGTCTTGGGTGCTATCAAGAGTTTCCCAAAAGGGACTTCGTGTGGTCGTGATTGCTTGCGTGCACAACACCTAGTTGATGCTTTGAGTGGTGCGGCGGCAGCGGTTGCAGATGAGTTGATGGCCTCGATTTAGAGTAGTCAACCTTTGGTTGGCAGGTAAGTGCCCTAGTTCTCTAGGTGAATACATTGCCAGTGCACCTCTTACGCCACTACTCAAGCCAGGGGGAGGACTTAGGCCTATTGCTGTTGGAACCATTTGGCGTCGTTTGGTCTCCAAGGTGGCTGCCTTTTCTGTCGGGAAGACCATGTCTTCTTATTTAGGTGATTACCAATTTGGTGTTGGTATGCCAGTTGGAGGAGAGAGCATTCTTCATGCGGTAAATGGTTTGTTGGAGTTGAAGGGTCATTCAGATAAGATGTCAATGTTACTTATTGACTTCTCGAATGCATTCAACATGGTGTGCGATCTCATCTCATTAAAGAGGTTCGGCTTCATTGTCCAGGTATTTCTCGTTGAGTTGAGTTCTTTATGCTAGGCCTGCTAGACTTTACTATGATCAACACATTTTATCCTCTGCCCTTGGTGTTCAACAAGGTGATCCGCTCGGCCCCCTTTTGTTTGCTCTGACACTTCACCCCCTCGTGAAGTCCATTGCCTCTCACTGCAAACTTGATCTGCATGCCTGGTACTTGGATGATGGTACTATCATTGGAGATACGCTTGAGGTTGCTAAGGCTCTGAGCATAATAGAATCTGAAGGTCCGTGCAAGGGTTTACATCTTAATATTAAGAAAACTGAAGTCTTTTGGCCCTCAGTTGATCCACGTAGCATTGTCAAGGTGTTTTCCCCAAGGATATTGGTCGCCCAAGTAATGGTGTTAAACTTCTTGGTGGACTGTGAGTTTGGACTTGGATTACATGAGTGACATTGTTTTGAGTAGGGTGAACAAGAGTATTCGGCTAATGTCTCGCTATCAAAAAACTTCGGGACCCACGAGTGAGATGTTGTTACTTCAGAATCGTGTTGGTGTGTCCAGACTATACTTTGTGATGCGTACCACCAATCCTGTGACTTTACAAAAGGCCACTGATCTTTATGACGACCATCTTCTTCAATATTTGAGACTTTTAATCACGGGAGATGGAGCTGGTTTTGGGCCTTTGCAAAAGAGATTGGCTACCCTGCCTATCAAAGATGGTGGTCTTGGTATATATACTATGTCTGACACTCTTGACTATTGTTATCTTGCCTCCTAGAGTCGACCGCTCCGACTCGGAAGGTTATTCTTGGCGACTTATTTCCACCGAGACGATAGTTACGCTTTGCAGACGACTCTTGAGTAACTTTATTCGGGTATGTGGTTTGCCTTCAACTTACTACGTCGATATCGCCCCCTTCTATGCACTCGGGTCACTTATTTTGATGCGGTCAAGAAGCAAATCCTGTCCAATTTTCATTATCTGCAAGAGACTCTATTCTCGTGGAAATGAACCGGGTCAAACATGCACAAGACTACCTCCTAGCTGTTCCAATCGGTGGGTTGGATCAATGTCTTGGGCCCGAGACGGTTCGAGCTATAGTTTGTTATCGCCTCGGTATTCCCTTGTTTGTTGAAGATGGTTTGTGCTCTGTTGTAGTAAACCTATGGATATTTTCGGGGATCATGCGCTTCTTTGTGCTAATGATGTTGGACTTAAGTTCCGACATGACTTGGTTCGTGATGTAATTGCCTTGATATTTGCTACAAGGTGGTGTACACGCACGCAAAGAAGTCGCTGCGGGTTTTCTCGTCCGATGATAACAAGGACTTACGTCCGGCGGACATCCTTGTTCTCAATTGGGAAAATGGTCAAGATGTGTGTATGGATGTCACAGGAGTTTCTCCTTTACGGGCGAAGGAGTTCGGGCTTTTATCCCCGTGCCGAGCTATTTCAAAGGCAATTTCACGTAAACGTAATAAATACTTGGACGAATGTGTCTCGCACGGTTATGGTTTGGGTGTTTTAGCTTTCACTACTTTAGGTGAGCTTAGTGAGGATACTATTTGTTTTTCAAGCGTTTAAAGAACTGTTTAGTTAGTAAGGATGCTTGGTAGTGGTCCGAGGTAGTTTTATTTTCCATAGATTGGGTGTGGCTATTCAAAAGGTGTTGGTGCCTAGCTTGTAGCTCGTGGCTGCCAACTAAAAGTGTAAAACCTTAATCATTTAATAATAAAATTTAATTGCTCCATTTATTTAAAATTTTCAAAAACTGAATTTTGAAAAAAAAAAAAAAAAAAAAAAACAATTTAGTTTTGTTGAAAAAATCAATTATTATATTTTTAAAAACAAGTTTTTTCTATTTATAGAAGTAACATGTTTTTTCAATTCTACTTAAAATAACTAATTTTATAAATTTTATCAAACACTAATGGATGAATTATGGGATGTCATACTGGATTATGGACTGATAATTTATTGTTATAATGGTTACCATACTACCCAATTACTAATTCATTTCTTTGGAACTACATTTAGGATATATATTAATTGTGACTATTAATTTCTGTTGTTGCGCTATTATTTGTAATTAATCATCAAAATAATAAAAAATGTGTATAATTATTGCTACCTCTAATTACAACACACTTAGTGAATTGATTCTTTTAATATTGTTGTAAAAGTATTATCTCTAATCAAATTTTGGCTAGAGCATATTGAAGAAATTTATTTTATACATTTTAGTAACGCACCCGGATCGGAAAAGGATACAACGTCAATATCTCAAGGTATGAAATGAATACAAAAGCATGACGAGGTAGTAAAATCTCGTACTGGGTCTTTAAATAACTATTTTATTTGAAATTGAAATTAATTAAAACATATGCTCGATTTATAATCTTATGAGAGGGATTGAACACATTGGGTATGATATTTGCTGATTAAGAGATAACTGGACTACTTGATTATAAACATGTTATTAGATACTTTGCTATAAAAAAATTGAAGTGAGATTTTGCACCAAATCATTAAATTTATATAGCTTTCGATGGAGTAAAGCAATTTTTTCTTCTTTTTTTACCCCTTTTCTAAATTCTTTATATTTTGAGCTTGCGGAAATTATGCCTTTTTTTCTTTTGTTTTCTTGGATGCTTGAGAAATGGTATAAGTTTATCTTTTATAATCTTTAATTGCATCTTTAATTCATTTATGCTTATAATTATGATCTTATAAAACAGAGAATCGCTTAGTTGATTTATAATGTTAAGAAGATGATGTAATAGTAAAAATAAATAAAAAATTGTTTATAACCTTGTATCGCAAACAAAACAAAAAAAAAGGATCTTATAAGTGTCATTTTTATAAGTTTGCTAAAAAAATAAATAAAAAAAGCCAGGGATCTTATAAGTGTCATCAAAATAATACAATTTTGATGTTATGCTTTTTCTTCTTTGGTAGGTATTATTTTGTTTTTCCTTCTTTTTTTTCCCAATGCTTTCGAAGTTCAATTGTTGGCCTATGGCGGTGATATTAACATAATAGTAGATCATAATACTAATTAGGGAGCTTGACAATAGGAACAGTCCAATAGTATGATGATTATGTTTGAAGTATGGTGCATGATGGCTACTACTGGTATGCGAATACTTTGAGAACATGATTTTGAAGGAATAAACTTGGTAGATGGTCTTTAGTAGGTGGCGTGCATTGTCTTTATGATATTTTTATTTAAACAAAAACCCACAAGATGGTCAACTTTCGATTAAAATAATCCCAGAAATGGTCTTATCAGGTGACACACGGTTATCTTCTCGTGTTTCGTATCGTGCACAAAGGCGATGGTTAAATAGTTGGGGCCACCTACTATATTCTTCACACTTAGTGTTGCTGACTAGTAATGGCGTGAACTGTATATACTCCTAGAGCCTGAAAATAAATTGAAAATATTAGATCCAATTGCGCTAAGGAGAGAAAAATCTAGGCTACTGAATGAAAATCCATGATTCCTTGATTTTGATTAAAAGGGTAGAAGTATATTTCAAGGAGTATTTGAAGAAGGATTTTTTCTGTGAGTCGATCATTGGTATAGGTTTGAGTGGCAAAATCAAGGAAGAGGACATGTCCATAGGTTCTTGTGGCTGAAGAATAGACCTGATGTTTCTCATATTTCAACGGATCAGCAGGTACATCGTTTGATATGTGAATACACACCATGATTTGCATAATGCATCCCGATCCCACATTCTCCATCGATATATAAAATCATCCATGTGGACAAGGGATTTATTTGGAACGCAATTTAGACAACGATAAAGATGATTATGCATCTCTTGTTAATTATGTTATGCTACCTTCTAGATATGGAAATTATTTTTTGCGGAAAAGCAACACAACCGGGAGACAAGCGTGTCGGTTCAAATTTTCTATGGAGATTCTACTAGAATCTAAATTTCATATACATGATGGTTATTACTACCAAGGATTTACTAGCATATCTAGAGGAGGTCTGATCTATATTTTTGGTCTTTGAATTCCAAGTTTAGTCCTTGGAATTTTGTTTTTAATGGGTTGATATCTTAGAGACCAATGAGAGTATTATCATCAAGGTGGAATATTAACTAAGTCCTTAGGAAGGATTGTGATCTTGTGTGGTGGTTTTTCCACTATCAAGAAATGGTAGTGGAGTATCATTGTGTTCATATTATTTTGTGTTATGTTTCTCAAAGATTAATGGAAATGACAAGGAAAGCGATGACTGTGAAAGGATGTGATTGAAGCTGGTTGTCATTAAGATGTTGAAGAGGGAACTTCTTTTAATACCAAGAGGACTACGTAAAAGTTGCAGAGGTTCACAACATATAATTGGTAAATCAAGACGGTGATTTCAACATTATAAAATACCACCACATTTGGCAAGTTAAAAATGGTGCAAATATTGGTATTTGTGCAGACTTCTGCTACCTAGACAAGATATTAGTATTCATCTTATTATTACTGACAATGACATTCCTACCACTGTAAATCAACAGATTGATACCATTGTCAAATGTAACATGCTCATTATCAGCAAATATATTGATTCATGCTAATATAACAATATACTATCTATAACTCCCGATTTAGGAGATTGTGACAGGATCAGGTGGAGATTTACTTCGGATGGATAAATGATTACCAGCTTCGCTTATAAGTTCTTAATTAACTGTCGAAAAGATAATGATTTAGCTAAATTCTGGAAACATATTTGGAATCTTAGCTATATTCCTAACACCTAAAGTTTCTGCTGGAAAATTCTCTCTAGGGTACTACCTAAAGGTAAAATATTTTTTCAGTATAATAAACACTCTTATCATGTTGTAGACTCTGCAACACTGATATTTTGGAAGAAGGACTCCAACTTTTTGTTGTATGTAATTTTTGCAAAACAATTTGGTTTGCAATGTCTTTCTCTAATACTTTATTTTTAATCATGATAATGACATATAAAATGGTTATGTTGCTGGATGAATAATGACAGTTTGAAACCTCATTCGTTAAAAACTTCTTTTATTATTTGATCAAGATACTATATAAATGTTGTCATCTTTGATAATATTAAGCCAGATCTAAGAAATCTTGTTCTTAAAGTTAATGTTGATTATCAGTACTACCAGTATGTCAAACCCCATAGGCACATAGAAAATCATCCAAGGCACATATAATATAAAACAATTTTAAGTGAGAATGCAAAGTTGCAGGCTAGCTGGAGAATTCAATTTGATACATCTTTCAAAGACACGATCATATAGGGAACACAAAATTTGTCAGAGAAAGTTCGGGACTCTTGCCACTTAAATGCAGAAGGAAACGCATATGTTGGGACTCTCAGGTGGATCTAGGAATTCGAGTTCTTGTTGCATACAAAGTGACTGCAAAATTATAGTGAAGCTTATGGCTGAAGAATCAGGACCTGCCAATAAATTGACTTGGGAAGCTCGGAATAATGTTAAATTATTCAGAAGTTTATTTAATGTTTGTAGTTCTTGTAATCTCAAGTACTTAAATAGAAAGTTCTTGTTTGTAGTAGATAAGCTGAAATAAATAGAATTGCTCCTAAAAAAAAAAAAAAAAAAAAAAAAAAAAAAAATCTTCTCATGAGGTGAAAAATCCTCCTTTATTTTAGGATTGGCAAAAGAATTGACCATGTATTACCCAATGTAAATGTTCTTCCTTCTCAATAATAGATCCTTTTATCAAAATATTAATAAGCGTGGTGGCGAAAATATTGATGAATGTTTGGATGAGGTCTAATTTTAGGTTTGAGTTTTAGGGAGCATGGCCCAATATTTAGGAATGAAAGTAATGTTTTCGTTTGTGACTGATATCCATGAAGTTACTTCATGGAAGTTGCTCGGGGCTGGGCACTTGAAGAACATGCGTTCGGGAGCATCCCATTTAACTTTCTTTTACTTGAGTCTTGTCACTTTTTATTTTATAAATGGTTGGTGTTTTAAAGGTTTCACGATTTTTGAGAGAGGCTGCATTGGATTATGCTATATAAGTAGGAGGTACGGGTACTCTATGGGTTAATAAATGCCTAAGTTATTCTTTGTTTTTAAAATTACCTTACATTTGTTTGCCACTATATAAATCTAGTTTATTTCAAAATTACTTGATTAGTTTTTGTGTTACACATTTTATTTGCAATTTCACTACGAAGCGGGGATCAGCCAGGTAATACAGTCCAGTCATCATAATTGGCTTGGTCGAAAAACCAAACATATAGTCCATTGTGATTATATTTTTCACATATGAAGAACACCATAAACCATCAGCAAAGTTCATAACCAAATATTACACGATTGTGGATGATATTTTAACAGATAAAGAACAACATCTACAATTGTTATGTTTATAGTCACAACCAAGCAGATTGTTAATATTTTTCGCCATATGAAAAACGGATCGCTGTCGTATGCGTCAAAAATAATTTCACTTTCCTAAAGTATATGATAAGAAAGAGTTCGTTTCCACAGAGAGGCAGTTGTAGTTATTATGTATTCAATTTCTTGAAGTAACCAATTGGGGGGTTTTCTGATTTTTTTTAAGTAAACAATAAAAGTAAATTAAAAGCAAAATAAATTGTAGAAAGTTATCAATGAGAGAAAGATATTGGTCAAGGAATTCATCTTCAATCTTAGACATGTGCTTGCATGTATGATTAGAATTACAATTTAATCTCTTTTATTATCAAAAGCCTAGAGAATCAAGAGAGCAAGATAATCTATTAATTTCCTAAGTTCACCAACACACACATTAGCGCTGCGTATGTGAATTCTACCTAAATAATAACCTAACGCCTTGCGCTAATTAAGTTCGATTCCTAGGAGCATTAAGTTTCAGAAATAGGCTAATCAATGCAATTGTCATACATTGCGCATAACAATTCGGACAATGGTCAAACTCTACATATGATTACAAGAGTGTATCACTACAAACCGTAAACATATTATGCTACTTGTATTCAGGGTTATCGCTCGATGAAAAACCCTAAAATAGTTATGGACAAGGATGCAAGTTCAATTAATTGGCCACTTAACTAACCAAACATCTTAGTCCTATCACAATACTTCAATCATGTGATTATTAAAAACAGTAGAGATGTGAACGATAATCAAGAGAGAAAACTAATACATAAATCAAGCACAAGTTTTAGAAATAGGACTGCATCCTTAACCAATAATGAATAAATTAGCTACTCATAGCTATGGAGTTCATCACAAAAATATGAATTGAATAAAGAAGAAGATGAACAAAAGCAAACCCTAGTAGCGTAAAACAAAAGCGACTCTCTCCTAAGCTTCCAAGAATAAAACGTGATATAAGTTGTAGAAATCTTTCCTTTAAATAGCTTTGCTTTCCAAAATTAGGTCAAGTCTCAAAGGTCCAATAGATAGAAGTCCACCAAGCCCATATGTGAGAAAAACCCATGTAGAAAATATGCCCCAAAATCTGCCGGAAAAATGGTATTATGGTCGGAAATTGGCCGTAGAAGTGACCGGAAATTGGCTCAGGTGACCGGCAAGGTCCACCAGGTCACCGGTCAACGATTCAAATCGGTCAGGTCAACTCAGTCAAGTCACTGAGTCAAACCGGGTCAAACACCGAGTTAGATAACCCAACTCAGTGAGGTCATCAGGTGAGTCAGGATCATGAGTCAGAACCGAGTCAGCTGTACTGGTGAGCTAACTGGATTGACTTGTCAGGGCACAGTCTTGCAAAGGCCAGAGCTGTGTCACAGCCAAGATGGCGCTTCATCAGTTCAGTCCAGCCATGATGGTTTTGCATTCTCTCAATTCTTCCTTGTAGTTCTGTAGCTTCAACAACAATATCCTACAATCTTCTATTCCTCCTTTCCTAGCTCAGATTCGTAACTCTATAATACCGGCAATGTCGCAACAGCGGTGCACCACTTACTTCTCATCTCCGCATCATTCATATCATAACTTGCAGCTGCGAATATTCTCTATAATCTGTTATCAACACCGAGCACCTGCAATGCCATTGCCTGCACCTGTAATGTTTTTCGCAAACACAAACATGGCTGTTGCATAACCTTCAGCTGTGTAAAACCATCAGCTACTTCCCAAGCCATAACTGCACTTTAGTTCACCACAGATAAGACTCCAGAGTTGCAGCTGCACAAGGCGGCAATAGCTCAATTCATGCCAACTCTGACTATCCCTGGCCATTGCAAACTCCAACTGCAACTTCGTCGTCTCGAGCTAGTATAGCTTCAACTTCATAATGCCTGCTCAATGCCATTTATGCTATCTCAGTTCAAACCACACTCAACCAACTACACATCAGATTCCAAACCAAGGCCTTCAACATCATCCCTTCTTCTTCTCGGATTTCTCAGTAAATACCAACTCCCTATCAACAACATCGAACTCATTAGTTGGCAACAATGAATCCATCAACACCATTTCTTTCATTATCCATTCTACAGTTCAATCACGAGCCTTTCTTCCATGTCAGACGAAACCCATCTCAAATTGCAACTCTCACAGCGGCAATAACAACACACTTCAATACCCATTTAATTCATGGCAGATACCGACTGTTCTTCCCTGAGTTCACCACCATAATCAATTTTCAGTCGTCACCAGCAGCACTTGCTCAAGGATCAAGTTCTGTCCAACTTGAATTCTACAGCCATCATACTGTATTGCAACTCTGCTGCTCTGAGGTTCAATAGTAACCCATTCATTCAGTTCAAGTCCATCTGCAGCACCAACAGCCCATTTCCACCAACTGCAATCCCATTCATCAATTCAGTTCCTGCGATTCATTCATACACAATAAAAACCATTCAAGGCCATTAGCTGCTACCAGTACCACCAATTTCACCAGCACATTCTCATAACAAACCCATCCTGTCATACACAATTCTAAGGCAAAACCCGAACCTCATATCATCATCTCCATTTCTGTTATCAACAACCACAGCTGCAAGAACCAAATACAACACCATATCTATCAGCTGCTTCTTCTGTACCACCAACACCTTCAATACCCAGCTCTTCCTCTTAAACTCACAAGTCTGCTGCCCATTCTCAGTTCCTGCAACTACCAATAATCAGCTACAAAACCAGCTGCTCAAATCCAACTAGTAATTCCACCAACAACTTGAACTGCAACTCCAATCTTTCCTTGTACACCCATGACTGCTACTGCAACACTATCTTGCAAATCCTGCAAAGTTCTTCCATGTATCCTAGACATACATCTATGCTTCCTTTCAGCGCACCAACCCTCTGCTTAGCCATTACAGTACCATCAGCTCATTACAGCTATGAACTGCAAATCTCAGTAACCATCAGATTACGACATCCTCTGTTCTTGAATTCAAAACCCCAATTTCTCTGTTGATTCTTCACGGTTCAAACCCTAATTTCAGCCATCAAACCCATGTCAAATTTCTTCCTCTTGCACTCAACAGCAGCACCAGGAAACCCAATCTCTTCTCGATCGGATTTCTTCTTTACTTCTGATTACGGCCATCAATCTTCTCACAACAAAAGCTTGATTATCACACTCCCATTTCATCTGTGAATCTCTGCATCTCCACCCTTGAATCAGCCTCAGATCCTTCACCAGTAGCAGACCTTCTTCATCATCACAAAACCCGTCTTTAATCTTTACTGATTTCTCCGTTACTTCCTCTCCATGAATGCTAACGAAATAAGCCGCCATAGCTCAGCAATCTGAAATGTAAATGGATTGTAATGGAGAATGACATTCCCGATCTGGTCTAGGGGCATGTAATGAACAAAATTACTATAGGCAACCAACAATTGGATAAGGGTGACCTAAGCAATCCTTTCAACTGTCAGTTCTAGGGAACTGACAAGCTTCATCGATGCTTTTATTCATAATTCTCTCGTATGATGTTCGAGTGACCTCCTTCTTTCGCCGATAGCTTCGCCTTTCCGTTCTCGTCACCATGATGAAAATAAATCCAACATTT
>JAJJWW010005298.1:600000-995423 GCA_023531295.1 Papaver armeniacum
AGAGGTTGAGGTTTGGGAACGGCTTCCCTGGCTGGAAACAGCTGCTTTCCTGATGCAGTGCGGTTGAGGGATGCAAATATGTCTTGACGCTACACCTTGGAGAAATATAGAATCTTACATAACTTTGCATCGATTTTGGAGAAGTCGTTCCCGATCTTTACGTGTGATGAAATTGGATTGTTGATTCCCTTCTACTGGGCGTTCAAGAGCAACGCGAGCCTCTTCATCTATAAATGCGCGTCCTGCTGAAGTGCCTTTTGTCTTTTCATCAAATCAACAGTGGTAAAAGGAGGTCGGCTTCTTGGCTCTTCCAAGTATCTTGCCCCGATGGTGGAGTAGCGTCTCTGGTGACGGTTGGAGCTATCATGCTTGAAGAAACGTTGGGGTGGCGGAAGCGGCTGCGGGTTACGGTGATCGTAAGTGTATCGCGCGCAGAGATGGCACGGTTTTGATCACGGAGGTCTTTGGAGCCATGGCGCTGTTTTGAAGGGTGAGGATGGCGCTTCTTTGGGCTGTTTGTGGAGCGGAGAAGATGGTCTTGGAAGGGCGCAAGATGTTAGCGCTGGAAGGATGCAAGCCGTTAGCGCGCGTGTGGCATGTGTGCCTGGCATGCGCGTCTAGTAAGCGCGTCTGGTAAGCGCCTCTGGTAAGCGCGCCTGGCAAGCGCGTCTGGCATGCGCGTCTGGCATGCGCGTCTGGTAAGCGCGTCTGGTAAGCGCGTCTGGCATGCGCGTCTGTAAGAGCGTCTGGTAAGTGCATCTGGCAAGCGCGTCTGGCATGCGCGTATGGTAAGTGCGTCTGGTAAGCGCGGATGGCATGCGCGTCTGGTAAGCGCGTTTGGAATGCGCGTTTGGTAAGCGCGTCTGGTAAGCGTGTATGGCATGCGCATCTGGTAAGCGTATCTGGTAAGCGCGTCTGGCATGCGCATCTGGTAAGCGCGTCTGGCATGCGCGTCTGGTAAGCGGGTGGAGGAAGCTTTGTCTTCGATTGACGACATGTGCAACGTGACTGGTCATACTGTTTCTGAGGATGTAATCTCGAGCTGGAGGTTCCATCATGACATGTGTGTAAACTTTGAATTCAACGTTCTTTGGTTCGTTGAAGGTTTCTCTGTGGTCGAGGAGTTACTGGTCGAAACATTCGAAGGTTCTTCTGCGAATATGGCGAAGAAGTAGGAAGCGGAAATTTTTTTTTTTTTTTTTTTTTTTTTGTGAAAGGCAAATGAAACGCCTAGTTCATGGTTTTGATTTTCTGGATTTTTGGGTTGATAGACAAGTGTTAGCTATGAGAGTTTTGGATTATTATTCGGGATGAACCGTTTTAGGATGAGGCTGTTTTTGGTTATGATTGAAAGTGTTGCGGGCATCCCGGAAAACCATGGAACTCGTGCTTTTGGTAGATGACATGGAATGAAACATAACATGGCTATTGGTTTTATCATTCCGTGAAAACTCGAAAAAAAAAGCAAACCACGTATCTTGTCTAGGTAGGACTTACTTGGTTTTTTAGGTCTCGATGAAAAGGAAACCTTCGGGTGTAAAACAGAGTTTTATGGGAAGCATCGCCGTGATTGTGGAAAGTCCCCAGTCGTTACTGAGTTATCTGATAACCGAGTCGTTAATTCTCGGGCAGATCGTTTGCTTCTACCCTCTGGAAAGTCCCCAGTCATCCCTTGTCGTGTCATGACTATAATCGGGTCGCCTGGTAACTGAGTCGTCGATCCATGAGCGGATCGCCTGCTTCTACCATCTTGATGTCTGGGTCGAAGCATGAGATCGATGGTTGAAAATTGACATTGTAACCGAAAGATCAACCTCCCACTGTGGTCGCCAATTATTTGTAGGTGAAAATGGTTTCTGCTGATTTCGGTAATTTTGGGTGTACGGGTGAGAAACAATTTAAACCCTAAACCATGTACTGCAAGGGAGTACTTTAGATTCGAGAGATCAATCTGTACAAGTCCAGCCTAAACCAAGAAATGGCCGTTCCAGACTTGCTTCGGTCACAAAGTGAAGGAGAATGGGTTGGTTTTGGGGAGGGAAGCAAGGAAAGTGATGAGACCAGAATAGTTGATTCTGGAAGAGTAGTTGTGTTACTACGACTTGTATCAGAAAAGTGGGAAGGCTAACAAATGGTAAGATAGCAAGTATTTTCTGAGTGTTATGTATTCCCGAATGAACTTGTTGTTCGGTGGAAATAGGTAAGACCTATTTATACAAGTCGAAGTGAAACGTACACTGGTCTCATTAAGGAATGGAAAAATGGGTAAGTAAATGGGAGGAGGTGGTAACGCATGGAATTGATGTTCCATAAAACCGTTAACGCATGGAATTGATGTTCCATGAAACCGTTAACGCATGTAATTGATGTAAAAAGCGTTTCACCATTAACTCCTTGTATTTACTAACCGCCTCACCCTTATGACACTTCCTTATGACGGGCGTAGTGTACGCTGCATGCAGTAAAGCGCCAAACCAATACCCAAAGAGGATCCCCCAGTTTGTGATATGTGTTGATGTCTCGAATGTTTTTGTGGAAAACATGTAGCATGTTGTTCTTGCCTGGCAAGTCGTACTTGGGAGACTTGCTAGCTTGGTGACCTTCAACGGTCGAGATTTTGCATCTCAAGAAGAAAGATAGTCATTGATCGTTGCACGCTTTCGTTTTGGTAGCCGTGTAGGGAAGGCCAGCATGGTGGCGCGGCTAGGTTGGCATGCCGTTGGCATGGCATGGTTTGGCGTGGCCAAACTTAGGTTTTCGGGCCAAAGGTTACCATGCGTTGTCTGGTAACCTTGGATGGCTAGGATTTGTTCCTGGGATTGAAGGGCAACCGTTGATTGTTGCACGCCTTCGCTTGGGTAGCCGTATAGGGAAGGCAAGCATGGTGGTGCGGCTATGTTGGCTAGGGACAAGGCAGGGTGTTGTTTGGCTTGGCATGGCGGGGCCAAGGGTTTGCCATGGGCACATGGTGCGGCTAGCTTGGCTAGGTGCGGTTTGGCTTGACATGTGGGGCCAAGGGTTTGCCATGGGCGCATGGTGTGGCTAGCTTGGCTAGGTGCGGTTTGGCTTGGCATGTGGGGCCAAGGGTTTGCCATGGGCGCATGGCGTGGCTGGCTTGGCTAGGTGCGGTTTGGCTTGGCATGTGGGGCCAAGGGTTTGCCATGGGCGCATGGCGTGGCTAGCTTGGCTAGGTGCGGTTTGGCTTGGCATGTGGGGCCAAGGGTTTGCCATGGGCGCATGGCGTGGCTAGCTTGGCTAGGTGCGGTTTGGCTTGGCATGTGGGGCCAAGGGTTTTCCATGGGCGCATGGTGCGACTAGCTTGGCTAGGGGCGGTTTGGCTTGGCATGTGGGGCCAAGGGTTTGCCATGGGCGCATGGTGTGGCTAGCTTGGCTAGGTACGGTTTGGCTTGGTATGTGGGGCCAAGGGTTGCCATGGGCGCATGGCGTGGCTAGCTCGGCTAGGTGCGGTTTGGCTTGGCATGTGGGGCCAAGGGTTTGCCATGGGCGCATGGCGTGGCTAGCTTGGCTAGGTGCGGTTTGGCTTGGCATGTGGGGCCAAGGGTTTTCCATGGGCGCATGGTGCTACTAGCTTGGCTAGGGGCGGTTTGGCTTGGCATGTGGGGCCAAGGGTTTGCCATGGGCGCATGGTGTGGCTAGCTTGACTAGGTGCGGTTTGGCTTGGCATGTGGGGCCAAGGGTTTGCCATGGGCGCATGGCGTGGCTAGCTTGGCTAGGTGCGGTTTGGCTTGGCATGTGGGGCCAAGGGTTTGCCATGGGCACATGGCGTGGCTAGCTTGGCTAGGTGCGGTTTGGCTTGGCATGTGGGGCTAAGGGTTTGCCATGGGCGCATGGCGTGGCTAGCTTGGCTAGGGGCGGTTTGGCTTGGCATGTGGGGCCAAGGTTTCGGCGAGACCAAGCTAGGTTCGTGACCAAGCTAGGGTTTTGGGCCAAAGGTCGTTTGGTAATCTCGGACGGCTAGGATTTGCTCCTGGGATTGAAGGGCGACCATTGATTGTCGCACGCCTTTGTTTTGGTAGCCGCGTAGGGAAGGCCAGCAAGGTGGCGCGGCTAGGTTGGCATGGGGCCATGGCAAGGTGCATTTGGCATGGCGCGGTAGGTTTGGATGGCATGGTTTGCCATTGGCACAGGGTGCGGCTAGCATGGTTGGCATGCCTTGGCGCGGTAGGTGTGGCTGGCATGGTTTGCCATTGGCACTAGGGTGCGGATAGCATGGTTGGCATGCCTTGGCGCGGTAGGTGTGGCTGGCATGGTTTTCCATTGGCACAGGGGTGCGGCTAGCATGGTTGGCATGCCTTGGCGCGATAGGTGTGGCTGGTATATCATTTGGTTGAGCTCTTATAGATACTCTAAGATGTATGGTATGAATTCTATTGAGCGTCATCTCACCCAAATTTACACCTTTTTGCAGATTTTATCGAAGGGAGAAGCATATGAGAAGTTGTTAGTTTAATTATGCATCATTTCTTGTTTTACCTCCATGAACTTTGTTGTCTTTATTTAAGAGAGTGAATGTTGGAGGCTTAAACACATGAGTTATTGTCTTACAAGTTTATTCTTATACATTCTAAAGGATTTAATTTATAATGGATGTCTTTTTCATGCAAATTTGAATATTTCAGCTGAAAACTTCGTTTCTCTGACAACCTGAACTGCTGCCTGTTGTCTGCGAAACTGTCGTCAATGGGTAGGGATTTAGAGGGTACTTCATTGACAGGAAATGTTAATCTATGCCTCCTCTATAACGTGTTAAAAGGGCTTAGTATTTAGACTGATCATTTAGGACTTACGGCCTTCAACGTCCAGCATGTCATAACTGGAAACTGCAGGTTCGCATTTCTGCCACATATTTGCACACACGCTTCATAGACCAAATGATCTCGTAATTTAGATTTTTCAGATACAAATGAAAGTTGAGTTTGTCTAGTTTTTAAATTGTGGTCAAGCTCTGAATTTGGAGTTATAACGAAGTCTGTAGAGTTTCGCCAAGGCAGGCTGTTAGAGACGTCGGTTCTGCGACTTTCCTGTCCAGTTTTGCTATGTACCTTTTCCCATCCCTTTTCTTTTGCTTCCTTTTGACTTCTTCAACTGGTTTTGTTAAGTTTTATATTTTAAAAATGCAAGTTAGTTCTGGTTACTAAAACAAAAGCATAAAATGTAAAATAAATTAAATAGATTTAAGTTCGATACCCGCCGATAACACCTAGAATTTGGGTTAATCCACGATCCGAATTTTGGGGTGTTACAAGTTGGTATCAGAGCCCTAGGTGGTAGATCTTACATGGGACTATAATTAGTTTCTATATAATTTTGTTTTGTTGTGTTTATAACTTGCTTGGATTGATTGCTTGTCTGAATTGCTTGCTTAGGATTTATGAAAAGGTTGATATGCTGAAACTGACATTGTGTGCATAGGTTATTGTTGTAGTATATTGTTTCTTAATGGTTTGTGTATCCAATATAGGATATGACTGGTAGAGTTTCACCTAACACCAATGATGGAGCTGGGGATGAGGTGTTGGCTGCAACAATTCGAGAGATGACCGCTGCACTCCGTGAGGCTAGGGAAAAACAACCAACCCCTATTGTGCGTGATGATTTCAAGGTTATGGATGAGTTTCACAGGTTTAAGCCTTCCCCGTTTAAGGGTTCACCAAATCCCTTGGATGCGGAACACTGGCTACTAGAGATGGAGAAAAGAATGGACTTTCTCATGGTCGAGGACCGTCTTAGGGTAAAGATAGTTGTGTATTACCTTCAGGATGCTACTGGTCATTGGTGGACAGTGACCAAAACCAGGAGAAATGTGGAAGGTCTTACTTGGGACGAGTTCAAAAAGATCTTTCTTGAAAGGTATTTTCCTGTAGCTATAAAAAATTCCAAAATTGATGAGTTCATGGAATTAGATATGGAAAAAAGTGGCATGTCTGTACTTGAGTATGATGAAAAGTTTGAGGAACTGTCTCGGTACGCCCCAGATATGGTGAAGACGGAACCTATGCGAGCATTGAAATATTTGAAAGGACTGTGCCCAAAAATTCTTTCCACTTTAGCACCACATTTACTCACTGAACGTACTGTAATTTTCGAGAGGGCACTGGTTGTAGAAGCAAAGAAAAAGAAATATCAGGAGAGAATGGAGCGGAAGAGGAATAATGTTTTTGAGCAAAATGATGCTGCAAAAAGGTCAAGGCACGGATTTTCACCAAAGGACGAAGCAAGAGATAATCGTCGCGAATTTTACAATACTAAACAGTGTTATGAGTGTGGTGATTCAGGTCACATCAAAAGGTTTTGTCCTCTTTTGGTAAATCAAGGATCTCAGAAGGATCAAAGGACAACACAACCCAACCAACAAGAAGGAAAGACATATGCTGCTGTTGAAGCAAAGATTAATAATGCAACAATTGAAGGTAAGATTTAAATCTCGAGACTAGATTTCTTTTTAGGGGGGGGAGAATGTAAAGCCATGTCTCCCCTTTACCCGTTTTGTATGCTATCGGTTTGGATTTCACTCGGTTATGTGTTGTTTTATTTTTCTAACTAGTGATGTGGCCTGCTCTTTCAATCCTAAACATAAAAGCCGTTTCATTTTCTTTTTACAACCTGTCGAAACGTTAGGAAACCTTTGGGTGGAAATGGTTACCTTAATTAATTTAGGAGAAACATAAATACGTGAATAAATGATCATCAAAATTGTTTTATCACATGAATTATAAGTAGAAATTTAAGAATGAGTAACGGAGGGGAAGAATTGGAGCTGTAGAGAGAGCGTTAAGGTTTTTGGGAGAACAAACCAACGGAGAAATCGGATATTCTAGGTAGAATTCTAACCTTTCCATCTTATGGTATTTTCTCTTGTATACGTATTTCATTCCCGTTTCTTATTAATGAGTTTATTTTGCTGAATTTTCAAGGTTGTTCTTAACCAATAATCCTAATTCCTCTTAGTAGTTGGCAAATGTAGTAAACTATTAGATAATCATTACACATGTGGTTTTATGAAGTTTCTTAATCATGTTCTTTATGTCATGAGAAGGATTTGTTTTTCCCAATTAGTGAACCTCAAACTCTAAAGTGTTATATATCTTTTACCCTTGTTTACTGTTGAGCACAACCTATTTGTGAAAATTACCCAATAGGAATTCTGTCCTCTTTGTTTTGAGTTTATTTGGTTTTTGGTGTGATGATGGTATGTCTGGATATCTTGAAATCAGTGGCATGTGTAGATGAGAACAACAGTAGACCCTACCGATAAGAGATAGGCGGTTCCCATGCCGAGGATACATGGATAGGAGGGGCACGACCCAAGGATACTCTTACGATGGATTATAGGCAGGCGGTACCCATGCTGAGGATACATGGATAGGTGGGGCACGACCCAAGGATACTTGTGCGATGGATTATAGATAGGCGGTACCCATGCTGAGGATACATGGATAGGTGGGGCACGACCCAAGGATATTCGTGTACCAAACTTGAGTAAGCTTAAGGGACAATGCGATGTTTGAACTAGCTTTTATATTGTTAAGTTTTAACGTCTTCTTCTTTTGACGCCTTCTCATTGTATATCCTTTGGTTGAGCTCTTATAGATACTCTAAGATGTATGGTATGAATTCTATTGAGCGTCATCTCACCCAAATTGACACCTTTTTGCAGATTTTATCGAAGGGAGAAGCATATGAGAAGTTGTTAGTTTAATTATGCATCATTTCTTGTTTTACTTCCATGAACTTTGTTGTCTTTATTTAAGAGAGTGAATGTTGGAGGCTTAAACACATGAGTTATTGTCTTACAAGTTTATTCTTATACATTCTAAAGGATTTAATTTATAATGGATGTCTTTTTCATGCAAATTTGAATATTTCAGCTGAAAACTTCGTTTCTGTGACAACTTGAACTGCTGCCTGTTGTCTGCGAAACTGTCGTCAATGGGTAGGGATTTAAAGGGTACTTCATTGACAGGAAATGTTAATCTATGCCTCCTCTATAACGTGTTAAAAGGGCTTAGTATTTAGACTGATCATTTAGGACTTACGGCCTTCAACGTCCAGCATGTCAGAACTGGAAACTGCAGGTTCGCATTTCTGCCACATATTTGCACACACGCTTCACAGACCAAATGAGCTCGTAATTTAGATTTTTCGGATGCAAATGAAAGGTGAGTCTGTCTAGTTTTTAAATTTTGGTCAAGCTCTGAATTTGGAGTTATAACGAAGTCTGTAGAGCTTCGTCAAGGCAGGCTGTTAGAGACGTCGATTCTGCGACTTTCCTGTCCAGTTTTGCTGTGTACCTTTTCCCATCCCTTTTCTTTTGCTTCCTTTTGACTTCTGCAACTGGTTTTGTTAAGTTTTATATTTTTAAAATGCAAGTTAGTTCTGGTTACTAAAACAAAAGCATAAAATGTACAGTAAATGAAATAGATTTAAGTTCGATACCCACCGATAACACCTAGAATTTGGGTTAATCCACGATCCGAATTTTGGAGTGTTACAGGATGTATAGCTTTTGTGCGGACCCACTGCGAAAAAAGGTTTATCATTTTTCTTTTTAGAGCATCTTTGATGCATCATTGCTAAATGACAAAAACAAAAATAAAGATAACTTTTTACCTAAAGTTCATCTCCAATCCCTAACGTTTTATTTATCTATTTTTTTTTAGAAATCTAGAGGCAAAATGATGTTGTGGACTTAACACCCAAAGTCATGAAGAACATCTAATCTAGACTTTCTTCCTTTTCCCGACTTAGGCCCATTCCTATGTACCATGTCAAAAAATCCTGTTTACCATACCAGCTGGCATGGAAAATCAGCAGTGCCACTATAGTAAAAGAGTTGAGCGATATTGTCTATTTCGTCAATGATAAAGTCTTTATCACCGACTAATATGAATATCGCTCTATATCGTTAATATCGCCAACTGTAAAAGTGACAAGTGAACACAATTACTGTGTACCATTGCGCTAAGGAATTTGAATTTTGATTTTTGAAGGCTCTAAGAGCGCGGGTCACGGCTCAGTCACGGACAAAGGTGTGATGCGTTTTCTCAAGTTTTGGGCCAAAAACGCGTTATATAGTCAAAACGCGTTTTTTGGACGTTTTTTGAAAATAACGGGCGTGTTACATAGGAAATAAAAAAATTATTGATCGAATTTCCTAAGGAAACGTTTTTGAATTTTGTATTTTAATTTTTTTTGTCCCTAAATAGATGCTATTAATTTTTAAATTTTGTCCAACTAATAGATGACCTATATCATTAGAAATTCTAATACTACCATTTTATTTGATTATTGTTAGTATAAGAAATGTGTATAATTCGATAGTCATGTTTATATTCTTTACATAGGTGTTTTAAAATGCTTTTCACTATACAATTTACGAAAGTTTGATAAAATTCGTGTCGGTAAATTATAGTCACTAAAATTTCGTCGGCAACAATTAGCTAGGTATACTTGTCCCTTTATTAGATCGCAGAATTTCCATCAAATGCCAAGAAGTAGGCAGGGTTTTAACAAGTCTATATGGTACTAGACTACTAGTTTCTAAAAGTTAATCATTGAATGCTTAAAAAAACTCGGTAAAGTAGGAATTGCATTATGAGTTAGGGCAGAGTCAATCAACCAATTATCAGATTCGATCTAAAATTGCACTTCTTATAAGATGAAATAATTATTACGTCCAAATCATGTACCCACCACCACTACATGATGATGCATATATAGTTCTTTCTTTTATTTCATTTTAAGTTTTAACATGGACCCCCGTGACCACGTCCAAATCATGTACCCATTTTAACATGTACCCACCACCACGTCCAAATCATGTACCCATTTTAGTCTTTGAAAGAAGTGAAGAACTAAAGCAGATTCCTTGATTCATGAACTAATGAGCCATGGAACCATGTGTGTGGTATAGATGAAGAAGAGCCGGATTTTCATGCAGAAGAAGAACAAGTACCAGTCACACAAAAGAAAAAGACTGGGTTTTTAAAGAACCTTTTTGGACGAAAAAATAAGAATATTCATGCCGGAGAGGGTACATCGCACGGTCCCAGGGCCTCTGCAGAAATACCTAGGTGTACTATGCGGCCATCACAACCACTTAGGATGTCTGTGGATATGGGAGGACAATATAACCCTTCTAGGGATTCTCAACCTTCGATGGCAAAATTTGGCAAAAGCAAAACATGTCGGGAAAAAGTCGATTCTTCTGTTGGAAGTTTTTTCTATGCCAATGATATTCCCTTCAATGTGGATAACTCATCTCAGTACCACGAGGCATTCGATGCAGTTGCAAATTTCGGCCAATCCTATAGAGTTCCATCAGCTTATAAGTTGTCGAATCCCATATTAACCCGAGGAAAAACAAAGGATTGAAGAAGATGTGGTGTGTACGTTCAACGACATTCTTGGAGAGAATATGGTTGTACACTCATGTCGGATGGTTGGAAAAGCAAAAACAACCGTACGATTGTAAACTTTCTAGTTTCTTTGTGGTAGTGGAATTACATTTTTGAAAAGTGTCGACATAGAACATAATCGGTTGACAATAGAGTATTTAATTACTTTGTTCAAGCCCGTTATAGATGATGTCGGTCCAGAAATATTGTTCAATTAGTAATGAGATCAAGGATCCCAATTCAAAGTTGTTGGGTAACTAAGAATAACTTCATTTTATTTAATATATATATATATATATATATATATTGGGAATATATTAATCATTAATTTCTTTCTATTTTTGTTTGAATAGGTAAGAGATTGGCATCGAGAATATGGCACATTTTTAGGGTTCCTTGTCTCTGCTCACGTATTGGACTTGATGTTGGAAGATATGGAAAAATTCCCCTTTGTTAAAGATGTGATCGGAGAAGCAAGACAAATTAGCAAATTTATTTACAATCATGGTTGGGTTCTTGCTAGATTTCGACAACATTCTGCAGGACGCAATCTATTGCGCCCTGCCTTAACAAGATTTTCAACGAATTTTATTGCAATGAAAAGCATCATTGATCAACGTAATGCTATCGAGAGCCTCTTTAGGACAAGGAATTTACCGAAATCGGATTGGCGAGAACTAAACAAGCTAGACAAGTGAAGAATATTATTTCAAATGAGATGTTATGGACGACGTGTCAAAATGCATGCATAATGGTTGGTCCTTTATTGAAAATGATTCGTTTCTTGGACTCAGACAAACCCACCATGGGCTATTTGTTCCATGCACTTGCTACATGTGTGGAAACTATACAAATGGGTTTGGGATCAAATCGAAATGCTTCTATCGTGGGTGTAATAAAGAAACGATGGAACATTCAGTTGAGTTCTCCTCTTCATGCTGCATCATATTTTTTCAATCCTTATTACATCTTTAACTCAAAGAACTAATCGATCAATAATGATATTTACGAGCCGCAAATTTGTCTTCTTGAAGTTACATCAAAAATGGTTAGTGGCCCGCAAGAACAAGCACAATGCATGCAGCAGAGGTACAAAATTACTAATATTATCTCCAAATATGTATAATTAAGTAATTTGAATTTCTAGTAACAATTGTACTTTTCTTTGTAGACAGGAAGAATGCGAATGATGCAAGGTCAATTTGGATCACCATCATCACATATTGCAGCTCAACATGGTGATCCGGTAAGTTGGTGGTTATCTTATGGTCTTTGAGTATCCATCCCTCCAAAAGATTGCGGTAAAGATATTAAGTCAAACAAATACATCGTAAATGGATCGGAGAGGAATTGGAGTGTGTTTGAAAGAATCCACACCAAACTACGCAATCGTTTACTTTCATCGAGATTAAATGATCCGGTGTATGTCCAGTACAATTTGAAGTTGGAGCAATAAAGAATTAAAGGTAAAGCAAGGAGACATAACATTGATGTTCACGGCGTTCATAGTCTACGAGGGATGATAATATGCTTGACTTGGATAGCGAGGGGAAGATGAAACACCGGTTTTACCTCAAGAAGAAAGTGGTTAAATACTGTTTGGAAGAGGAGGCCGTTAATAAACCAGAGCATGTCCCTCTACCATACAACTGGCATGATCCGGAAGTTCAAATCTCATACGAAAGGTTACCGGTGAGTGACTTTGTTTATGAATTTGGTAATCTTTCATTTGGGGACAATACACAATGTTATGAGAATGTGAATCCAACATATGATTCTCGTTACACTTCCGATCGCTCGACCATGGTGTTCAACATATGAGCGAGGGATATAATTCTAATATTGATAATAATAATGAAGTAGGTAACAATAATGATGATAATCTTGAAGGAGGTTATGATAACGATAATGATGGTTATTATGATGATGATACTTATGCAAACGAAGATAGCAGTACCGACAACGATGACTATGATGTGGAAAGGAACCGTCGAGAAAATAAAGAATACTTGAAAAAAGGTGGTGATCGTAGTTGGTTCGCGTAGCTTTTTAAATGATGAATACTAGTTTAACAATCCTATGTTTTTAAATTTGTAGTTTTAATCTAGTTAGTATCATTTAAAAATATTTTTTTTTTTTTTTTTAAGATTATATTAAAAAGAAAAAGTAAAATTTATTTAGAAGAAAAAAACATTCAAACTAATTTTAGAAAAAGGACGTGAAAACTCGAAAAGCCTATAAAGACAAAAACTAACCCTCGTCCACGGAACCCGTTTTGCAACACGTTTTAAAACTAGATATTTTTTTTTTTTTTTTTTTTTTTTAAAAAGAAAAAGTATTTTTTACATCAAACCATAACCAAAACCATGCCTTTCGGATTTTAGCTTTTTAAACCAAAACCAACCGATTAGTGAATGGTTGGATTCGATTTTCCTCTAACCGATTTGGTTTGGTTTGGTTCGGTTCGGTTCGGTTTTAGCAGTTAACAATCAGAGATCCTCCCCCAACTTTCTTGTGATAATTTAGTAATTTTGTGAGAAACAAGAGGCATTTGCAAATCCCAGCCCTATCCATTTCGTTCAATAAATAGTCACAGAAATATCATTTCCCTCCTCCTCTCTCTCCCTTGCTCCTTCCCCTCCTCCATATCAAAACCTTATCAGGAGCATCTACACTGTTTGAGTCATGGCTTCATCTTCTTTAGTCCTCCCATCAATCTCTATCAAAACCCTAGTTTTATCCAAAACGGGAAGAAACACTTGTTTGTCTTTACCATCTTCAACTCTTTGTCTTTCTTCTTCTCTCAAAACCAAACCCATTTCGATTTCTTCTTCATTTCCATCTAATAAAGGGTGTTCATCTTCTCGTTTTGTCACAAGGGTTGCTGCTGAATTTGACCAAGCTTCTTCTGGTCGAGATGAAACTAATTTCTCTCCTGATTTGAAGATTTTTGTGGGTAATCTTCCTTTTAGTGTAGAAAGTGCTGATCTTGCTGAATTGTTCGAACAAGCTGGTACTGTTGAGATGGTTGAGGTGGGTTTGTGTTATCTCTCAATCTTTAATAAAAATCAAAACTTTATATAATTGCTATATCATTTTTATTCAGGGTTTAGGGTTTATGGCAGCTTATCCAAATTTGGTTGGTTTAGGGTTTACCAACTGGCGTGGTAGTAAAGTTTTGCTTATTTTTACCGAATACTTGTAAAAACTGAATTTGTTTGACCTTGTTCAGGTGATATATGATAAAATTAGTGGAAGAAGCAGAGGATTTGGGTTTGTGACTATGTCATCCACCGATGAAGTTAAGGCTGCAGTGGAGCAATTCAATGGCTATGTAAGTTATCTTGATGCCCAGTTCCAGTTCGTTTTATCAATTTATGGTGTTACCTTTTGTTGAGTGGAAAGATTTACTTTTGGATAAGTTACTGGATTTGTAGAAGAAGGTGTTTTAAACATTGTTTGATGTATTTCATTGAGGTCCCTGAACATCTGAATTCATTAAATTGTAAGTGTAAGTCCTATCCCGGACTCTAGACTCATTGGAAATTGAGTCGTTATGACATTGGCTAAACCAAGTTAGTAGAGTGGAAGTCTTGTATATTCAAGTATTGTTATTATGAAAAATTTGAACAGTGAGAAGAAGTATTTTGAAAGTTAGTTCCGCTTAACAGTGGCACTTTTGCGAGAAGAGGATGAATAGCACTATGAACAGTTTTGGCCCTTTCAAGATTTTGAAAATTCGTGTATTTCTCAACTGTCTTTGAAGTTCCAAGCTGTTTATAAGAGATTCTCAATGTCAGTCCTGTTTCAATTTTTATTTATCGGGTGAACTATGGTATCTGTCACAGGAAATCGATGGGAGGCAATTGAGGGTGAACTCTGGTCCTCCTCCACCAAAGGATGATTATTCCTCGAGGCCACCCCGAATTGGTGGTGCTGGTGGTGGCGGTGGCGGTTTCGATTCTTCCAACAGGTGTTATGTTGGCAACCTTTCATGGGGTGTCGATGATTTAGCACTTGAAACCTTGTTCAATGAGCAAGGAAAAGTTTTGGAAGCCAAAGTGGTTTATGATAGGGAGACTGGTAGATCAAGGGGTTTTGGATTTGTCACTTACGGCTCTGCTGAAGAGGTCCAGGGTGCAATTGATTCTCTAGATGGCGCTGTAAGTACACGAGTGCCTTGATTTTCCATTGTAGTTAAGATATACTGTGTCGAAGTGTTTCATTTTAACCAGATGGTGCTTATTGTGTAGGGATCTGGTGTTTATTTGTTTGTTTTTCTCAAATTGTTTTGCCGTGGACATGATGCAGGATTTGAATGGTAGATCAATCCGAGTGAGCGTGGCAGAAGCAAGGCAAAGGCGCCAATTTTGAGTGTTGCAGCTTAGTCTTAAATTTGTAGGTTTTACAGTAATATTTACTCTATTTATTCTGCACTTAGATTTTTACTCTTGTTGTTTGGCACTACTTGTGAGTGATCTCTAAGGTTTATGAATCCCAACCGACTAATTGTGCTCAAAACAGATACTCGAGAGTCGCTGGTGCTATGTGAATCTGCTTTACGATGAGACGTAGTATAAGGCTTCCTCTGATCACTGTTTTTAAGTATACCTATGAACTGTGAACAAACTACTATATCTTGAAAGGGTAACATGAACTGCATGTTTATGATGATTTTGGTGAACATATATTCATATGAAAAATATAAAAGCAGATGACCATCTTTTTGCACATCATGTGTCGTTCCCCAGGTGCGCGCCCACAATGTCTTTTGATCCTTTTTAGGTTTATTTTTATGTTGTAATGGTGAATGTCATTGTGGCATACATCTGAAATGAACTTTTGAATAACTTCTTTAGTTCCAACATGGGCTTTTTGGTGGTTTAAGCTATCTTATGTTCTGATGCATGCAGCACTATAATTCACTGCCATTAGCCCATTAATCTCAAGCGCCTAAATGGTATGGTATGGTTTGGTGAGGTCCACCTCAACTGTCTGAATTTGACCGGCTTCAACGTATAACAACTGATGGCCCTACACTTACTGATTTTTGTCATGGAAACTTCATTTCTGTTTCAGAAGTCAAGATAGCATTATAATAACCACCACCGCCATATGTTTATGTTTTATATGTGCAGAGTTAGACGTGTGCATACTGCATAATTTAAGTTTTTCTACTTGAATCTCTAATTCTATATTTATCTCTCTAGCACTGACCACACACCCTCATCGTCTTTGATTAATCTGTGAGTTTTTGCAATGTTATTAGCTGTGTAATGTAGAACATTTCATTATAGTATAGTTATTAGATCCTACGTTTTCCTCTCAAGGAAATGACAGATACAACCAAGTAACTGCCTTTATGTAAGCTCATGAATCAACAGTGAGTACAGAGCAATACAACATTGGTTTTGTGGGGACCAGTTTAAGACACTGTGTTCCTCATAGCCTTTTTAACCCAACAAATATTGATTGTATAATTTAAATTAAAAAAACCTCCCACGCATGAGCAGTTCTTCTCCAGCCTGTAGAACAATCTCCCCCCTATTTAGTCATCGTTCATCATGTCCTCGCCCACATGGAATTTATATTTTCTTATTCTTAATTGTTGGGTAGATGTGAGATACAAATGTTATGCCCGTTTTCAGGTCATATGATTATGCACTTGTTTTAATAACGGAAGCCTTTCACTAGTTAACAACGGGACTTAATTTTTTTTTTTTTTTGAGGGAACTGATTCTGGTGCGATATATTGTGACGTGTAAAGAGAGAAAGATAATGATGGGCCGGAAGGTAATGCTTTAAAAAATTTCACGCTACTTCTGGGCCGAGATCTCGCTCCTTGTCGGATCTCTTTCAAAATTTCAGCTTCTTGTGGTGTTCGTCTCTTCTCCATACACTACAGAGTCAGATATCAATACAAATATCAACAAGAATTATTATACAGTTAAAGATCAGCTTTTGCAGTTTACAGACACTGAATTAGAATTGCGTTTCAGTGTAAAATGCAACACAAGTTACATTTTTGTTTAGTCACACTAAGCTAGAGACTGGGCAGAGTCAGTAAGGATTCTCGGTAGAAATCAGTAAAGATTCCCGGTAGAAACTTTAACATAGTATTTGGAATTGTTGATGACTCTATACAAGCTACAGTAGATTCTTGGCATCACCCACCACCAAGAGATTTACGATACTTGAACTATCCCTGTGGTCTGCAGACCTCTCCATTTAACTTGTAGCTCTGCTTCTTTGGCTGAGCTTACATAGACACAGCTTTACAGTGTTTACCTGTATCTCTTAAAGATCATTCCTGTACTTGGTAATGTCCCATTGCCGTGATAAGGGAATCTTGGTTCAGTTCCAATAACAGTGTTAGCCACAGGCGCAATCTTTATGCTCCAACATTAAATATTTTGGGTTTCTTTGTTATGTTTCGAGGAGGTTCTTTGACATGCCTGCACGAAATTCTTTGCACGGTTCAGAGGAAAGCTTAAATTTTTCCCAATGGCGATAATCTACACTATGAATATCTATTCCGAAGTGGGCTCGTTGCGAAATTTGGTTCTTTCTTTTTTTGCTTGGTTGAAATTCAGTTCTTTCTTTGCATGTTTACAAGTAGAATATCTAATACGGTCTGACACTGTGGGGTGAGCAAGCACGACAAAGTGGCTTGCTCGAGAATACGAAGGAAGATATTATGAATGAATCGGAGAAGTAAAAATGGCATGAGGTACGTGTCGGTACTCCATTGATCATGACAAGCTAACGTAGTCAACTCATCAAGGTAGTATAGTACATTAATTAGTTAATATAGTTTGCTTATTTTGGTGATCCCTTTGCAGTTTTCACTCTTTCTCTCTAACTTTGATGAATCTGGATTGGAAGATCCATATGTCTGTCCTCTTCTCTGCCTACACTTCAGGGGAAAAAATGTGACTACTTATAAACTAATCCATATGAAGTTAAAATAGTGCATAGTTTAATTCAGATATTCCGAATTTTTTGAATAATTTTATATATAAAATTCATTGACAGTTGGGAAAAGAAATTAATTATTAGTTACAAAAACTGAGAACTAAGAAACAAGAAGAATCCCAGAAGAGAAGAAGTAGAACTAAGTGAAAGTTTTGTAGTTTCTTTTTGTTGTTTTTTGTTATTTAAATTATGTATTTCTTGCCACTTTTGTAAGCAAATGTAATACCTTTTATGGCTTGGAAGACAAATCAGTGAAGTTAACCACTTTACCAGACTTCATTTCTAGTGCTTTCTCCAAGTATTTTGTCTGAAAATCCAAATCTCACATCTTCTCAATCTGGGTATGAATTGTGAACTTTGCAGTCAAATATGAACTTGATGGGCAGAATTGAGAAATTCAAGTAAGTTACTGTTCAAATTCTTAGATATCTTTGTGCATTTGTTTTAGTGTCAGTATAGAAAAGCTGTTTTTGATTTTAATTTCATGATTGACTTTCTGGTTCAGATTTGAGAATATCAGTCCACAATGAAATCTAAATGTGGCTATAACTGTTATTGAGTGAAAGATGAAGTATGAAGATCCAGAACAATAATAAAAATATTTTTTTTTCACTGCCCTTGTAGAACTGGCTTGACTAATACTTGTTGACCCAATTTTTTTTTCCTTCTTTGCTTTTGAAGTTTGATAGTTGTTAGTTTGCTCACAGGAATCTTGATGAAAGCAGTTATTGAAGGTGTTCACATTTCTTTTGCATCTATTGCCTAACATTTAAGAAGTTCTTTGGCTTTTGTCAGAAGATAGAGGAGTCCGGGAGCTAAATAATTCACGGTCGAAACTTCTTCGACTTTCTATGGAATACACTAAATCAAGATCAGTGAGGTATATTGGTTTGCGTTGTGTTGCTTTTAGTTCATGACATAATAATGGAACCCAATCTGACATATATTGGTTGCTTTGGAATAAATGTTTTAGGTTTCAGGATGATGCTGAAGTTTCTAAGTACACAGCAAGTAAAGTAGACAATTTGGTTAAGCTGACTTACAAGATAGATGGAACACAGTTCCCTGATTCAAGCCCGAGGATGTCCGACGCTGATGGGTCAGACAGGATAAGCAAATCCTTAAAATCTAAAGTGCTATCAAGAGTATTTTCTGAAGACTACGAAAGAGCCAATAAGAAAATATTGGATCCCCGTGGATCATTAATTCATCGATGGAACAAAATGTTCTTAATAGCGTGTTTAGTTTCTCTTTTTGTGGATCCATTATTTTTCTTCATACCAGGTGCTAAAGATGACATGTGTATTGAAGTTGGATTAGGTCTTGAAATATTCCTCACTGTTGTAAGGTCATTAGCGGATGTGTTTTACATAGTTCAGATTTATGTACGGTTTCAAACAGCTTATGTTGCTCCATCCTCTCGTGTATTTGGTAGAGGCGAGCTCGTAATAGATTCTAAAAAGATTGCCGCTAAGTACCTAGCAAAGGATTTCTGGATTGACCTTGTAGCAGCATTACCGCTTCCACAGGTATGGGACTAACTGAAAATTTTCCTCCTGTAGGAGTACCTCTCTATGGTTTATAAATATTCAGATGTGCACAATTTCAGTCAACTAATCAGTCAATTACGTGTTTCGAGCTGTTGTACTAGTGTTTTCTCATGTTTTATTTGTAAGATATCCTAACCCTTTCCATATGCTGTAGGTGTTAATTTGGTGTGCATTCACTAATCCAGGGAGTTCAACAGTGACAAATACGAAAAACATTCTTCGGTTCAGCATAATTTTCCAATATCTACCCAGGCTATTTCTCATTTTCCCACTCTCACAACAGATTGTAAAAGCCACCGGTGTTGTGACAGAGACTGCATGGGCAGGAGCTGCTTATAACCTAATGCTGTATATGCTGGCAAGCCATGTAAGTTTTGTTGTTTTTTTAAGTTCAATTTCTACTTTTATGAGAGTCTCGGTGGCAAATCAAAAAGGGTGAAAGAAGAACAATTTACTTAACTCTGATTATTATGCATAAGAAATTCATGCCCTTTAGGGGTTTTGGGTGTTCCAATGGCCTGAATGACCAAATCAGCATGGATTAACATTACAAGTTCCTTTGGACCTGGATGGTTTAATTATTGGTTTTTGGTTGATCTGAAAATGGATTCTCAACTCATCCATTTCCATGTTTAAAGGTAGTAGGAGCTTGCTGGTACCTCTTAGCGATTGAACGACAAGAATCATGTTGGAGGACTGTCTGCCAAGTCCAGAGAGCAACTTGTCGAAGTGGATTTTTTGATTGTCGTAACATGAATAAGCCAAATAGGATTGATTGGTTTACATCGAGCAACATCACTTCACTGTGTACTACCGTCAATGACTACTTTAAGTTTGGAATATATGGGGACGCATTGGACTTTGACGTGACATCTGCGTCATTCTTTAACAAGTACTTCTACTGTCTTTGGTGGGGTTTGAGGAACCTGAGGTAAATATATTTCTGAGCTTACCTTCACTAATTAATATTCTAATAATTCTTCTAAAATTCATGTAACTATGTGTCAATCAACTTGTTTAGCTCTTTAGGGCAAAATCTCTCGACAAGCACTTACGTTGGAGAAATAAGTTTTGCCATCGTTATTGCGATTGTTGGTTTGGTGCTTTTCGCTTTGCTTATCGGAAATATGCAAGTAAGTCTATTCATACAAGAATACATATTTCTCAATGTATTAATGTACCCTTAGAAGTGTGTGCTCCGTTCTAGCTGACACTAGCCTCAGCTGAGCTCTTCCTTCTAGGGGTCACCCTTTCTATTTTCTGAAAATAGATGCACTTGCTTCATTTAAAGTCCACCACTATATGTAATAGCCTAGTTTGAAGGTTCGGATTGCATGATTCTTCTCTCATGTATACTAATTATCTGCTTTTCTTGATTTCAACAGACTTACCTCCAATCAACAACTGTGCGATTAGAGGAGTGGAGAATCAAGAGAACAGACACTGAACAATGGATGAGGCACAGGCAGTTACCTCAAGAATTACGGCAATGTGTTCGAAGGTACGATCAATATAAGTGGCTGGCAACTAGAGGAGTTGATGAAGAAACTCTTCTCAAAGGTCTCCCAATGGATCTTCGTCGGGACATTAAAAGACACTTGTGTCTTGACCTAGTTCGACGAGTAAGTTGAATAGACTTTCATTTTATATTTGAAAGACTTGACCTTCAACTCATTTAGTAACTGATATTTTTACACTAATATGTTTACCATTTCTTAATTGGTAACCTGAACAACAGGTACCTCTCTTTGACCAGATGGATGAAAGAATGTTAGACGCAATATGTGAAAGATTAAAACCTGCACTGTGTACCCAAGGTACGTGCGTAGTACGCGAAGGAGATCCGGTTAATGAAATGTTATTTATCATCAGAGGTCACCTTGATTCCAACACAACAAATGGCGGTAGAACTGGTTTCTTCAACTCATGCAGAATTGGCCCTGGTGACTTCTGTGGAGAAGAGCTATTAACATGGGCGCTTGATCCACATCCAAGTTGTATCCTTCCGTCATCAACTCGAACAGTTAAGGCAATTTCTGAAGTAGAAGCATTTGCTCTCATAGCAGAAGATCTAAAATTTGTAGCTTCTCAGTTCCGTAGACTTCACAGTAAACAACTTAGGCATAAGTTCCGGTTCTACTCGCATCAATGGCGAACTTGGGGAGCATGTTTTATACAAGCAGCGTGGCGTAGGTTTAAAAAACGGAAGTTAGCAGCTCAACTAAGGGCAAGGGAGAGTTGGTGTGAACCGTCATTGGCACCAATAGATTTGTCATGTTTGCCTCCACCAGGGTCTGGTTTAGCCGTTTATGCCGCACGGTTAGCAGCAAGCACTAGAAGAGGTGCAAAGTTATCATATGGATCAGATTCTCCTGATTCTCCTAAAGTTAGCTCTTTGCAGAAACCTTCTGAACCAGATTTTGCTGTTGAAGATTGAGAAAAAACTTAAGGAAATTTTTACAGGGTAAACTTGGTTGCTAACTTGGGAACTGATGCATTACTGAATGTACATGAATTGGGTGAGTTTCATACTTTGTTGTTTTACATGTATACTTTCTTCTTCTATAGTAGTTATTAACAAAGGATTAATTCATTACAAAATACATTAAACTAGAAAAGAAAATCTTTTCTATTTTGTTCAAGGTTTGGGTGGATATATGAATAATGTACTGAAGTTGAAACTAATAATAACTAGAACCAATAATAAATTAAATTTCCTTTTTTTTTTTGTTATCTAGTACTTCTGTTGGAGTTTGCTGGACAAAGTTTCCAAGTTACGGGCGCAAGATGCCCATGTTGCCAGTTCTCAAGTTCTCAAAGTTTTGCCGAACAACCGTTAGGCTGCCTTGTGAAACCCCATAGTGAAAGACAGGAATACAGTATCACTATAGGCGCATGTCCTATTTTTAGAGTTAGAATGGACAAATGCTCTACCTGTATGGTTGGTGTCTCGTAATGTGGCGGGAAAATGATGAGCTCTTGTATTACAAAACTGATGAAATTTGTTGTCTCACGTAACATAAAATTGAGTAAGGAAATCACTTATCCAGCGTGCATTTTGCCGCACAGGAGATTTTTAGGATGTAGTACCGAAATGAGTGATAAGGGTTTGGTGTTACTCACCAAAAGAATATCGGAACGTTCGGTTAAAGGAGAAATAGATACTGCAAGAAAGATATTTGACGAAATGTCCCATCGAGATGGTATTACTTGGAACGTTATGCTTAGGAGTTACATTGAGAATCATAGGATAAGGGATGCGCAAGATATGTTTGAAAGGATGCATGAGAAGAACACTGTATCCTGGAATTCAATGATCATGGCTTATGCCCGAGAAAGAAAGATGCATATCGCGCTGAAGCTGTTTTTTATCATGCCTGATAAGGATGTTACCAGCTGGACTACTATCATTTCAGGGCTTTCTCGAGACAAACAAATAACAGATGCATGGCGATTGTTTAAGCTAATGCCTGAACCTAACTCTATTTCATGGTCTGCGATTATATCAGGATTTCAACAAAATGGGTTGGCTTCTAAAACCTTGATTCTTTTTAAACAAATGTTATCAGTGGGTATTCGACCAACTCCTCATTCATTTACTAGCGTTTTTACAGCTTCCGCAGATGTAGCTGCACACTCAATTGGCCAGCAATTGTATTCTCAGTGCATTAAAGCGGGGTTTGAGGGTAATACTCATGTAGGAAACTCGGCCATTTCCATGTTTGTGAAATCTGGGAATTTGGATTTTGCAAGGGGAATATATGTAGGTTTGCCTCAGCCTGACATTGTCACCTGGAATTCTATGATTGTGGGTTATGGGCAAAATGGGTATGCTGTGGAATCGATTTTGGTTTTCCATGAAATGCAAAAAGCTCACTTTTTACCTGACAGCATTAGTTTATTGGGTGTACTTCAAGGGTGCAGCCACCGTGGACTTGTGAAAGAAGCAATTCAATACTTTAGAAATATGAAGACGGATTATGGTATTTCCCCTGGACCTGAGCACTACGCTTGCATTGTGGATGTCCTCTCACGTGCAGGATTCGTCAAAGAAGCATTGATGATAGTATTGAAAATGCCATTTGAACCAGCGGCCATCTTTTGGAGAACATTGCTGAACGGGTGTAAGATTTGGGGAGACTTGAAATTGGGTATGTTTGCAGCTGCTCGAGTATTAGACCTTGAACCCCATAGTTCAAGTGCTTGTTTGATGGCCATTGAGATTTATTCATCTGTTGGACGTTCCGCGGATGCTTTAGATATAAGGAGGAGAATGAATCAAAGAGAAGCAAAGAAGGAGATTGGTTACAGTTGGGTTGACATAAATGGTAAGGTACCTTTGTTTACCACAAGGGATGAAACTCATGCTGAATCAGATAATATTTACAATACACTTGAGTTGTTATACCATGATATGCAGTAGAGTCTGCACCTATTAAGCTATCTTATACAGATTATGTTGTCTAAATTTGTCAAGCTGAAATTATCTTGTTAATGTATCATATGAGTGATAACCTTTTGCATATTCTGTTTTCTCAATAGCGTCACACTACATTTAGGCCAAAGTACTGTGCCGGTCTCCATTTTTTTCCGCATTGGTAGGATAAAATTGAAGGACTTTGGCAGATTGATGTGTCTTAATTGTCCATTTTCCCTTCTGTACTTCTTAGGTTTTGGTACTGACACTCTAGTCTTTGAATCTTGTAAGAATTTGTTCTTGAATCTGTTGTTATTTTTCTAGCTGTTGGTACCAAAAACCAGAGGCAGTGGATTTGGGCCTCATCATACAAGTTCCAAGTTAGTGTGGTGAGCTTAATCCCCAGAATTGGGATGAGTGTTGGTGTGCCCTGGGGTTTTGAGTTGTTTGTGCCCTCAATTTTGGGAGACTCTGCTGTGATTCAGATGTTTACAGCTATTTGTGATGTATACTATTTTTTTTTTTAATAAGATGTTCATGGATTGCCTTACTGGTCTGGTATATCCCATATACCGACTGACATTGTATGGTCCTCGAGGACTTTGACAGTTAAATTTCTGAGGGACATCATGGTGTCACTCTCATATCCAGTTTAGGTTATCATAGTCATCATTTTTGGTTCAACTATTAAAAGAAATACCCCTTCTTTTAGGGACATTACAATAGTGTTAATGCATCAAAGCAATCTGAGCATAAATATTGAAAAAGAAGGTAGATAACTATCCGATTACTAGTTCATAGTTTGTATCATGATGTTGGAAATGTTCCGCACTTTCACCTGAGTTCAAAATGACAGGATATATCATCAGTTGCTACATTATGTAGGAGATAGGAAGCATAGGACGTTAAGTTAAACACCTGGTGAGAACCCCATCTCTGAATGCCATTCATAGTTGTGGATCATTAAACAGTTTGGTCTCACAAAGTTGGATATATGAGACACCGAAGTAAGAATAATGGGTCCACGTGGTGGTGGTTATGTGTAATACAATAATGGGTTTATTTTCTCATGGAAAAGAGGAGTTGGATACCTGGATGGAATTTCATTTCTCAGACTTGTTTGGAAATGGGACCATGTAGGGAAGTTAGTGTTCAACGGCCGGACATAACGGGTGCATAGATGGTCAAGGCCTCTTTTAGAGTGTCGGGGACATGAAGATAGGCAGAACCAGCTTCCCCATTAGCTAGGAAGAAAGGAAAAACAAAAGACATGCAAACACAGCTCCGTGATCTACACAGTTGGCAATGTCGTTGGTGTTGGGTGTGTGTTAACGATATACAGTATATCTGTTCAGATATCACCATTGCCGTATCATGACGAATAACAGACAGATATTTGATATTATCTACTCAACAGCAATTTTACTCACTTGATTAATTATTTTCTGAGCCAGGCGCGTAACAACAAAAATGAACCCGCAGCTGAAGTGACCAACACACAATATGACAGTGAACTCAAGTGACTCGAAAACAAAGAGAACTATCATAAAGTCTATCCATCCGTCATCCAAGTTATGAGCAAAACCCCGACAAGTTGTTCATTGCAACATGTGAGATAAAACAGCCCAAATCATAACCTTATACCCCAAATTCAAATATCTTGTTCTTCAAATTTACTGCTCACATAGCTTACGAAGCTTTTTAGTAGCTTTTATTGTTTTTCATCAATGGAATCATCTACCAACTAGATGTATGTTGCCATGTTGGTCGTATCTTTAATTTCAATTTCAGTACTTTTCTTCAACTTTTAATGGGAGAGACCGAAAGCCAAAAAGTTTATGCATGTCAGGAGTGATATGAAATGAACGGAAAGGGGAGGCAAAATGTTAAATCTCAATCAAGTAGTAAGGCTAAATAGTAACTAATTAGCAACTGTTTGGTTGGAATCCGTCATTGATTTGCTCAGTCAATGAATGCGGCTTAAATCTTAATTTAGGAACATGGGAGACAAGGTCATTTGGAGGAGCAAAAGTATTTACTCATTCTTCAAATGTCATGTCCAAGAACAGCCATTTGTATATGCAAATACGTAAATTTGTGACCTAACAAAACGATCACCTAGTGAACTTTGTGTTTAATATTAGTAAAGTTATTGGATGATGATACCAATGATCTAAATTCGAAATTCGCCAACATCAGATTCCAGAATAAAAAGATATTATGGTGGTACTAAGATAACTAAATGTTTTTTAAAAGGGGAAGCAAAGCATATATTTGAAAGAGGAATTTTGCTATGACATTTGGGTTACATGGTCTAGTAGGCTGGAAACCACATTCCGATGTAAACTAATAGCCATGAGCACAAAATAGTGAAGCATTGCTCGGTTGAACCTATAAATATTGGTGTGTCAAACGTATTGCTAATGTTAGTCGATTAGAATTATTTATTGATTAATAGTCTACTAAAGTCAGTGTCGGAATAGGATCAGATTTAGGTAGTTGAGTATCAGAAATCACTGAATACTCTTAAAGATTGAAAACCGAAGAACAACGAAGATATCTGAATGCAAGAACTTCAATGTGAAGACTAGCTATCGTATCCTATTTACTCATTATCTTTATCATTCTATCTTTTGAGACAATGTCGTATGACTTTAGTATATATGATTAATTACAAAGAAGAAGTTTCGAGTTCAAGCTTATATTGAATTTTTTTGAAACACTACTCAAGCATTAGATGTTCATAGGACTTTTCGCTTTTGAGGTTGAAGACAATACTTATTGTTCAATAAACTATGTTTGTGAAAGAAGATCCTAAAAATCAAGTTGCTTTGATGTTCACAAACTGATTTTTTAGGTGAACTGTACAAAAATTCGATGTTACTGAACTCCAAAGTGGAGCAAGACAGAAATGCATTCAGAACCATTGCGCGCTGCCGCTATTACATCAAGGGCTAATGCTCAGGAAGATTATGAGAAATCAACAACTAAACTTTGTCACTCATGAATATCTGTAAAGGCTCATACGAAATCGCGGAAAGGAAGACTCGTCTTCACTCTGTCAGCACCATCCTCCTTACTCAATGGAAATTCTCACAGTAAGACGGTATATGAAACGCTCGAGAAGATGTCTCTCGATTTTTAGAATCATTAGGAGAGCATGAGTATAATCAAGTGTCTTGGATCAAAGAATTCTCCAAGTCTCTTACTGGGAGAGCTTACACATAGTACAATAACATTGCTCCAAAAAACATCCCTAGTTGGTCTCAGATGGTCAATGACTTTTATATAAAGTATTTCTTTGTCTTTGAGAAAATTACTCTCTAGGACTAGGGAAGAATGTTGCAGAGAAACAACGAGCACCCCTACATGAATAGATTCAAATTAGAGGCTCTCGATTGCCACGACCAGAACATGACCAGATATAACTGGTGGAGCTCTGCATCAATGGTATAATTCATGTTTATCATGCCTTGTTGGTAAATTTACGATTTCAAACCTTCTCTGAGCTTCACGAGACTTACAAGCGATCAACTAAAAATGCTCCAGCTTTGTTGGAGAAAACATGGCCCGTCAAAGAAGAAAGTCGTGGGGACGCTTCTGGTCAACAAGCAATACTCCGTCCAACCATCCATAAGTGTTGTCACCAACGAAGAAGTTATGAGGAAGACTTCGACTCTGCCATGAACTAAACACATCACATCAGCCTTAACTTCATCTCCATCCTACCCCCAGAACCACAAGCCCTGCTTCATACTATGGCCAAAACTTCATGGAAGCAAAAACCACGACATCTGAAGGCATCCCATGTTTTCCCAGATTCATCTTTCATCGTGAAAGAAATGATTGAGTTATTAGAATTATGAATACAAGACGGTGATATCAAATTTTCTCAAGGTCAATATCTATAGACCATACATAATAGAATCACATGAATTACACTTGGGGACTGAGGGTTTACACGAAAGACTCACAACCTTGATGAGGTTATCTACTCTTCAAAGGCACAACATAAGGATATCCTCACCTATCTCAACTATGTCATATCTGGTAGGCGCGCTCAAATCCAAGATGAGGTTGAGACGCATCCCGAGCCTACTCCAGAGAACACAATTCCAGTAATTAAAGGGAGATGTGACTATGGACTCCTCAGCGCAGCCCACCATCTACAACAATCAAAGATTCAGAAGATAACTAAAGACATGCTTACAGACACATGATCCTTGAAGATGCCCATGGCTCAATAGCGGCAAGTCAGTACTTACATCTCATCATTGACGTATCCAGATAACTTCGTTTATATGAGTGTTCCAAGTATCCCATCCTTACATTTGGAAGAGTACAATAACCTCATGAGTCTAAGGATCAGGATAACACATGACTTCATTAAATATTCACGCGGTCAGAGAACCTCCCAGTTATAGCTCAACAACCAACACGCCAACGAAGGATTCAACTTTAATTAAAGCTCTTGCTCTAGCCTTAGAGCGACAACAACAACAAAAGGAGACTCCAACCTTCTTGAGTTTCCTTGCCTGATCAAAACACATAGGCATGGACTCTTGGTAGTACCATCAAATTATCTCTTATCCGGTAGCGTACCAAATTAACCTACACTTGAGGACTGAAGGCTTATTCACTTTTAAAGATTTAACGCAGTCACCTTCATCAACCAGAAGGTCCGATCAACAACGTTGCTGACGACAAGACCGTCTATATCAAAACTCATATCCTCATATCAAGATCAGCAAAAACGGATATAAATGTGGAGCCTCCAACACACACATATCCAAGGATCATTCTATCAAATTTTAATTCAAAGTCAACATCGGCATCCAGATAACCTAATTGATGCAGTCTTCGTCATATTATTATTCTGTATACCAACGCCACTTGGAGTACTTTCCTCGATAATTAATCAACATGAACATGTCCATGACTTCAAGTTGGAGAGAGTACATCATTAGCATCACAACCCATGGTAACCTCCAATCCTCCAATCAAAAACTCTTTTCCTCGCTTTAGGTGGTACTCCCGCTGAAAAAACCATATAAGTGTTATAATGGGAAAATGATGGTTCAAACATGAAAATTCAAGCACGGGTCATAATATTCTTGAGGTATGATTATCAGTGCTCTAAAACATTCATTATTAAGTGTTTTAGGTCAATCACGTATGGTCTGGAGCTATTATTAGAGACGTTTTTACACTTCCCTCTGTGAAAAATGAAATTGGGAGAAATTGGTAAAGAGTTTTGGGGTGAATCTTATACCATAAGATTCGTATGCATGTATAGTATGACATGTTAAAAGGGCGCATTAATCAAAGAACGATCTAAGAGGGGTGGCCGAAATACTAGAATGTATTACAGCTGAAAACCTACAGAATTCTGCCTGAAAAATTTATGAATTCTCGGTGTCAGATACTTTTCACCTATCAAATAGACTCTAAATTAAGAAATTCCTTTTGAAGAAGTTTCTTATTCCTTTTAGCTAAATAACGAGATGTCAACCACTTCATTCTGAGCCCGGGCAAAGATTTTACGGCTGTTCCCGTGGAAAGATCTGGATATAAAATTTTCTGACGACGAAATTTGTTAAAGTATTTTACAAAATCACCTGTGCTTCTATGCAATTAGTGTTCCAAGAAGTGGAAGCGTGATATTTTGTGTCCAATAGGACAAACTTACTTGGAGTTGCAAAAAATTCGTTAGGAGAGGTTGGTGCCACCTCATGCCACGACTCAACCTCAAGTATTTTATCGTCTCATCTGGACTTTCAAGCTCTCCAGATGAGATGTCTAAGATAAAAAATACCTCTAAGCTAGACGATGAGATTCCCAAGCTATACAAGATGGACAAGGTGTCCAAGCTCCAAAACAGACAAGGTGTCCCACCTAGACAACATGTCCAAGCCAGATCACGAGGTAGCTAAGAACCAAGTCGGACAAGATGTCTGATAGACACATTTTTGTGTCTAATTTGATCTCAATACTATATATTGTTGGCACTCGATTTTGTATTAATTTTGGTGTTTTATGTGTTTGTAGGTATTTTTGGGCAATAAACATTTTTGGAAAAAATCGGCTCGAAAAGTTGTTCGGAAGACCCCCGGAGGACAACTACTAAACGGACCCCTACTTTGGATAAGGGGCACCCAATTACTAAGGGGCACACTAGCTGCTATTTACACCCCATAAGGCAAGTGCTAAAGGGACGCCCGTACAGGATTAGGGGGAGGTCATCTTCTCCATTTGAATATGGTTTTGGAGGGAAAAGTGCACATCTTACTACCAGATTAGGGTTCGAGTTTTGGGCCATTTCTGAAGAGATTCAATCGTTGTTTTTGATTTGGATTAACTTCTTAGGCCTATACAGAGAAGGTATGTTCGTTGGATTCGAGAAATCTGGGTTGAATAATCGGGTTTTGGATAAAACAGGGGTTGAGCTTTACACGGGTCTGTTAAACACTTCCCGTGTTTTCTGTGAGGTTTCCGGTGTTTGAGGTGTGTCTAACTCGATCAAGCAACGTGCAAAAGTGAGCTGGAGAGATTTAAGAGGGAATAATCGCGTCAGAAGATAAATCAGGGAAGATATTCCCGTAACCTGCATGGAAATAAAACCGAGTATTGTCTGGGGATTTGGGGATTAATTACGAGAGATTCTTAGGCCTGTGGAGTATAAAAGGGTAGCTGGTGTCGAAAGGAAGGAAGACGGAGAGTTTGGGAGGGTTTCGAGCACAACAGAGTGAACATTGACAGAGTGGCAGAATTGTTTTCTGCTGCTGTTACACCAAGAACACGAAGAAAGACGGCCAAAGACCGTCGTTCTTCAACAGTGTCAGCGACAGAGCTTTGAGGGTCATAATACTGCAGAGTTTGTGACGCATATTTATTATCGTTCTTTGTAACAGTGTTTTGCAACATTTATAAATGTTGCAAACACCCGGTTTTAATCATTTTCTCTCCATTTCATCTTTGTAAACAATTTTTGAGCATGAATCAATACTTTGAGAAAGTTTACACAATGATGGGCTAAACCCAATCCTTGTGGCGATGGAGGAAGCTATCTTTCCAATGAAAAAGTGGTAATTCTTAATTATTTAATTTGTGCAATTTTTAATTATGATTATTTGCCTAGATTGAAAATAGATTTTATGATTTTTGTTAAACAATTGTATTTTCTATTGATGGAATATGCTTAGCTTAGGTTTTTGATATCCCATGCTTTGGATTAACAATTGTTGTTTCTAAAAAATCTACTTTTGCAATAGTTGAGAATCAAATTGAACATGTGAAATTGCATGATTGTATTTAGTATCACTTTGGAATTGGTAAATAGCGGAATCCTAGCCCCAGCCTCTCCATAATTTCCAAACAACTTTTTAATTGAGCTTGTTATTTTTATTTACAAAAATAAGTCTAAAAAATATGCTTTCACAAGTCTTGAACGAACCTATTACTACAACATCATTGAAAAATATCATCAATTTTTGGCGCCACCGACGCGGACTTGTTTTTAGGCTAGAATTTTTAGATTTTCTTTTAGGTTTTTATTTATTTGTTCTTCTTTACGTTTTTGGGTTTTTGTCTTTTCCTTTCAGATTTTGGGATTTGGAGCGAAAGAAAAATTTGCCAAAGCTTTTGGTGGATACTTAAAGATTTGGAGTGAAAGACAAAGCGAAAGGAGCGAAAGAAGAAGATTTTTTATATTTTATAAAAAGAGAGAAAAAAAAAAGAGAGATATTTTTTATTTATTTTTTAGACTTTCCTTTTCTTTTGGACTTTATTTTTGGACTTTGGACTTGGACATTTGGACATTATTTTATTTTTAAACCCTACGGAAGGGTAGTATTAAATATTAAACTGTTTGCAGAGAAGGACGGTGATTACGATATCACCTCGGCCCCTCGGGTTCGTACATGACATTGGAGTCGTGGCCCGAGTCGACTACAACGGTTCATCCCCCGCCTGGTACGGGAGGTAAGTTTGTCGAAACACTCGCGAATCCCCTGTCAGCGAGTTACTGTATTTCTTCGTTTGCATAGTAAAGGGCTGTTTTAATTTCCTAGTAAAGGGCAAGGACTGGCCATACAAGATAAGGGTTCGGATTTCATCACCGTTCTCTTCTTGCCCGCCTTAGGAAAACAATACTTAACGCGAACCTAAGCTTTAAAATTTGGAATAGAACGAGACCGATAGGGTAACGAGCTTAGTAGGAAAGTCGCTCGAAAAATATTGGTTACTCTTTTAAGCATACTTCGAAGTTCATGATGGTTTCTGTGAGTTGAATGCGTGACTGCGCCGCCTTGTGATGCGGTGAGGCCTTGGGTATCAAAGCTCCACGCAGCTTCCCTCGCCTCTATTCAACTTACATAAACTCGGATTGATTCCAGATGGGTTTGCTTAGATTGTAACGAATTCCCTTTCGAAGGATTAGAAGCTGGTCTAGAAAACAATCTAAGTGGAGCCATCATGCTTTTTGTTTGCTAGATATTATTAGGTTTGCTGTGGTGGAGTCAGCCTTGTTTGTGTTTGCATAGAACTTCCCTTCCTTTTAGGATTTTTCTTTTTCTTTTGTTTTTCTAGTGTATGCCCGAGGTTATTAGAGAGCGGGCTTGGAAAAGAGACAATCTAGGTCGATTGATTAGTGACAAACCTAGTAATTCTTCTTGTGGAATCGGGGAGCTCGAAGACTCTTCTTTTGAGAGCCCCGTTTTTGGAAACTTCAGTTTTGAGAATCTGTCTCTTCGTGAGGAAAGTACCCCTAGTACTTCAATTTGTGCAGCGATGGCTACTTTGAAAGATTACATGTTCCCAACTAGGACCAACCGAGCTTCGTGTATTAAATTTCCAGCCAATACGGCTAATTTCGAGATAAAACCTAGTCTTCTTCAGATGATCCCTATATTCTTGGGAAAAGATGATGAGAACCCTTATTTTCATATTAGGGACTTTGAGGAAATTTGCGGGACAGTTAGAATAAAAGACCTTACTGATGAAGTCTTCAAACTTAAGATGTTTCCCTTTTCCTTGAGAGATAAAGCCAAGACCTGGCTGAACAACCTACCATCTGGATCCATTGAAACATGGCAGGAACTGATTGCAGCGTTCTATATGAAATTCTACCCTAAGCAGAAAACTGCAGCTATTAGGCAGGAAATTAGTGCTAGTGTGCAACAAGAGGGAGAGTCTCTTTATAGGTTTTTAGAGAGATTCAATGATCTCCTATCCCAGTGTCCTCACCATGGATTTGATAAGATGAAACTTGTGGAGATTATTTATAATGGTTTAGACTATTCGACTAAATCCATGGTCGAGTCTATGTGTGCTTGGTGAGTTCACAAATAAAGCTGCCGATGATGCTTTTACCTTCTTAGGAACTATTTGAAAAATCCCAACAAAGTGGGAGTCTTGTGTTGAACCCCTAAAAGACTCTTGGTCAATAGAAGTAGCACCAATGTGGTAGATACAAGCTTCAATTCAGATGCTAAGTTTGCTGCTTTGTCTAGAAGGTTAGAAGCTTTGGAAATGGGTCAGTCTAAAAATAGGTCCCTTGATGTACCTAATAGAGCCTCTCAAGTCTCTAGTTGTGGAATAGAGCCCGATAACTCATTTTGGGAAGGTCATGTTAGTGAAGAACAAGCCCATGTTTGTCTATAACAACGCTAGGTTTGAGAACCGTCGGAAGTTTGACCCCTACTTAGAGACTTACAACCCTGGTTGGAGAAACCATCCTAATTCTTCTTGGTCTAAGGGCCGAGAATCAAGGTAAGTCTAGTAATTCTCGGCCTCCCAGGGTTTTGGTTATACTCAGAATCCTTGAGTCAAACCAGGTTAAGAAACACTTCTAAGAAAAAGATCTCTACCTTAGAAGAAGCTCTTACTATGTTAGTAAAGAACCATGATATGTTATCACCAACCACCTTAGCTTTCAACAAGAAACCAGGCAGAACCATAAGGATAATTCCCAGGACTCTTGCTAAATTAGAACTTCAAGTCGGCCAAATAGCTAAGTATTTAAGTGAGAGAGAAGAAGGTAAGTTTCCTAGTCAATCTCAACCCAATCCTAGGGGGGTCCATCAAATATCTTTAGTTGGTGAGGAATCATCAAACCATGTGAACTCGATAAAAACCCTTAGGAGCGGTAAAACGGTAGACAATAAGGTAGCCATGCCTAGTGGACATCTCGTAGTTCCACCTTCTACGTCCCAAGAGGAACCCGTAGCCGAGGAAACCGAAACAATCCCTAAGGAGTCCCAAGAAATTCCTGTTAGGACTACCTTTGTGCCTAGAGCCCCATATCCGCAGTTGTTATCCCCAACAAAGAAGGAGTCGACATTCAACGAGATAATGGAAACATTTAAACATGTGAACATCAATATTCCGTTATTAGAAGCAATTAGGCAGATGCCTGCTTATGCCAAGTTCCTTAAAGATCTTTGTACACGAAAGCGTAAGCTTAATGTACAAAAGAAAGCCTTTTTAGTTGGTCAAGTAAGTTCCATTCTTCTGAACCAAACACCCCCTAAGTATAAGGACCCTGGATGCCCCACCATTTCTTGTGTGATTGGTAATCACATGGTTGATAAAGCTTTACTTGACTTAGGAGCTAGTGTTAACTTACTCCCGTATCATGTATACACCCAGCTAGGTCTTGGTAAGTTGAAACCGACTAAAATGACACTACAATTAGCCGATAGGTTTGTAAAAGTCCCTTGTGGTGTCATAGAGGATGTTCGATTGAGGTTGATAAATTCATTTATCCAAAGTGGATTTCGTTGTTCTAGACACCCAACCTTGTTCAAGACACAAATGCTCAAATCCCGGTGATTCTAGGTCGCCCATTTTTAGCCACACTAACATTTGTCATCAATTGTAGGACCTAGGGCTTATGAACATATCCTTTGGTAATATGACCACTGAACTAAATGTCTTTAATGTTACTAGACAACCTTCTGAGAATGATGATTTAGAAGAAGTGAATATGATTAGCACTTTAGTTCAGGATAATTGGCATGACACTCTCCTGGGAGATTCTTTAGATGAATTTGAGGAAACCATTCTCTTAGACCAGATGTGTGATCAATCTTTAGAAGAATCCCTTGAGTATTTTAAAGACTCTTCAGACCCAGAAATCCAGGCAATAGTGTTAGGTCTTTCTAAGAATAATGATGACCCTAAGTTTGGGGGTAGAGAACTAGAAGAAGCTCTTGAGTATTTTAAGGACTCTGAGGATCCAGAAATTCAAGCAATAGTTAGAGGTTTGTCTATGAGTAGTGAAATCCCTACGTTTGAGGGTAGTGATGGTTCTTGTGATTGTCATGTATCCCTAATTAGAGTCCCTAACTTGGGACTCGAGCCATATGCGTCTGAGATATTACTCGAGTCTATTCAGACTCAACAACCCGATCCTCCTGATACTGTCCAGGAGGTAACCCAGGTATTAGAGACCCGTTTTTCGGATGAATCTATTTATCAAGTTACACATATGAAGCTCAATTATGCTACCCAGATGAACCTAGTTGTCTTGACAGAAACCTTAGACGAGGATGTGCTCCTTCTATTCATTTTTCTGAACCAGTGCAGTTGTCTGATATTGGTGTTAGCTCTATTTGGTCTTATGGACCCACAACTATTTCGGCTATTGGTGTATGACTTTGGAAGGTGAAGATCCTTATTGAGGTATTTGATGTCTGGCTGAAGACTTTAAACTTAGCACTCCTTGGGAGGTATCCCTTGCTCATGCAACACAATAATATTTTTCCTCATTTCCTTCTAGTGGTAACGGTTTCTCCTTGTTCATGTTTTTAATTTCATCTTTAGAACATTGAGGACAATGTTAGATTTAAGTTTGGGGGTATGGGAAAAACTTTTTAGTTGCAATAAATAAAACTCCGGAGCGTAGAAATTTATGTTTATTAAGGATGGCACTAACCAATCTAAGTGGATGGAAGCATCTTGGTTATAGGAGTTGAGGAACCAATCTGATTAGATGGAAACATCTAAAGAGTCTATTCATAAAAGCACAGAGCTCATGTGTTAGAAAAGAAAACATGGTAGTTTCGCCATATCCTCGTGATGGAAACATCGAAAGAATCCTGATCACATCTTTTTGTTTTTGTTTTTACCATTGCTAGGGTGAAATAGAGTGACTGAGATGAAAAGAAAAAAAAAAAAAAAAATGAGACCAGACCATCAGACCAACCGGAATAAATTCAATAAAGTCGACCACTGGTGCCCTTGTATATGCCAGTTGTGTTGACCTAGAGTTAGGATTATCACCCGCTGGTTCCCTTGTATATGCCAGTTGTGTTGATATTAGTCAGACCGGTATCTCAGTCCATTAGGATAGGTTCACCTTAGTCAACATCATCTACGTTTTTCTCTACATCCATCTTATTAATCTATCCATGTGATTGGTTGACTCCGGTTTATGATGTCTAGAAACTATCTGAGTAGAGCTCTATCACTTTATATGAATTTTAGTATGCTTGAGTGCAAACTCGTGTACATCAATTGGAATTTCGCATCGTGGTACTTCCTCCCGTAGTCAATAAGTATGCCAACCAAGGAGATTCTTTAGTGCCTTCCAAGGTTACTGCGTAGATAGCTAGGTTCGGAGTAAAGGTTTTGTGGGTACACCTCGGTAAACCCTCAGGAGACAACACTCCGCCACTAGGGCCACCTAGCGGTTTAACGGCTTGCTGCACGTGCTAAGTGTAGTCATTTTATTTTCTAAAATAAATTTGCTCGAGGACCAGCAAATAATAAGTTTGGGGGTATTTGATAGACACATTTTTGTGTCTAATTTGATCTCAATACTATATATTGTTGGCACTCGATTTTGTATTAATTTTGGTGTTTTATGTGTTTGTAGGTATTTTTGGGCAATAAACATTTTTGGAAAAAATCGGCTCGAAAAGTTGCTCGGAAGACCCCCGGAGGACAACTACTAAACAGACCCCTACTTTGGATAAGGGGCACCCAATTACTAAGGGGCACACTAGCTGCTATTTACACCCCATAAGGCAAGTGCTAAAGGGACGCCTGATAGGTGTAGAATACACCGTATTTAATATCTAGTATTTATGCTTTCTTTGCGAGTTTTCTTGTAAATTATGTATCTTATGTTTATTTTTGAGTTTATTAGGTGCAATGGAGTCATTTGGAGCAAAAAGACCGATTGGAACACGTTCAAATACAAGATTTCTACTTTTCATTGTGTAGAGGACGAGAAGATGAAGACAATGGCGAAAGAACGGAGTCATTCTGAGTTCGTATGAAGAAATTATGAGCAAAACAAGAACTTGGAAGGCTAAAGGGGCAAAATGGTCATTTCCGAGGACAGTGCTATTAGGACCCCCGCTGTACGTTAAGGGGCAGTTGAGTTCAAGTGAACTGCTAAAGGCAGTTCGGTCGTTTACAAATGGGGAAGCCAGAATTTGAATTCTACTAACAGCACCAACATGTTTGACTCAAGCCTGTCATCTTCCTTAAGTCAAAATAATAAAAAAGGGCGCGATTGCATTTCTTCAGTTCACGACCAGGTTCGTATGAATGGGTAACTAGCGGAAAATAATAAGTCTTGTTGGTTGGTCGTTAGGGGATAAACGAAGCTCGAAGTCATCCTAGAAGCTTGAGATAGGAAAAAAGTGAAGCAGGAGAAGAACAACTCGAGTTTGGTTTTGATTCTCGGTGATGCTGTTGGCAGTGATGGTGATTATCGGCAGAAGATGGTGGAGTCGAGATGATGATGATGCTGTCAATAGAGATGGACGGAGCTCAGAGCTGGGGCTGTTGACAGAGGTAACGAGAACGGCTCGAGGAATAGGTTGCTGTGGTGGGATATCGTGAAGATGGATACTTGGTTCTCGCCGAGAGATGAGTGTGGAACAGAGTGATGCTCGGTAATGGTGGTGACTGCCTGCTTGCTACCGGGATAGCGAAGACGAGAACGGGAAGGAGTATGAAGCTGCTGTTGTTGGACTGACAAGACAGAAAAGTGGTGCTCGAACTAATGAAGATCGAGTACAACAGAGACAATGAGAAAGAAGAGCTGTGAACTCGATTATTGGAAGTGATATGAAGGCAGTGGAGAATGGTGTTTAAGTTATGGCAGCAACGGCGAGAGTTGAAATCGAGTTGTTGGTGTTGATCGGTGATGAAAATAAGATTGGAGAAAGCAGCTCGTGATGGAAGATTGGGTGATGGATATTGACGTTGTAGCCAAGGTATGAACTCGAGTCTGCATGTCATGGAAGTTATGGAAGCAATGGAGGAGTTTGGCAGTGGCTGGTGACGAAAGCTTAGTGATGTTGGTTCGAGTCCGAGTGAAGGTTATCAGGGAGGAATGAGAGTTTGATATGATTTGGAATTTCTTAACCGATTAAACAGATGAGAGCCTGGTTTGGCGCTGTTGATAATGATCGGAATAGATTTCCGATCGGTGAATAGATTTGCATATGAAAAAAATAACAGTTTGCTGCAACATGGAGTATTAAAGCAAGGTGTTCCATCGGCTCTCAAGATGACACGATGTATAACATGGGGTCTCCTAAAGTGCACAGCCAATCACAAGTTGAGAGTAGTATACTAGAATGCTTCGTGTCACACCGAATCAACATTACTTAATTTCTCCCACCAGAAATTCTTCTCCACCGACTTGCAATGTTTATCTCACGTGACTTTCGTGGATCGTAGGCAAAAGGATGCCTATATAAAGCAGCCAAAGCGATAGAAACAGATAACTTTTGATAGAAAAAAAAAATACACAAAAATAGGGTGGCCTCTACTTGTTTTTATACACCATGAAGTCTTTTCTCTTTCTTCTTGTTATGAACTCCATGAATATGAGCTAGAGTTTTCTTTTGGTTATGGAATAAGTTGGATTTCCAAACATGGGTTTTAATTCAATAAATTAGTTTTCTCTCATATTATCGTTTATGATTCACCATCAATATTGTTACATGATTTGAATGCTTGTTTAGTCGAGTCGCGAATCGATTGAGTTTGCTTTCATCTTTATTGCTAGATTAGGGTTATTATACGCAAAAGTGATAATTCCGGATTGCAAGTAGCATAAATATGATTATAGTTTGTAGTGATATATTCTTATGATCATATGTGAGTCATAACCTTTGTTAAATCGGATTAGTCCGCTTTCCACGTTCGATTGCTTTGATTGGCCTGATTTCATAGAACTTAATGCATCTAGGGAATTAAACTTGATTAGTGCTTTTACACGTTAGGTTGTTCCTTTAGATAGAATTCATATTCGCATCTTTTAATGTGTTTGTTGATGACAAGAGGAGATTAGCGGGATATTCTTGCGATCAAGGTATTCTAGGGCCTTTGATAAAAGTTGAGATTAAAATATCAATTCTAGTTATTGTGTTGAAAACATGTTTGTGATTGAAGACGAAATCCATGACCAATACTTTCTCATCCTTGATTTGCGTGTTTACTTTTTATTATTTTGTTTTTATTTTATTTCCGTTTATAAAAATCAGAAAACCCCCGGTGTTACTTATAGGGAACCGAAACAATTTGACAACCTAGACCTCTCTGTGGGATCGATCCTTTCTTGCCCTTGCTTCATTATATATTTTGAGTAGTAAGAAAGTGTAATTTATATTTGTGTCGGCTGACGACCGGTCAAATTTTGGCGCCGTTGCCGGGGAGGCAGCGGTTGTCAATTGTTTTTGGTTTCTTATTTTTGTTTTTAGTTTTTGTTTTATATTCTTATTTTTTGGTTCCTAATATAGTTTTGAGAACTCTTGTTTCAGGAACCAATTTCTATGGACGGAGCATATTGGAGCAATCAATACGGATTTCAACCTCAACAATATGATAACTACCAATTCCATGGGTATAATCAAAACCAATTCATTGGTTATGACCAATATTCCATGGAACCTTGTGGTTTTCCTCAACAACCTTATGGCGGGTATGTGTGTGAACAACAACAAGGATGGGAGGATTCTTATGCTTGTGAACAAAAAGTCTCTAATTTTATAGATAAAGTTTCCAACTTTTTACAAGAGGAATTTCAAAAAGCTAAAGAGACTACAAACGAGCAACTCCAAGAACTTCGTGAAGGTATGACTATCTTGCGAAGAGGCATTGATCAATACAAGGAAGATATGGATAATTCTTATGTGCATATGGTTTGTGATGAATATTTGATTGATGCTAATGTTGAAAAAGGCCAATCCTTGGGCACTTTCGTGGATAATTGTGTAGTTAACTCAACTCTTGATCGTAATAATGATCATTCACCTATTCAAAAGGATGAGTTCGAGATTAGCAACACTAAATTCAGCAAGGACCCATCTTATGTTGACTATGATAGTGACGGTGATTATGATACATTGCTTGAAACAACTCATGGTGACATCTCTGCGGAGTCTTTTTGGGATCAAGATGAAGACGAAGAGGAATATGTCGACACTTGTGTAGATTACTCAAGCATTGATCTTAATAATGATCAAGAGCCTATTCAAAGGGTGGAGCTTGAGGATGATGCATTTTCGAGTGTTCTAAAAAAGAATCTTATAATAAAATTTGGATCCACAAAAGAGTATGTGCCTTACAACAAAAAGGAGTATGTTGAGAATGAGACCGGTTTGACCAATATTGTGGAAGACCCAATTGAGCTTGTGAATGATTGTAATGATGATGTTTATGTTGAAACTTTGGTTAAGGCAGAAACGGATGAAGAATGGTTGCAAGGTTTGATAGAGGACCATGATATAAAAGAGGTGAATAATTCACTTGAGTTTTTCAAGGATGAAGAGGATTCCGTGATACAAGAGATTGTGCAAGGTTTGTCTAACCCGTTGCCTATTGTTTCTTCTCCTTTACCTCTTATTGGTTTGAATGTATGTGCTTCGAGAATATTGTTGAATGACTTTGTTTCTCGATTTCCGCCATTAGAGATACTTGATTCTCATACTATGCAGGTTTTGGAACAAGAAACCGTGGAAGTACCCGACTTTTATGTTCTTTATCCACTTCCGAGTGTAAAAAGGACTAAGTGTGGGGGAAACTTTCAAGCTATAACAATTTCATTATTCATATATTATGCTAATCATTGTGTGAAGTTGTTACTAGAATTGCATATTGTTTTCTGGGTAGACTACCAGATTTTCAGATTGTTGGTATATGGACGATAACAAAAGAGTCGGGCTGACGACTTTAAACCAAGCGCTAAATGGGAGGCAACCCATAGGTTTTGTATTTTAGTCCCTTTTATTTTTTGTTTTTTATTGTTTTCATATCATATTTGCATCCCCATGTTTAATTTCATTGAGTCCGGAATCTATCTTAGAAGAGAATTATGACGAATACCTTTTCGTCAGAAAAATTCAGACTGCACGTAGTTCAGTCCAGAGACCATAACTGTCAGACCGTTTATCGAAACACTGTGCCCTTTTGAAACTTTGTAGAAAACACGTAGATGAACAACTTTTGTGAAATGGAGTTTTTCCAAATTCCTTACCAATTTGTACATTTTTTGCGTTTTATCTGCTGTTATGTCAGAATTCAGAATTTTCGGTTTTACACATTGAGGACAATGTGAAGTTAAGTGTGGGGGAGTCTTTTGCATATAGAGTTTTTAGCCTTTTTGAGTCAAAATTTTCAATTTTTTTTTGTATATATTTGAATAAAAACTCCAACTTGTAGTTAGTTTAGAGTCACATAGTATACATGTCGCTAAGATTACATCGAGAATCTCATAAGAGTGACTGAACTTAGAGATGACAGAGAACATGATCGGGTTTCTTACTTGTATGAGAGTTAAAGTTGGACTTAACCATGCCAGTGGCAAATAAGGTGCAGACTGAATTCGGTATTAGAGTAGTGGTCCCCTATAGTGGAGACTACCCATGTTACATAATGTGAGGCACCGACCTTCAATTCTTTGTACCTGTCTAAATTTGTGCTTTTAGAGTGTGTGTCACCGTACGTAAATTCCGGGCAGAATGGTGAGCTACTCAACCTCCCACCATAGAAGTACTATTTTGATCTCTTGAGTGCTATTTTTATCAACCATGTTGGTGACATCGAATTGCTAACTTACATACCACTTGTAATCTTGTTCGCAGTTAGCACCATCCACTTTATCTCTCTACATCAACAGGTCCATAGAAACACCATCATCATCAACAAGAGGAGCATCACAAATCTACAAGGAAAGTTGAAGACGTTTGAGGTTTACAAGCAACAATACAAAAAACAGTGAAAATTATCAAGATGAGAGTTCGAGAAGTTTATGATATCGAGACATATAAGTTGTGAAGAATCAAGCGGTAAAGTACTTACACCATGGCCTTTGTACTTACATTTTTTTATTTTATTTGTAATTGTGGGACTCAATCAACATATTGGAGCCAGGCAATTCAGTGCAGTGCTCAAGTATATATTTGGGATCCCTCTCTTCGAGTTGGATGGTGCCTGCCCCTTCTGAAAAAGGGATATGGATCCTTTTGGAGATCATGCCTTGCATTGTGCGAATGAAGTGGGCCTAAAGTTTAGACACGATTTGGTACGCGATACCATTGCTGACATGTGTTATCGAGCGGGTGTTCTGGCTAGGAAAGAGGTTGATTTGGGTCTCCTTTCCAACAACGGCCTTTGCTCGAGACCAGTGACATTCTCGTGTTGAACTCGGGAGAACGGGCGTGACATGTGTTTTGATGTAACTAGGAGTTTCACCCTTCACTGGAGGTGGAGTTCGCACCTTTTCGCCAGGGATTGCTATCAAGAATGCTGTTTCTAGGAAGAATGCCAAGTACTTGGAGAAGTGTACAACACAAGGTTATAGTTTTGGGACACTTGCTTTCACCACCTTAGGAGAGCTCGGAGATGATACCACGGTTTTTCTGAAGCGCTTACGTAGCTGCATTGCTAGTTATGATGCCAATGTACGTGTAGGAGATTTTCTCTTTCATAGATTAGGAGTGGTGATTCAAAATGGGGTTGGAGCTCAGCTTGTTGCTCGGCTTCCGACAAATTTTTTACCAGATGAAAATTAAAAAAAAAAAAAAAAAAAAAGACAAGAGAAAATTTTTAGGTTTGTTAATAGTTTTTATTATTTTGTATTTGTTTTATTTCTTATTTCAAAAAAAATAAAAAAAAATAAATTATTTTGGGTTTGTATAGTTCGTTTTTAGTTTTGTATTCTTCCAATAAAGCAAAGGGAAGAAGGAATATCTATAATGAAGTTTCAAGCAACAAGGAATTAGAGGAAAGAATCATATTGTCAAGATTCTACGAAGTTCAAGATTTGAAGACCGAAGACGAGGATGAAGACACCGATTGAAGACCGAAGACGTTTCTATGGATGCTGTGAGAGTGGTGCTAGCTGCACGTCGAACGGATAACGAGGTAAGTAAGCATATTCCCACCTTCGTTAAGTGGTTGATTTCCTTTCGTAGAGATCGTCAGAAAAATGGTTTTTCAAAATATTAAAAGATGTGGGTTTTCAAAATACTTCGGAGGGTTTTTCCTTCCTACCATTCAACGTGTCGCAGGATTCTCTCTTCATTCCTACCTGGACACATGTGTGACCCGTAAAAAGCTGTTTATTATTGAGAGCAACTTCATAAAACCCTTTCTTGTGAGGCAGAGTCGAGACTTTTGATCACTCCGAACCCGAATTTTTTGTCGAGAAGGGATGGTTATTTCTCTTTCAACTTTTAAGAATGAGATTGTGTTCATTTATGTGTCTAACTTCTTATGACTAGTGTGCAGAATCTCTATGTCTTCTTAGCGCGTTGGATGCTATCATTACGGAGAACTAGTAAGTTGGAAAAGTAGGTTTTGTGGGTATATCTCTAGTAAACCCTCACGAGACTATAACTCGTCCACTAGGGACACCTAGGGGTTTAAAGGCTTGTTATTTATGCTAAAAGTGACCGTAGCCTCGACGACACGGAGTTGTATGTATTTTTTTAAAAATTTGTTTTGTTTGATTTGCTCGAGGACTAGCAAAGTCTAAGTGTGGGGGAATTTGATAGGTGTAGAATACACCGTATTTAATATCTAGTATTTATGCTTTCTTTGCGAGTTTTCTTGTAAATTATGTATCTTATGTTTATTTTTGAGTTTATTAGGTGCAATGGAGTCATTTGGAGCAAAAAGACCGATTGGAACACGTTCAAATACAAGATTTCTACTTTTCATTGTGTAGAGGACGAGAAGATGAAGACAATGGCGAAAGAACGGAGTCATTCTGAGTTCGTATGAAGAAATTATGAGCAAAACAAGAACTTGGAAGGCTAAAGGGGCAAAATGGTCATTTCCGAGGACAGTGCTATTAGGACCCCCGCTGTACGTTAAGGGGCAGTTGAGTTCAAGTGAACTGCTAAAGGCAGTTCGGTCGTTTACAAATGGGGAAGCCAGAATTTGAATTCTACTAACAGCACCAACATGTTTGACTCAAGGCTGTCATCTTCCTTAAGTCAAAATAATAAAAAAGGGCGCGATTGCATTTCTTCAGTTCACGACCAGGTTCGTATGAATGGGTAACTAGCGGAAAATAATAAGTCTTGTTGGTTGGTCGTTAGGGGATAAACGAAGCTCGAAGTCATCCTAGAAGCTTGAGATAGGAAAAAAGTGAAGCGGGGAGAAGAACAACTCGAGTTTGGTTTTGATTCTCGGTGATGCTGTTGGCAGTGATGGTGATTATCGGCAGAAGATGGTGGAGTCGAGATGATGATGATGCTGTCAATAGAGATGGACGGAGCTCAGAGCTGGGGCTGTTGACAGAGGTAACGAGAACGGCTCGAGGAATAGGTTGCTGTGGTGGGATATCGTGAAGATGGATACTTGGTTCTCGCCGAGAGATGAGTGTGGAACAGAGTGATGCTCGGTAATGGTGGTGACTGCTGCTGCTACCAGGATAGCGAAGACGAGAACGGGAAGGAGTATGAAGCTGCTGTTGTTGGACTGACAAGACAGAAAAGTGGTGCTCAAACTAATGAAGATCGAGTACAACAGAGACAATGAGAAAGAAGAGATGTGAACTCGATTATTGGAAGTGATATGAAGGCAGTGGAGAATGGTGTTTAAGTTATGGCAGCAACGGCAAGAGTTGAAATCGAGTTGTTGGTGTTGATCGGTGATGAAAAGAAGATTGGAGAAAGCAGCTCGTGATGGAAGATTGGGTGATGGATATTGACGTTGTAGCCAAGGTATGAACTCGAGTCTGCATGTCATGGAAGTTATGGAAGCAATGGAGGAGTTTGGCAGTGGCTGGTGACGACAGCTTAGTGATGTTGGTTTGAGTCCGAGTGAAGGTTATCAGGGAGGAATGAGAGTTTGATATGATTTTGGAATTTCTTAACCGATTAAACAGATGAGAGCCTGGTTTGGCGCTGTTGATAATGATCGGAATAGATTTCCGATCGGTGAATAGATTTGCATATGAAAAAAATAACAGTTTGCTGCAACATGGAGTATTAAAGCAAGGTGTTCCATCGGCTCTCAAGATGACACGATGTATAACATGGGGTCTCCTAAAGTGCACAGCCAATCACAAGTTGGGAGTAGTATACTAGAATGCTTCGTGTCACACCGAATCAACATTACTTAATTTCTCCCACCAGAAATTCTTCTCCACCGACTTGCAATGTTTATCTCACGTGACTTTCGTGGATCGTAGGCAAAAGGATGCCTATATAAAGCAGCCAAAGCGATAGAAACAGAGAACTTTTGAATAAAAAAAAAATACACAAAAATAGGGTGGCCTCTACTTGTTTTTATAGGGTTTACACCATGAAGTCTTTTCTCTTTCTTCTTGTTATGAACTCCATGAATATGAGCTAGAGTTTTCTTTTGGTTATGGAATAAGTTGGATTTCCAAACATGGGTTTTAATTCAATAAATTAGTTTTCTCTCATATTATCGTTTATGATTCACCATCAATATTGTTACATGATTTGAATGCTTGTTTAGTCGAGTCGCGAATCGATTGAGTTTGCTTTCATCTTTATTGCTAGATTAGGGTTATTATACGCAAAAGTGATAATTCCGGATTGCAAGTAGCATAAATATGATTATAGTTTGTAGTGATATATTCTTATGATCATATGTGAGTCATAACCTTTGTTAAATCGGATTAGTGCGCTTTCCACGTTCGATTGCTTTGATTGGCCTGATTTCATAGAACTTAATGCATCTAGGGAATTAAACTTGATTAGTGCTTTTACACGTTAGGTTGTTCCTTTAGATAGAATTCATATTCGCATCTTTTAATGTGTTTGTTGATGACAAGAGGAGATTAGCGGGATATTCTTGCGATCAAGGTATTCTAGGGCCTTTGATAAAAGTTGAGATTAAAATATCAATTCTAGTTATTGTGTTGAAAACATGTTTGTGATTGAAGACGAAATCCATGACCAATACTTTCTCATCCTTGATTTGCGTGTTTACTTTTTATTATTTTGTTTTTATTTTATTTTCGTTTATAAAAATCAGAAAACCCCCGGTGTTACTTATAGGGAACCGAAACAATTTGACAACCTAGACCTCTCTGTGGGATCGATCCTTTCTTGCCCTTGCTTCATTATATATTTTGAGTAGTAAGAAAGTGTAATTTATATTTGTGTCGGCTGACGACCGGTCAACGCCCGTACAGGATTAGGGGGAGGTCATCTTATCCATTTGAATCTGGTTTTGGCGGGAAAAGTGCACAGCTTACTACCAGATTAGGGTTCGAGTTTTGGGCCATTTCTGAAGAGATTCAATCGCTGTTTTTGATTTGGATTAACTTCTTAGGCCTATACAGAGAAGGTATGTTCGTTGGATTCGAGAAATCTGGGTTGAATAATCGGGTTTTGGATAAAACAGGGGTTGAGCTTTACACGGGTCTGTTAAACACTTCCCATGTTTTCTGTGAGGTTTCCGGTGTTTGAGGTGTGTCTAACTCGATCAAGCAACGTGCAAAAGTGAGCTGGAGAGATTTAAGAGGGAATAATCGCGTCAGAAGATAAATCAGGGAAGATATTCCCGTAACCTGCATGGAAATAAAACCGAGTATTGTCGGGGGGATTTGGGGATTAATTACGAGAGATTCTTAGGCCTGTGGAGTATAAAAGGGTAGCTGGTGTCGAAAGGAAGGAAGACTGAGAGTTTGGGAGGGTTTGGAGCACAACAAAGTGAAGATTGATCGAGTGGCAGAATTGTTTTCTGCTGCTGTTACACCATGAACACGAAGAAAGACGGCCAAAGACCGTCGTTCTTCAACAGTGTCAGCGACAGAGCTTTGAGGGTCATAATACTGCAGAGTTTGTGACGCATATTTATTATCGTTCTTTGTAACAGTGTTTTGCAACATTTATAAATGTTGCAAACACCCGATTTTAATCATTTTCTCTCCATTTCATCTTTGTAAACAATTTTTGAGCATGAATCAATACTTTGAGAAAGTTTACACAATGATGGGCTAAACCCAATCCTTGGGGCGATGGAGGAAGCTATCTTTCCAATGAAAAAGTGGTAATTCTTAATTATTTAATTTGTGCAATTTTTAATTATGATTATTTGCCTAGATTGAAAATAGATTTTATGATTTTTGTTAAACAATTGTATTTTATATTGATGGAATATGCTTAGCTTAGGTTTTTGATATTCCATGCTTTGGATTAACAGTTGTTGTTTCTAAAAAATCTACTTTTGCAATAGTTGAGAATCAAATTGAACATGTGAAATTGCATGATTATATTTAGTATCACTTTGGAATTGGTAAATAGCGGAATCCTAGCCTGACCTCTCCATAATTTCCAAACAACTTTTTAATTGAGCTTGTTATTTTTATTTACAAAAATTAAGTCTAAAAAATCTGCTTTCACAAGTCTTGAACGAACCTATTACTACAACATCATTGAAAAATATCATCAATGTCCAAGTCAGAAGACGAGATGTCTAAGTCATAGGAAACTCCTTTCCAGTAGGACCTCCAATTCCTTCAGACATCATCAAGGATAACTCTTTCCTTGCGCTAGCTCTTTCTCCAGCCCCACAAGACCTCCCAACACCATCTCAATCAGCTCTTCGTTTTTATTCCTATTATTAACCATGCATTCGGAAAAACTCGGAAATCAACTCGCTGGGAAACAGGAAAACGCATCCTCCATGAGAAGTGTTCATCTATATCTCTGCTACGATATGCCAAAAGGGCGAGTAAATTGGATACACGATCCGAGAGATGTGAGTCATATACTAAAGTCAATAAAGTGAAAATTTGCATAGGATTACAAATTACAAATGTGCACGCATGGTTGACTGACCATGCAATATTCGAATCAGGTGATTCTTTTTACATATGATAGCTTAATCTCTTAGTTTTAAAAGTTGGGGTAAAACGTCAGAAACCGACATCGTATGAAGATTCTAAGGTATATAGAGTAAATACTGTGCAAACAAGGGTTTCCGTATGGGGTTGGTTTAATAAACTAAGCTTCAGAAGGCCTCATCACCCACATGACCTAATCCGCTCACTTCATCTTCTAAGAAATTTTATAACATCAGAAAACGTCACCAACCTGGTGTCACTACTGATGGTGCTGTGACCATTATCGTTTCAACTTTTTTTGTTACTACTGCCAGCTCAGTTACTCATTATTCATGTTTATACGAGATAAGCTGAAAGATCTTCTGCACTTCAAGATTTGATGTGCTCAATTCTGAAACAAAAATATTGCATTCCACTGCCCGCCTCATCCGCAACCTCAGTCTATCATCAACTCCTCATGATGGCTTCCGTTGTTTCCAGTCTTGCTACCACGCGCTACAAATTTAAGATTCATTTATGGATATCCATCTCGTGTTTGTTTCTTCCTTGATGACGTCATCACTAGCACGTGTCACTGCATAATCAAATCCTAAGCACCAGAGTCTACTGCTTGCTCACTAGAGAATCTAATCTTAAATCCCAAGTATGCACCAAATAAACTAACTAGATGAGATAAAGTTAAGTTTCAAATTTTGAATATTTTCTGTCTTACTATCACTAACTAGTGCTTACCACAAAACATTATTGTTCCGTGCTAAGCAGGTGACTTAATGTTGATGGTAGATTTTTAACAAGGGCAGAACTTGTAAATCCGCCTATGAACCTGAATCACAAACATATCTTTAAGTATTTATGTGCTAGGGCTTCACCCAGATGAACTCTCAGTATATATATGCTCACCTATATATTGAATCCATATTGATTGGGAAGCTCCTAGATAGATTGGACACTAGTGTAGAACAATATTGTCCTCATAATTTCACTGGTTCTGGTTGCAATTTCTCTTCAGATGACCTCTGACTATGCATTATATACGTTCAAAACATACTCTTGTTCTTAAACGGATACCAATACTGAACCTATTTTAAGTTGTAATAATTCCACAACTGAATTCCTTGAACTCGTTCCATATTATAATATTTTGACCCCTATTGAGTAATATTGAACTAGTCTCAAGTCGCAGAACTTCCATGGCTGAATTCCTTGAACATGTTCTATCTACACTCTATTCTGAGATTCTTATACGAGCAACACCAATATTTTGGTGTCTTCACTAGAGCTAGAAAACGGGCGTGCCGGGGCTAGCTTGTTACGGGTTAACACTGGCCAAAGATTGCGGGCCGTTATTCCTCATGGGTCGTCATTTCTTCAACCCGACTTGTTCAATTAATGTTAAAATTAAAACTTATAATTAAGTTAATTTGTGGTCTAGTAACCTGTTTAAGGTTTGACCATCTTCAATCTCTATTCAACACAAAAATCAAACACATATCCATTCAATTTCTACACAAAAATCAAACACTGATCCATTCAACACAAATATCAAAACCCATCTTTAATCTCTATTCAATTTCTGAAATTCCATCTTCTTCTTGGACGATTCTTTAAATCAATCCTAGCTTGTTCCCTTCTCGGCTTTATAATGATCCTAACTCAAAGAAAACTCATAATCTACAGCATCCCTTCCACAATTTCAGTTCATTCTTCCATAATCTTGATTAAAAAAACATAAAATAAAATAAAATAATCATTCATTATCACTACAATCAACAACAGTAGCATCACATTCCCAATCTGAACTCCAAACCCATTATTCACATCACTACCTTTTTTAATTACCAGCTTCATTACTATAGATCACCCACCATCGACAGCAAACCCATTTCTTCCATAACTGAACTCAAGCGAAATCACCATTTTTATTTACTACCTAATCCCATTAATTTAACATCTCAGAATCAACAATACTAGATCCCCTTTTCACCAACCGAAGTCCCTAGAAAAGATTCATAAGTAAACGACCAATTTTTATCGATCAACATCACAAATTAGGGCTTTAATAGAATTCCAAAATTTTTGATTTCTCGGATTCCCAAATGGGTTAATTTATGTACCAATTTCTCAAAAATCAAAATTGGGGGCGTTAAGAAATATGGCTCATCACATTTCTATCAAAAATTAAGAGAAAAGGAAACAACAAGAACATCAACTTTTACCTGATATCATAGATTCATAATTGATGATGAGCTCAAATCAAGGAGGAGAAGGTAATAACAATACTAGAAATATAATGAATCGAAGTTCTTCATCAAGTTTGCATGGAGCAACAATTATATGAAGAGGAAGAGAAACATCAAGACGAAGTGATTTATTGGCTGTGATTTTTATTTAGAGCATGGTGGCGGTGATGGTATAGAGAAGATGAGTTATTTAAGTTAGGAAATTTGAGGTTACTTATAGTTTCAGTAAAGAAGAAGGCCGAACGGTTTAGATTTTTCGGGTTATGACAGCGTAACATTGTATATATATATGATTCACACGGGTATACAGGTTGAACCCCGCGGGTTTACGGGCCGGTCCGGGTTAACCCGTTTTACAACAAGCCAATATTTCTTCAACCCTAACCCGGCTTGTTTAGATAATCATCAAAGCCGGGCGCGGGATTTTACAGTTCGGGTCCAGCCAACCCGCGGGTTTTCAGCTTGTTTGCCAACTCTAGTCTTCACAATGATAGCAAAACTCAAATACTTCCTCAGCCAAACACCAGCTTTCATGCAACATTTAGAAGCTCTAGACATGTCATGGATGATAAGACGCCGACGCCAATACTAACTGCCTCAGCCACGACCACAACACTGGAAAGTGCTAGCTCCAACAATGCCTTGGCCACATCGGTGGTACTGTCCAGTAATAACTATAGCAATGCCTTGACCACATCCATGGCACTAGCAAACGCAAACACCAACAACGCATATGCCATGGCCACGACACTATCAAATGCTGTTAGGCCATGGCCATGGAACTCTGCTAGTGCTTGGGCATGGCCGCTAGCGCTACACTTGTCCATGGCCATGGAATCTTGCGGCCTTGGCCATGACCGTGGCACCTAGCAAAGCATGCCGACCTAACATAGTCGGCATGCTCGATTGAAAGAAAGAACGCCGACCAAACATTGGTTTTCGCATTTACAGTCGTCACTCGTCATGGTCGTAAAAGCAGCACACTGGCGACCACCTATTAGTCGTCATCTTATTTTTTTTTTCAAAACCTTGACTAAATAACAAGATTGGACGAAAAAAAAACTCGTTTTCTAGGAGTTATTAATCTCAAGGTTTAGCTTTTCAAAACCTGATGATTAATTACTATTACATTACTGGTCGTCAAGGTTTGATGAAGGCCGTGACGATCATGTGAATGTTACTTTCAGAAATAAGCTTCGTTGAAAAATCATCACGTTATTCATTCTACAATCTTGACGACCGGAAATAAATATGAAAAGTCGTCATGCTTGACGAAGAGATACCATGACGATCGTATAACTACAACTCAATAATATCAATTTTTCCGAACTAATATGGCATCCAAATTACAAAACAAAGTATTATATAGAGTTTGAACGAATTAATCGACAATAAAATAAATTCTAATCGACGATCTTTTTTTCCTTTTTCTTTTTCATTTGAAAGCGATGAAATGTAGAGAAGGAAAAAGAAATTGATCAATAGATTAATGACGAAGGAGAAAAACAAAAATAAGGTTTGGATCTAAAACCAAAAAACGGACCAATTTTGGTTATTATCAAAAGAAGAGTAAATAGGCAACTTTATATAAATTAGACACCACTTAGCGAACTATTAGGTAACAAAATTCATGTACTCTGGAATGCCGTTTGGGGAGTTATTTTAGTAATCTTTTTCCCTTAATGAAATCCCAAGTAGTGTTTGGTTTCTACTTTTCTGGCCACCTGATCCAAGTTGCTATACAGAATAAAATAAAGCTTTCTTGAATCTAGGAACTAAGGATCAACATTAGCAAAATAGTTAACTAAAGAAAAAGAATGCTTGAATGGAAAGTATATTAGTTTGTTGTTATTGTTGACACAGAATTCTGTGTTCATAATTTGTTTTTACTCAAAAAGAGGTTTTTGTAAACTTTGAATAACCGAATTCAAACACATACTACTTATTATATAAAAAAGTAACGCATGCAGAGAAATGTAAGACACTGTATGTATAGTATGCAGATCAAACACCTATCCCCAAGTTAATTTAAAATAAAAATGTACAAGAAAGAAGAAACAAAGAAAGGTTTTGTTTTGGGGATCGGAAATTTTACAGAACATCCAAAAGACAAACATGATCAAGTTTTTGGTTACAGGCAGCATGGGTTCATTTTCCTTCTTCATCAGACACAGAGTATTGAAATTAAGAGGAAATAGTAGTAATTAATTGTAAAACCCATAAAATTAAGTTTTCAAGAAATTGGTGTTGGTGGTGGGTTGTGCATTGAATTTTAATATATGGAATTGGTGTAAAATATGAGCGTCAGGGATGCTAGAATATTAGTAAGAGCTAAGAGGTTTGAGGTAATTGAGGGCATGCTTGCTCTGGGTCTACTAGGCTAGCAAACAAGCTAGGTATGAGAGTATGGGGCATTGACTAAGTAGGGAATTAAAAGGTCCGGATAATAGGTCACGAAGCCGTTATAATAGGTTTTAACTGATGTGAGCACATCACACGTCTTTAACCGTTTTATCTAAATAACGGCTGTTGTGAAAAACAAACATTTTTAACCGTTTTCTGTGAGATATGTAAGGCTAGTTTGGTATTGCTGTAAGTTTTAGAAAATTGCTTTTCTGTTGAGTTGTGTTGTGATGTGTAAATAAACCGGCATGACGTTTGGTAAACTATAATTTAAAAAGCACTTTGTAATTAAAAAACTATAAATTTTATTTGGTAAACTGGTATTTTAAAGTGTTGGAGATATAGTTAATGACGAAAAATAGACATATTTCAAAAATTAGTTTTAAATACAATTTTATTATAATAAATTATATTTCTAATTTTAATATATTCAATAAAATATAATTATTGGATAAAGAATATTACATTAACTAGTTGGAAGCCCAACAAGCTAAGCTCCAACAACATACTACTACATTATCTTTTATTTATCTTTTATAATAGATCCAAAATAAGAAATTCAAACTACAGATTTTTTAGTTGGTAGCCGAGTAACAAGCTGAGCACCAACTCCTTTTTGTATAGCAACACCCAATTTATGAAAGATAAAACTACCTAAACCACTACCAGCGTCATGGATGACTAAACAATTCTTCAAACGCTTGAAAAAACAAATAGTATCCTCACTAAGTTCCCCTAAAGACTAAAGTAGTAAAGGATAACACACCCAAACCATAACCATGCGAGGGACACTCTTTTATAATTATTTTTATTATTTAATAAAGAATTTTATTATTATGGTTTGCTTAAAAATATTATTTGTATTTATTATTTTAACACAAAATTGGTCAAAAAGACCAAAATCAACAATTCCTGTGTGAAAAAGACACTTAGGTTTTGATACTGTTTAAATAGCCAAAAATTAAAAAGATATTGTTTAAATGGACAAAAATTTAAAAATAGGCAGGATGTAACCAGTTTCATCCTGTCCATTTTCAAATGTTTTTTCTTATTTTTTATTTTACACAGAATGCATCCAGTTTCATCCTTGCTATTTTTTATGTATAAGCCAGGATGAATCCAGTTTCATCCTTGCTATTTTTTTTGGCCATTTCACCCGTACTTTTTTTTACTTGTCCATTTGAACCGTGTTTTAAATTTTTTTGGACAAATGACCCATTTTCTCTTATTTTAAAATGCAAAATGAAAAAAATAGAGAATCCATTTAATCGAATCACGTGGGTCCACAACTTCTGCTTTTCCATCTTTTAAAAGCTAGTGGTAGCTTTAAAAGCAGACCTAAAGTGAAAGTGCTTCTCTCCAAAAGCACTTTGAAAAAAATTCACCAAACACAATTTTTTGGAAAAGCTTGTTACAATTGTTACAAAGTGCTTTTGGTTGAAAAAAAAACAACCCCAAACGGGACTGTAGTAGTTATAATTGCCTTGAAAATAGTTTCAAATGAATTCGTTATTACAATCCTAATATATTTATTTTTCATCGATGACGAATTTTAAATTCGTATTACCAATATTATCGCCCAATAATTTTACTAGTGTATATTTATGTTAAAACCTTTTAAAGAAAATAGATCTTTATTTATATTAATCCTCAATTGAATTATCTTAAAGTTTGCTTCTTGAAAAAATGGTTATATAACCTTTTAAAGAAAATAGTATTTTAAATAATGTGAAACGATCTTAAACCAGTTAAATGGTTATATAACGTCGTTAAATTAAGAAAGATAACGCCAATCATCACGGTTCGCTATATGATTGTGATCTTTTAAAAAGGATCGTTATTCAAACTTTGCTCGTAAGGGCGTTTGAATTAAATTACAAAATCGTCATGTTCGGTTAGAGAATTTTTTTGATGGGGGCATGAGGACAAATGATATGTTGACACATGTCTTTGATATTAATTGATTCCCATGAATTCTGTTTCCAATAATACCAACAACAATTAACAAAACAAGTTAATGGGCTACTAGGCTACTTCGCATTGATGGAAAATAAAATTGAGAAGTGGAATTGGAGAAGAAATCCCAAATTTTACTTAGCTAAAATAGGTGGAAAGCAAATTCCATTTGGAAATTGGATTTCTTCCTTGAAATAAGAAGTTACACTTTCTCCCTTAAAAAACTCAAAGTTAAAATTGTAAAACCACACTAACTCTAGGAAAATTTTGGTTCCCTCGTATATGCAGCATACTGGATACTCTGATGAGGAATTTTTTTTTTTTTTAAAGCATGCATATATTAAAAAACAACTAAACTGTTATTACACGAGGGAATGTGATTCCCCTAGAATCACCTAATATATGTGCATTATATTAGGGGACAACGTTTAAATATATGTCCATTTAGTGTGAATTTTAATATTGTTAAAAAGTTTATTTTCCACTTTGTTTTTGACGTCCCTTAATTTTTATCACAATTATTTCGTATTACGAATTAAAAGAATTCGCGTAATTTTTTTTTTATGATATTAATATTAAATGGGTTATTATTTTGATTAAATTTTAGTATCTCTTGGCACTCCCATTATTAAGAATAAAAAAATGAACACGGTGCACATAAGTCATAATCCATTTTATTTAATTTTGTCCAAAACCCATTTGAAACATACCATCTTTAAGAAAATCTAGTTCGTTGTCGAATTCTTTTTCGAAATCTAGCCCGTAGGAAACATGATTCCAATGATTCGGGCAACCAAACATTCGCAGGGAAACGTAATTCTACCAAATCCCCCGGACCCATAAATTCCACCTTTAAAATTCTACATCCAAACCCACCATAAATTCATCCACAATATGAACACCATCGAAATTTTGTCGTTATTTGACGAACATAAATTGTTGTTCAAAATCTCATAAGACCCATTCACCAAGTTGATAGGCTTCAAATTATAAATTTATCTACTTTGTATTTCTTAGTAATTAAGCCACAAAAATATTCCCCAATTTTCAATCCGGAATTCTTAACTCTTAGAACTCCAGAAATATGTTCATAATTTAACTTAATGAATAGTTTCTCAAGTCTTTAAGGGAATGGATCTTGAAAACCATCTGGCCTGGACCATAGTTTTCTCCAAGACTTTTATAGCATCAAGTGTTCCAACCTCAGAAAAAGTTCGCTCCAAATAAGTTTCATATCTATCTTGTTATAAATAAAAAAATCACCGATAACTGGTCTGTTATGATGTTTATCTTGAAAAATTCTATTAAAGTGATTGGCTATGTGCCAGGACGGGGTTATGTGTATGATATGGGTGGTTCCCGCCACTCCTAAATTTTTGCAAATCTTTATTATCCGTAATTAATTTCGTTAGCTTTAGGGGGGAAATCCAATATCAGTCCCCCTAAAATTATGATTTAATATATCAAATATGACTTAGAGAATTTTTTTTTCCAAGTTCCTTAAAATTTTAAAAATGTTGGGGAGTGGGAGAAGGATTAGCTATCACATTGCTTAAAAAACGTTTTGGGGTTATGGTTTATTAAAACAATTTCATATTTTGACGTGATATCAACCATTGAAGTTGAATAGTTTTAGTTTCATTCTTTTGATTTTTGTTAAAGGGAGAGCAAAACCGGATCCGAGGAGTAAAAAAATTGTAGTTGACTCGGTGATTAGGTCGATTTATATTTATATGTATGAATCGGACAAGGATACCCTTAATAACCACACAAAACGCTCACCCATTCAAACCGAAAGAAGAATCAAACTACATCGCTAACCCTAATCCTCTCTGCCATTTACTAAAAATCATAAACTGCATCGCCAATCCATAACCTTCTCTGCTACTAACAATTATCTTAAACATAAAAACATATGTATTTTGCATCAGGCACCACTAAGTGGTGATTTCCAATTATCCATACTGATGTTGTTTTATTACAACGAATGGAAATTTAGTGTGATTGGAACTATTAGTAGAAAAATTGTTACAGCCAATCTGACATCTGCCCAAGTGAGGGTTTTCACTAGTACAAATATGGGCTTTGGTGACAGTTCAATATCAGAAACCATGACAGTTCACGAATGAACTGTTACAAAAGAAAAAGCTCAGAGACATAGGTGACAGTTTCTTAGTAAAACTGTTACCAATAGTGTTGAAAAATTGTGGCAGTTTTTTAACTGTCACTGAATAACATATGGTGACATTTTTTTGAAGAAAACTGATACCATACAATGATGTATAATAACAGTTTCAAAACTGTCACTATTCTTAAGCTAATGCAGCTGTTCCATACAAAAACTGTTATCGAAGTGTAAACATATCAATAACAGTTCTTTTAATTACTGCCACTTCCATTCTTAGTGACAGTTCATATCCAAAACTGATATCTCCCCCATAAAGCATTCTCAAACACCCGATATGGTTAGTTTGCGCCCCTAATTATCAGCTAGCAGTAGTGGGTCTGTATGACTGGTCCCAACAGGTGTGACAGTCTGTATAGCTAGTGGGGTCTGTATTGTTAGTTGGTGTCTCCTCGTCCCCTTCGCCTATCATCTTTGTTGAAAAGTGAAAACCCCATAGATAGATAGGAAAAACTGAATTTCCCAATACCGTCTCCCATCTCTCTCAACGATATCCATGTTTCTTTAGGCAGATCTCGTCTCTATCTTCCCGGGATTGCAAATCTGGGATCTCTTTTGTTACTTCAGTCTCAATCTACCTCTCTTGCTCTAAAAATTTTCCACTTTAATCTTGTGTGCAGGAATCAAGCTCTCTCTCTATCTTCATTGTACAACTACATGAATTATCAATCTTTATATCTCTCGATTCTTCTCTAAGGAGAAATTCTGGTCCGGAATTGCTTGATTGGTCTAAAGATTTTAAAGCATATGATGTGTTCGTCAAGGTATAATTTTAATTTTTTTTTGGTGAATTCCCTAATTTATGATTAGGGTTTATCTTACTTTTTCCATTTAGGATCCTTTTCCAGATCTGTTTTATTTCATATGAAGCCCTAGTGTTGAAAAAGATTTATCAATGTTGAGTTTTTCCGTTTGATATTGTAGGAATTCAATCTTATCATTTACCGGGTATGCCTTTGTATTTGATGCCTCATAGTTTGGTAAAAGATTTCTTGGCTTGTGCCACTTTTGTTTAATTATCTGGCCATGAATTATCTGGTTCAATCCCCTCCAAATAACATTTGCCAAATATTTGAGATGTGCGTGATCAGAATGGGAATCCTGTGATACAAAAATGTATCGACCGAGTTCTAATAGAGGAAAATTGGATTCATAATTTTTGCAGTTCGTAATCAAGGTGCAGGACCATCTACATATCCCTATGGTTGCCGTTTTATTCAGGTAAAAACGAAATTCTTTTGCGTGTTGTTCCCATTTTTATTTCACTTTTGAACAATAGCTATTAAGTTTTTCATTACTTTTGTGATATAAGCTTATTTCTTCAATCCTGATAATACTAGTTTACTTCTCTTGTTTTTGATAGCAAGTTCTGAAGTAATTTAGAGATGAGCAGCAAACTTCCAAGCTTGTCTAACTGCACTTCAGGTTCACTAGTAATTTAGATTTGTCTTTTAGTATGATTGATTAGTTTTTGCTGGATCTTACTCAGTTGGTTATTTCTACTACTACTACTACTGTTTTTGCATTTCTGTAAAACTATGATCAAATGATGATGGTTACTAAAACTATTTTTTCTTCAAGAGAGATCTGGAGGTCGAGACTGCAACCGAAAAGAGCAATATGAAGCCTGGTGAGTTGCTGGTGCACAAAAGCTTGAACAAGTATATAAAAGGCTTTTATTTGTTGATGCACTTTTAATACGGGTCACAGGGAGCTTCCATTCTTGTGGTCAGTTCTCAAACTTCCATGGTAGCCTTAGAAAGTTAAGTTTTGTTGTCTTTCTACGTAATCTTTTTTAGCTTTTGAAACAAGCAGTCGTTACTCATATGTTCCTGTTTCTGTTTTTTCCAAGTCTTATAGAAATATTTCGTTGTAGTATCATACAACTCGAAACTAAGACATTGATGTATCGCCATATTTCAAATGTATAAAATATAACAACACTTCTGCGTCTTTATCTAGAGATAGGTAGCTCAGAGTTGCTCATTTATGATTAGTAAGCTGTTGACTTTAAATGATATCCAGAGACTAAGTTTTACTCCGGAAAATGCAGTGGAAGGCGATAAAACATTTTCCAAACTCTTGGTCGTGTGCTCTCCAATTTAGGTCGGCAGCATATTATGTTACCGACAAGGAGACTTTCAACAGTTCAGTCGGTGTACGAAAGAGATTGACTGAGTGCAATTCACTTAAGGTTTGTGGCATTTTCAACATTTTTTGTTATTACGTTTTGTTTTTACTTGTTTAATATCAGCCCGAAAATCACCAGACAACATACATCTAGCCCAATGGTAATTTCTGACTTAAGACTTCAGTAAGAGGATTCCATTGTTATATGATGTGTACCTTGTTTCTATCAGCACTGCTTTGTCAAATTCAAAACTAAGTAATACAGCTTAAAAAACTACAAAATCAGAAATGTATGGAGTTAATCTGAATTTCAATCCCTTTAATTACAAGAATCATAAATATGTTATTCTAAATTTTGAACTGTGAGCTTACATGTATCAGTTCCACAAGAATATGTACGTCTCTGAAATAACGATGTTGTAAAAAAATGTGGGTTTTGTTATGCTGGGATATGAAGTATTAAAAATATTGTTTCTCATAGTTTAAGGGAGATTGGGTAATTCAGCTAGAATGTATAGATAGGAATTTGGGGAAAGGTACAAGTTGGGTATTAGTAATTTTAAGTTTTTAATTTTCTTGTTTACTGCTAACTTTTCCTTCTAGCATTGTTTAATGCTATTCGTTGTTCTAAAAGAGCTTGTGTGTTGTTGCTTTAGAAATCTAATTATGGGTAATTAGTTTGTATTCATTTTGCAGAGAAAGTCCAAGTGCTATGAAGAAGAGATCATGGATAATAAACCTCAAGAGTTGGTGACATGATTGTGTTGGTCATAATTTCAGTTCAAGCGTTCGTGACATGAAACTGCAGGTGTGTGAATCCAGATTTGGATTTCAAACATCAATAGAGTAGATTTCGATCAAGTTTATGGAAAATGGATTTGGTTTCCAGTTTCGTTGATAATTTCTTTTAGTTGCTACTATGAATACTTTTCTATGAAGTATATTGAATTATGTAAAATTATTTAGTTCGGAATTTCTAGTTCCCTACTAATTAAATCAATTTAAACACTAGAAAATCTTTCCACAGTTTATATAATTTTGATTATTAATTATTTCACTGAGCATATTACCAGTTAACATGAACTCACAACAAATAAGGGCCTATAATGACTTTTTATTTTATCTACAATGACAGGTTCATGAAGAAACTGTTACCTTAGAGCAAGAAATTAAGTTTTTGATGACAGTTTTATTTAAAAGATGTTACCATAACTTGTGAACAATGACGGGTTCATGTAGAAACTGTTACCTTAGTGCAAGAATTTGATTTTCTAATGACAGTTTTACTGATAAAATGTTACCGAAAGTTGTAATTAATGACAGGTTTTGAAAGAAACTGTTACCATACAGTCATGAATCTGTAACAGTTTCTTAAAGACCTTTCGTAACAGAGGCTTTGGTGACAGTGCAAATATTTTTGAAAACTGTCATATAAGTATTACGGTGATAGTTTTTAACTGTCACCTAAGCCCATTTTTGTACTAGTGTTTGTCTCGATCATGTTGTAGATGAGACAATCTCAAATTAAAAATGTCTTACTCAATCCCAGCAATTAGCCTTGATGCTCATCATTTCCCTATTTATTACTAACGGATTGAATTACGCAAATCATCTCTTAGTTCTGTTTTTACGATTCGTCTTTAGATTAGATGGCGAAACAATGGCAACTCGTCGCCATTAATGGAAGTTCAAGTTTTGGTGTATTGTTCATGGTTGACCTGTTTGGAAACAAGAAAGTGTTTCGAGAATTGTATGTACCAAAGTGAGGATAATTTTGTGTCGATTTATACAAATATACAAAAACCGGTTGTGACTACCGAGTCAAATAGACAAATACATTTTTGCACTCCCGGATCCATTTTTGCTCTCCCTCTAACAAAAATCATTCTTTTACGACGGGTTGTGGTGAATAAAATTGCTTAGCCCTCCTTGCGGAAAAATCCTGGCTCCGTCCCTGCTATGCGCACCTTAATTTCTTAACACCTTGAGAGTTAAGTTTATCTAAATTTGATGCAATGTTGTTCTTTCATCCTCTTTGACTGATTCTTGAATTGGTATTTCGACTTTGTTAGAACGCATTGTTGTAATCTGCTTTAATTTTGTTACTTATGGTTTATTTGTCTTATGTCAGCAGCAATTTTGTGAAACAATTTGGTGTTGTTCTCTTTATTTTGAATAAAATCCACTTTTCTTTTAGATTTCCGTTTCTTAGCCACCATGCCAATAATATTACATTATTACTGTAACCCTATCCTATTTGTGTCTCATTATTCTGCTGTCAAACCACGATTAGTTTCTTCCTCCAACTCAAGTTAAAAAATAATCTTTTGTTGGGTCTTTTAATTTCTTGTCTAAATCTCCACTTTATATATGGCTTACTCCAAGTTCCTAGTTTAAACTTGAGCATTCGCGTTTTTTTTTTTTTTTTTTTTTTTTTTCTTTTTTTTTTTTTTTTTTGCATATGAAATCTGTTGATCATGAGAAAACAAAAGAGTTCCGCCACAATTGCAACGAAGAAATAAAGTCAGGATGAAGAAGATCTCATATCCCAAAAATACACTTTCAGATTATAAACTTAAGATCATGTGTCGGCATAAAAGAATGCCTACCAGGCCTAATTCTCGAGCATCACCTGGAAGAGTTTCCAAATTTAATTTGGAAAATAATTTAGTCACAAAATAGAATACAAAATTAACTAAAATAAAAGGAGAAAAATTCGGTTGACATTGTTTATCGCTACTATCTTTCACTTTCGGTGTACATTTTAATAAGGACAAATAAAAAATTACCTGGAGATTAATGTACTATTTTTTTTTCTTCGACGTGTGTTATCCTCTCGCCAAACTTTAGAATATTTTGCAGTGTATAGGATCATTATTTACTGGTTTAAATTTTGATCATTTATGATAAATGAATGATTTTCAAATAGATGGATAATTAGTCTGAGTTTTTACTTTTGATGAGAAAAAAAGATTTTATTAGAAAAAGAATTTACAAGTAGCTACAAGAAGTAGCCCAATAGAAAAATCCAAGAATATTATGTGGGAAAAGTTTTCCAGTCATTTACTGAACTAGAAACGTGAATGTGTAAGCAAGAACCAGCAGAAAGGGCCCAATGCAAAACAAGAGATTTTTTTGTAGAACAAAGGTCTGAATATATTCTAAACAAGTATGTATCCCTTGTCTCATTCATTCCACAACACTCAAATTGCATCTGATGGAATGAAGATCCAAGCTACCTTCTCTTTCGCAAATAAATCACGAGATGTCCAAGATCATACCAAATCAAACATAGTGTGAGGAAAGAGTCATGTCCATTCTTCGTTTGGAGTAAGAGATGACCAAATTTTCCTTACAATCTGACAACGGAGAAAAACATGATTCACTGATTATTCTTCCATTCCACACATAACGCATATATTGTCCAATATGATTCCCTTCTTACACATCATATCCAAAGTATTTAACTTTTTTATGCACAACGCATTACATGAGAAAATTAACTTTAGGAAAAACTTTTATAATCCTTCAAACCTAGCTAGAAGAGAATTTCAACTTGGAGGGACATAAATGAGAGTAAAGTGACTTAACATGGAATATCTCTCCCCCCTCCACACCCCGGCTAAAGACCATGGACAGAATTTCCGTATCTGCATCGGCATCAAGAATTGGAGGCACATGACCAATCGTTTGCAATAGGGCAATAAGCTATGCTATTACCTCGTCAGTTAAATCTCCTTTAAAATCAAATTTCCGGTTATAATCAATACCGTCATCCTGAATAAGATCTCTAATTTTTGACCATTTGAGTTTAACAAGTTCAAAGAGTAAAGAATTTAGATCATTTAATGGCTGAACATCCACCCAAATATCTTGCGAAAATAAAATCCTATAACTAGAATATAAGGTTAGCGTTGAATACTGCTTAATTAAACTTGACGTTGGGACAGCTCATTTCCAACACGAAATACCATATGCCGTTATAACTTAAACTGGAGTCCAATAAGAATCACACTTGTACTATTCTTGAACAATTTGATAACAAATGTGATATTTTTCAACTCCATATATCCTACACCACTTACTTAGCATAGTTAAGTTTATTTCGCCTAAGCTTTGCACTCCTCCATGATCTGTATTCTTTGGAATGCAAACAGTCTTCCAACTTATTAAGTGAGGGCATCTCGTATCTTCTTTTCAAAAGTTGATTTTTTTTAGAAGGATCTTTAAAATTGGAGAAGTAGTACATCGGTAAAGATGATAAAATGCAATTGAGAAGCACTAATTTACATTCCTTAGACACCAATCCTTGATTCCATGAAGCCAATATGATGTAGAATCTCTCAATGATTGGCTCCCAGATAGCACTAGAGTTTACCTTTTGCTCCTATAAGGAAAGCCAAGATAGATGATAGTAGAATATCAACTGAGCAAAAAAGATCTAATGCCCATGTTATATATAGGTCATGACGTTACCAATCACTACACCATATCCTGGTTTTAGCAACATTTTGATTTTGGGGATGTACAACGGATATAGACGTTGCACCCTGCGCAACGTCTATATCCGTTGCGCACCAGGAAATACGTTGCACTAAATATTGATTATCAGGAAAAGGAAAAGAAAAAAATAGAAAAAAGGACGCGCTTGCCTTTATTAAATTAGTATGAGGGCTAAATTGTCTATCTAATTCATATTATCTCCTATTTATTTCTTTTTTCTTATTTTTTTCTTTTTATGTTTTTCTCTCTTCCTCGACTTCTCCTCCCCCCATTTTTTCTTCCCTTCTAACCCTAGCCGATACATCCAAATCAAACCCAAGTTTTCATCAATCAAAACCAAATTCTTCTAAACCCTTATATCACGAATCGAACTAATCTGGAAATCAAACCCAATTTTTCAGTAACTCAAACCCTAGAAATCGTTTTCTTTAGTAAAGTTAATGATCCAAATTGAAGTTTTTTTTGCTCTACTGATGAATTAACGGATCCAGTATGGGTTAAATTTTATAGTCATAGATCTATTACCCTTGTAGGGTTTAGTTTTTTTTAATAATTATCCTTTGAAGCCTGGATTTATAATTATTTTTCTTGGTTGTTGCTTTGTTTCTTAATCAGGAGATGAAGATAGTTTATGGTGTTGTTGATGATAGCTTTGAGGTGACTACCTCAACTGGTGCAAGGTTTTCGTGGACAAATACGCTATATCTTGTAGGCATACCTCATATCCATGTTTTTGCAGTTCTAGGCCATTGTAGGCTGCAGATGAAGGAGTAAGTATAAATATAACTATAACCTTTATGGGTAAGTTTATCTATTGACTTTTATGTAGCTGATTTTTCAATTCATTGTCCTCCCTGCACCTGATTACAGTTTAGGATTTCGATATGCCAGTTTAGGAGTCTTTGATTATTTTGATTTGTAACTAATCTTTGTATCCTATGCTTGTTTGCATTGACTGTTATGCAGAATGATGTATGCCTTATATATTTTATTAGTATTTATCATCTATGAAGCACGGATACTGATACGGGGATACCGATACCGGGATACTGATACGGGGATTCATTAATTTTTGAAAAATGGGGATACGGGATACGTAGGTATACGTGTATTTATTAAAATCATTTAATTTTATAATAGTTCATTTTAGTAAAAAGAATCTCATAAAACAAAAAAAATTCTTTAATACTTTATGGAATATTAAAATAAAATGGATAACAGTAGTTGTTTAACATCTGGCTCACCCATCACTAATTAATATTGTCTTCATCAAAGAGCACCTCATTTTGTTGTGGCATGTCAAATGAAAGATTTGCAACTTCAAGTTCTCTCACACCGTCTAGTGTATCAAATTTATCTTCACTGATATCATATATTCTACTTTCTCCTTTCGTATAATTTTCACTTTTTCGTGAAAGGAGATGAATATTACTGTAAACAAACAATAAATCCTCTGCACGTTGGGGTGCAATCTTGTTTCTCTTCATTGAATGGATAAAATTATATATGCTGCAATTTCTCTCCAATGATAAATTATATATGCTCCAATTATATTATAGGAAGTATCCCCTTTAGAGTATCCGAGAGGTATCCCCTACCCTTATTGTAATTAATAAAAAGGGATACTTTAAATAGAGTATCGGATACGTATCCCCAAGTGTCCCCAAGTATCTGACACTGATACGGCGTCCGACACGGATACGTCACCTATTTTGAAGTGTCCGTGCTTCATAGTTTATCATGACATAATAATAATATATGTTTCTGGACATTTCTCAAGTTTGCCGTATGAAGATGCCATGATATCGTTTAATAATATATGTTTGTATTGATTTTCATGTAAAAATATCCGCTCTTCTAAGATTTTTCAGTTGTTGTCTTATGAACAATGCTATGAAAATGTTTAATGATACTATCTTGTTAATCATTGTGTCATGCAGCGGTTTCTGTTGTTGTTGCAGTTGCCGCTACAGCTGCAGCCACAGCAGCATCTTCAAGGTCAGCAAAAGATGAGAAAATGGCCAAAACATATACGGCAGTGGCTTCCGCTGCGACATTAGTGGCTGCACAATGTGTAGAAGTTGCCGAAGTTGTGGGTGCAGAACGCGAACACCTTGCCTCTGTAGTTACTTCTGCTGTTAATGTAGGATATCCATGAGACATAATGACACTAACAGCTGCTGCCGCCATTGGTGAGTGATTACCACTAAAGGTTATTAGGTAATCTAGTAAACGTTGTTTGTTACCGACTGACTTGCTTGGTAACTATTGGAGACAAATTTTGACCCGTGGTTTCTGTATGTAGCTTTGTGTGGGGCTGCAACCTTAAAGGCAAGGGCATTAAAGGAAGTATGGAATGTAGCTGTAGTAATACCATTAGAGAGAGGAATGGGAATGGGGATAAATAATGGTAATGATACTTGTCAAGAACTTCTTGCCAAGGGCTGCGGACTTCTCAAACGTACTAGTAAAGGTACACTTTTTTTATTACTAAGCATGTGGCGCACATTCTAATTCTTGTGTGATGTAAATCGACTATAGTAGCTCTGTAATTAATTCATATTTGTTTTTTCTTATAAATTTTCGATATGTTTTGTGGTGCGTGTCGTAACCACAACAAATTAATTAATACTTTACTACCTAATTAACAAGTAATATAGGGTAGTCAAGGTCGATCCCACGAGGAGCACGAGATTCTAGTTGTAAAAGTTGTCACGAAAGGGGGTGTAAAAAGCAAAATAAAATAAACAAAACAATTAAAAGGTAAAGTTGAAAGCAATAAGAGAGACAAGATCAAGGAATCCTTCTTCGTTGCAAAATAATGAATCAAGTTATGTTCTTTTCCACTTGTTATTAGTCACAGATTATCACCAACCGTAGGATAGCAGGGTCCGCTTAGCTAGCCCCAAAATCCCTAATTTCACCGAGTAACAGTCCGCTTAGTTATCGATTCTATTCAAAAGAACCACCTTGAGGTCCGCTTACAAGATGTAATTCCCAGAATGCATTAAGATTTATGAATTTAGGTTTAGTACTAGTAGTTAAACTCGGTTCGCTTGGTTCACTTTCTAGCGTTGTTTCTACACACAATTGCTCCACGGAATCCCTCCGCAAGGTCTCGTGTTTGCTACTTATGTAAAGAGTCAAGAAACGATTACTTATCTCCTAACTTTCACTAGCATTAGATTAAACTAACAAATCAATTTAGCATGCATTCTAAACAATCTATCAATCAATCATGAATGTCTTTAAGATCACTCCTATTAGTAAAAACAAACGATAATCATGTGAAGAACTTCAAGATAGAATTAAAAACAAAAACTCAAATCATATTAAGAACTAGGAATTCATCCTCAATCAATAAAATTAACTACTCATGTTAAAAAGTTCACACAAAGAATAAGAAAAGAAAAGAATTGTGTGTGTAGAGATGTGTGTAAAAGATATGTAGAGAAAGATATGTAGAGAGAGATGTGTAGAAGTTGTAGAAAACTTCTCTATTTATAGGCTTCAATATTCTCCAATTCTTCCAAGGAATAGAATCCTTATTCTTTTGCAATTCAATTTCCAAATCCAAGCTTTTCTCAACTCTTCATCTTCTCTTTCCAAATTTGAGTCCAATTCTCCATCCAATTCCTAGCCCAAGTCTTCACACCCATGAGAGAAGTCCATAGAAAATTCTGGAATTTTGGTCGCCGGAAAACTGGGATTGTGGCCGGAATTTGGCCGGAAAACGTTGCCGCCGGCCACCTGAAAATTTCTCCGTCGAGAGAATATTCGACGGAATATTCCGTCCGGTCCTCCGTTAGGACTAACGGTCAAACTAGTCAACTGTTAGTCAACTGGTAGTCAACAGGTCAAGGTCTAGGTCATGAGTCAGAACCGAGTCAGCATCTGAGTCCAGCTAACTGGGCTGACTCGGTCCTAGCCAGGCCACTTTGCACAGGCCATATCCTGAGCTGCACTATCATTGTGCATCATTACTTCCCTTCCAGCCATCTTGGCCCTGGCTTCTTCACAGCTGCAACTCACTTACAGCAGCTCAATTTTCTTGCTCAGCTCAGTCTAATTATCAAAACCAACACCATGCCATATCAGTACCACTTGCACACACTACTGCAAAACCACCACCAATACAGACAGACCCATTATTGTATCTTCCCTGCATTGTTCCATGGCAGCAACTAACACCATTTGCACCAAGCCAGAACCAACTGCTCTTTTAACTCCAACAGTAAATAAGCCATAGCACCTCAAACCCATGAAACCATCCCCTGCGACTCATGTACCTGCCCTATTCTAGATAGTTCCATACACACCCATTCACTGCCAAGCTCCAACCCAGTTCAAAGCCACTGCCAGCTGCAATTCCACCTTCTAAGCCTTCTTGTTATCTCAACAGCATCATATGTGGCTCCAACTGCAGCATGAATTACTTTGCTGCTCCATTCTTGCAGTTGCACTCAAATCCGCAACCTCTCTGCATCTCTCCCTGAATCTTCATCTCAATCCTTCTCGGCAGCACCTCAATTTTCACAATTCAATCCATCAGCTTTTCCCTGAACTCATTGCTTCAGCAGCATCACCTTACAACCATTCAGTCCTCCCTGGTTTAGCAAATGGCAACAGCAGCACTGGCTCTGCAACATCAGTCTATGTTGCACTCGAGTTCTCCATCAATCCCAAACGCAACTCCTCATTATTCTCCACATTCCCTGTAATGCAAACTTCCAGCTCTAACTCTCAGCATCACAACTCCACCATTCCTCTTGAGCTCGAAAGCAATCCAAATTCCAGCTACAAAGCACCACAACCACCATTTGAACTAAACACAGTTGCAACCTCAATTCTCTCTCAGCTCAGGAACTCGACCCATTAATGAACATCAGCACCTTAATCTCCTCCTTCTACTCATCCCAACTCACTTCCAATCTGTTGTAGCAGCTTCACCAACCTCATCACAATCACCAGCTCAAGGCTAATTCAGTTGAGCCATCTCTAACTGCAATTCAACCAACCACATAGCCTTCTATTCATCACAGCTCCTTCTCGTGTTCATTGCCATGTTTACCAATTTTCATTACAGATCAACAGCAGCACAATCTTCTCAATGAATCAACAGCCACAGATCAAACACAACCATCGATTTCATCCCCTATCTATTAATGCCAACCCAGCTCAAATTCCAATCCATTACAGGGCTTCAATTTCTCCTCCTATGTGACATCAATAAAAAAACCTAAAACCAAATCGATCACAAACCCTTCTGAATCTTCAATCAACAGCTGCTTCCATTTCTCCCTGAGCTTCAACAGCGGCAGGAACCCATTCTCGATCTCTGCCAAGATTCAACATCTCATTTCTCGAATCTGCCATAAACCCTCACTCGAATCGATTCTCTTCAATTTTCAGAACCATTTAATCTCTTCCCTGATTTTACCAATTCACCGAAACAACTCAAACCCAAATCAATTCCACTCTCTGTTCTTTATCTGTTGTTCATGGAAGCACTCATCACTACCCCATCTTTGTTATTCTCTCAATTCTGTAATCAATTCATCTCTCAATTTCTCGGTATTAGTTTCTCGATCTCTCTCAGCAGCCATAGTTGCTTTGAGGTGAAAATGAAGAACAATCTCAATGAGAGAAATCGATTTTAGGGTATAGGCATTAGGGCTGGATATTCACCACCCGGTCACCCTGATAAGGGATACCCAAATGGCAGCCCCTTAACCTTGGCTGGTCTGTGTTTAGTGTTCCTCCAAGAGATACCCCTTAACCTCAACTGGGCTCCATATAGTGTTCACCCGTAAAATGACCTTTTGCCCTTTTGACTTAAATTGGGTGATTTCTTCTTCTTTCCTCCGTGCGACTCCAAAGTAGCTACAAAACTCAAAACAAGCGTAAAATACATAATTTACAAGAAAAATAGCAAAGAAAGCATAAACTACTAGATAGTAAATACGGTGTATTCTACACCTATCAAATTCCCCCACACTTAGACTTTGCTAGTCCTCGAGCAAATCAAACTAAAAACTCACAACTTCAAAGCGTTCAAGCGTCACAAGCATCCAAAGAGTTATGAGGACATAGAGTTTCTGCATGCTAGTAATAAGAAGTTAGAAATACCAAAGAACATATTCTCATTCTTAAATGTTGAGTGAGAAATAACCACACCATAATGAGAGAATGCGTGTTTGAGAAAACGATCAATAAGCATTTCGCCTCGACTTCGCCTCACCAAATAAGATTTTATGATAATTGCACTCAAAAAAGACGGCTTTTTTATGGTTCTCACATGTGTGCAGGTAGGAATGAAGAGAGAATTCTCGCGACACGTTGAATGGTGGGAAGGATAACTTCCGAAATATTTTTAAAAAAACCACATCTTTTAATATTTTGAAAAACCATTTTTCTGACGATCTCTAAGAAAGGAAATCAACCATTATTATCGAGGATGAGATTACTTACTCACCTTCACATCCGATCGCCAATTATGATAACACCACTCTCACGGCATCCAATAGAAACGTCTTCCGCTCCTCGTCTTCGGTTCCAACTATTGATGATAAACCCTTGAATTTCATAAATCCTTAACAATTTGTAACTCTTTTTACCTTAAAAATCCTCGTCGCTTGAAACTTCCTTATAGATTTTCCTTCCCCACGGCTTATTAACAAAACAAATATTTCTCTTGTTTTTTTTTTTTTTTTTTTTTTTTTTTTTTTTTTTTCATATTTTTTTTTTTTTTTTTTTTTTTCAAACAAGAGAAATTAAATACAAAAATAAACCATGGCCGTGGAAGAAGTATTTTACCGCTTGATTCTTCACAACTTGTATTATCTTTGAAATCATAAACTTTTCAAAAATTCTCACCTTTTAATTTTCTTCGCTTTCATGAATAAGTCTTCATACTTGAATATAAAATTACCTCATTGTATTGTAAGTCTTCAACATATATGTAAAATCCGCTCTTTGTATGTTGCTTTACTTGAATTTGAAATTTGCTCTTTTTTTTTGTTCTGTTGCTCATAAACCTTAAACTTTTCCAACTTTCCTTGTAGATTTTGATGTCGCTCCTTGTTGATGATGAGAGTGTTTCTATGGATCCGTTGTTGTCGAGAGAGAGAATGGTGCTAACTGCAAATCGAACTACAAGAAGGAAGCTTTCATCCATGGACGTCACCCTCATGATTGACAAAATTAGCACTCAAGAGATCAAAGAGTAGTGCTTCTATTGATGGGAGGTTGGGTAGCTCACCATTCTACCCGGAATTAACTTACGGTGACACACACTCAAAAGAAGCTCTTTAGTAGATGGAAGAATTCTGGTCGGTGCCTCTCATGATATGAATACGGGTAGTCTCCACTAATGATTGATCAGCAACTCTAATAACGCACTTCTCCCTGCACCAAATTCGCATCACCGGCATGATTAAATCCATTATTTAACACTCAAACAAACAAGAAATCCAACGTAGTTCTCTAACATTTCCAAGTTCAATTATGTCGGTCAAAAACTCTATGTAAACATACCTAGAAGTATGCTAGTGACTCTAAAATCTTTAAAAGTTGGAATTTTTATGTAAAACTTTTTTTTTTTTTTCAAATTTTTTAATTTTTTTGTAATTTTTGTTTTAAAAACATGCTTAACCACTCCCCCACACTTAAACCTTACATTGTCCTCAATGTAATTGAATCCTCCTAGTAAATTCAAGGTGGGAAATTTTAACATGATAAGAAACAAGAAAAAGAAATAACAAAAAGCAAAAGGATAAGAAATACAAAACCGATGGGTTGCCTCCCATTAAGCGCTTGTTTTAAAGTCGACGGCCCGACTTAGCTCTTGCAAGATTCATTCCCCATATACTAACAATCGGAAAATTTGAGGATCCACCCATAATACCTGTTTTGCAAACAATAACTCCATACAAATATTAGCACAAGAAAACAATAGTGAAATTATCGCCGATAGAAATTTCCCCCACACTTATTCTCGTCCACACTCGGAAGTGTATAAAGAACATAGAATTTTGGAACTTCCATGTATTCTTCTTGGCAAACCTGCATGGTGTTAGCATCAAGTGTTTCCAATGGTGGATATCTAGAAACAAAATCATCCAAAAATACTTTGAAGCACATACATTCAAACCAATAAGAGGTAAAGGAGAAGAATCAATATGCAAAGGGTTAGACAAACCTTTCACAATTTCTTGTATTATAGAATCCTCTTCATCCTTAAAAATTCAAGTGAATTACTTACCTCTTGTATATCGTGGTCCTCTATTAAACCTTGCAACCATTCTTCGTCGTTTTCTACCTTAACCAAAGTCTCGGCATCATTAAAATCATTCGCAAGTTCAATTGGGTCTTCCACAAAATCAATGAATGTGGTTTCATCCTCTATAATCATCTCTTCAACATTCTCATCATCGGAATCGGGCCATTCACAAAAATGAATTTCATCGGTATAGATTGTAAGATCTTCATATGCGGGTGTTACGTCGTTTACAACAATAGACAAGTCACATCCAATCTCCTCCTTTTGAATAGGTGAAGGATCGTTATTATGATCCGGAGTTGGAATAACTTCCTCATTGTCGGAACACTCATACACTTCCGCGGACTCCCATCTTTCCTTAAGAAAGTTTTGCCAAGCAATAAATGCATCTTCCTCAAGCTCTTCCTTTTGAATAGGTGATTGATCATTATTAAGATCAAGGCTCGAGTAATCTACACTAGCGTCATCAAAAGTCTCCAAAGGTTGGTCCTTTTCAACACAATCATCTTCATTTTCGGACTCACCATAATAAGAATCTTCATCGGTTTCATAACCTTTATCCCGACGTCGTTTAAGTTCCATATGAATAGTCCTACTAATTTCTGCGACAAGCTCTTCCGAGTCTCCATCATCCTCCAATTTGTATAATCTCTGTGCAAGTTTCCTGACGTTCACACGCTTACCACCGTTAGACGGCATCTCCTCTTTTGGAAAAAGTGAAGGAAAAACACGATGAAGAGGAGTATATTCCAAATTCTCTGTCTGCACATTACTAGAAAACAAATTATTAGATGCATAACTATCCTTCCATCCTGTGATTGTCCACTTACATACCCGTCATAAGGTTGTTGATATGTATGAGAATATCCATAAGGTTCTCGTAGAAAATTTATCATAGCCAAAATATTGGTTTTGATTGTATCCTAAGGATGGTTGGAAGTTGTCATAATGTTGAGGTTGAAAACCGTATTGATTGTTGTAATATGCTTGCTCTTGTCCACCGTACATGGAAAACCGATACCTAAAATAAGATTCAAAAACCAAGTTAGATACGGAATAGAATCCAACAAAGCAAGAATAAAGCAAAAGAAAAATAAAAACAACTAAAATCATCCATTGCTCCCAAGCAACGGCGCCAAAATTTGTGCGTGTCGTAACCACAACAAATTAATTAATACTTTACTACCTAATTAACAAGTAATATAGGGTAGTCAAGGTCGATCCCACGAGGAGCACGAGATTCTAGTTGTAAAAGTTGTCACGAAAGGGGGGTGTAAAAAGCAAAATAAAATAAACAAAACAATTAAAAGGTAAAGTTGAAAGCAATAAGAGAGACAAGATCAAGGAATCCTTCTTCGTTGCAAAATAATGAATCAAGTTATGTTCTTTTCCACTTGTTATTAGTCTGATTATCACCAACCGTAGGATAGCAGGTCCGCTTAGCTAGCCCCAAAATCCCTAATTTCACTGAGTAACAGGTCCGCTTAGTTATCAGATTCTATTCAAAAGAACCACCTTGAGGTCCGCTTACAAGATGTAATTTGAGAATGCATTAAGATTTATGAATTTAGGTTTAGTACTAGTAGTTAAACTCGGTTCGCTTGGTTCACTTTCTAGCGTTGTTTCTACACAAAATTGCTCCACGGAATCCCTCCGCAAGGTCTCGTGTTTGCTACTTATGTAAAGAGTCAAGAAACGATTACTTATCTCCTAACTTTCACTAGCATTAGATTAAACTAACAAATCAATTTAGCATGCATTCTAAACAATCTATCAATCAATCATGAATGTCTTTAAGATCACTCCTATTAGTAAAAACAAACGATAATCATGTGAAGAACTTCAAGATAGAATTAAAAACAAAAACTCAAATCATATTAAGAACTAGGAATTCATCCTCAATCAATAAAATTAACTACTCATGTTAAAAAGTTCACACAAAGAATAAGAAAAGAAAAGAATTGTGTGTGTAGAGAGTGTGTAAAAGATATAGAGAGAGATGTGTAGAAGTTGTAGAAAACTTCTCTATTTATAGGCTTCAATATTCTCCAATTCTTCCAAGGAATAGAATCCTTATTCTTTTGCAATTCAATTTCCAAATCCAAGCTTTTCTCAACTCTTCATCTTCTCTTTCCAAATTTGAGTCCAATTCTCCATCCAATTCCTAGCCCAAGTCTTCACACCCATGAGAGAAGTCCATAGAAAATTCTGGAATTTTGGTCGCGGAAAATCGGGATTGTGGCCGGAATTTGGTAGGGAAACGTTGCCGTGGCCACCTGAAAATTTCTCCGTCGAGAGAATATTCGACGGAATATTCCGTCCCGGTCCTCCGTTAGGACTAACGGTCAAACTAGTCAATCGTTAGTCAACTGGTAGTCAACAGGTCAAGGTCTAGGTCATGAGTCAGAACCGAGTCAGCATCTGAGTCCAGCTAACTGGGCTGACTCGGTCCTAGCCAGGCCACTTTGCACAGGCCATATCCTGAGCTGCACTATCATTGTGCATCATTACTTCCCTTCCAGCCATCTTGGCCCTGGCTTCTTCACAGCTGCAACTCACTTACAGCAGCTCAATTTTCTTGCTCAGCTCAGTCCAATTATCAAAACCAACACCATGCCATATCAGTACCACTTGCACACACTACTGCAAAACCACCACCAATACAGACAGACCCATTATTGTATCTTCCCTGCATTGTTCCATGGCAGCAACTAACACCATTTGCACCTGTGCCGAACCAACTGCTCTTTTAACTCCAACAGTAAATAAGCCATAGCACCTCAAACCCATGAAACCATCCCCTGCGACTCATGTACCTGCCCTATTCTAGATAGTTCCATACACACCCATTCACTGCCAAGCTCCAACCCAGTTCAAAGCCACTGCCAGCTGCAATTCCACCTTCTAAGCCTTCTTGTTATCTCAACAGCATCATATGTGGCTCCAACTGCAGCATGAATTACTTTGCTGCTCCATTCTTGCAGTTGCACTCAAATCCGCAACCTCTCTGCATCTCTCCCTGAATCTTCATCTCAATCCTTCTCGGCAGCACCTCACTTTTCACAATTCAATCCATCAGCTTTTCCCTGAACTCATTGCTTCAGCAGCATCACCTTACAACCATTCAGTCCTCCCTGGTTTAGCAAATGGCAACAGCAGCACTGGCTCTGCAACATCAGTCTATGTTGCACTCGAGTTCTCCATCAATCCCAAACGCAACTCCTCATTATTCTCCACATTCCCTGTAATGCAAACTTCCAGCTCTAACTCTCAGCATAACAACTCCACCATTCCTCTTGAGCTCGAAAGCAATCCAAATTCCAGCTACAAAGCACCACAACCACCATTTGAACTAAACACAGTTGCAACCTCAATTCTCTCTCAGCTCAGGAACTCGACCCATTAATGAACATCAGCACCTTAATCTCCTCCTTCTACTCATCCCAACTCACTTCCAATCTGTTGTAGCAGCTTCACCAACCTCATCACAATCACCAGCTCAAGGCTAATTCAGTTGAGCCATCTCTAACTGCAATTCAACCAACCACATAGCCTTCTATTCATCACAGCTCCTTCTCGTGTTCATTGCCATGTTTACCAATTTTCATTACAGATCAACAGCAGCACAATCTTCTCAATGAATCAACAGCCACATATCAAACACAACCATCGATTTCATCCCCTATCTATTAATGCCAACCCAGCTCAAATTCCAATCCATTACAGGGCTTCAATTTCTCCTCCTATGTGACATCAATAAAAAAAACCTAAAACCAAATCGATCACAAACCCTTCTGAATCTTCAATCAACAGCTGCTTCCATTTCTCCCTGAGCTTCAACAGCGGCAGGAACCCATTCTCGATCTCTGCCAAGATTCAACATCTCATTTCTCGAATCTGCCATAAACCCTCACTCGAATCGATTCTCTTCAATTTTCAGAACCATTTAATCTCTTCCCTGATTTTACCAATTCACCGAAACAACTCAAACCCAAATCAATTCCACTCTCTGTTCTTTATCTGTTGTTCATGGAAGCACTCATCACTACCCCATCTTTGTTATTCTCTCAATTCTGTAATCAATTCATCTCTCAATTTCTCTGTATTAGTTTCTCGATCTCTCTCAGCAGCCATAGTTGCTTTCAGGTGAAAATGAAGAACAATCTCAATGAGAGAAATCGATTTTAGGGTATAGGCATTAGGGCTGGATATTCACCACCCGGTCACCCTGATAAGGGATACCCAAATGGCAGCCCCTTAACCTTGGCTGGTCTGTGTTTAGTGTTCCTCCAAGAGATACCCCTTAACCTCAACTGGGCTCCATATAGTGTTCACCCGTAAAATGACCTTTTTGCCCTTTTGACTTAAATTGGGTGATTTCTTCTTCTTTTCCTCCGTGCGACTCCAAAGTAGCTACAAAACTCAAAACAAGCGTAAAATACATAATTTACAAGAAAAATAGCAAAGAAAGCATAAACTACTAGATAGTAAATACGGTGTATTCTACACCTATCAAATTCCCCCACACTTAGACTTTGCTAGTCCTCGAGCAAATCAAACTAAAAACTCACAACTTCAAAGCGTTCAAGCGTCACAAGCATCCAAAGAGTTATGAGGACATAGAGTTTCTGCATGCTAGTAATAAGAAGTTAGAAATACCAAAGAACATATTCTCATTCTTAAATGTTGAGTGAGAAATAACCACACCATAATGAGAGAATGCGTGTTTGAGAAACGATCAATAAGCATTTCGCCTCGACTTCTGCCTCACCAAATAAGATTTTATGATAATTGCACTCAAAAAGACGGCTTTTTATGGTTCTCACATGTGTGCAGGTAGGAATGAAGAGAGAATTCCTGCGACACGTTGAATGGTGGGAAGGATAACTTCCGAAATATTTTTAAAAAAAAACCACATCTTTTAATATTTTGAAAAACCATTTTTTCTGACGATCTCTAAGAAAGGAAATCAACCATTATTATCGAGGATGAGATTACTTACTCACCTTCACATCCGATCGCCAATTATGATAACACCACTCTCACGGCATCCAATAGAAACGTCTTCCGCTCCTCGTCTTCGGTTCCAACTATTGATGATAAACCCTTGAATTTCATAAATCCTTAACAATTTGTAACTCTTTTTACCTTAAAAATCCTCGTCGCTTGAAACTTCCTTATAGATTTTCCTTCCCCACGGCTTATTAACAAAACAAATATTTCTCTTGTTTTTTTCTTTTTTTTTTTTTTTTTTTTTTTTTTTTTTTTTTTTTTTTTTTTTTTTTTTTTTTTTTCAAACAAGAGAAATTAAATACAAAAATAAACCATGGCCGTGGAAGAAGTATTTTACCGCTTGATTCTTCACAACTTGTATTATCTTTGAAATCATAAACTTTTCAAAAATTCTCACCTTTTAATTTTCTTCGCTTTCATGAATAAGTCTTCATACTTGAATATAAAATTACCTCATTGTATTGTAAGTCTTCAACATATATGTAAAATCCGCTCTTTGTATGTTGCTTTACTTGAATTTGAAATTTGCTCTTTTTTTGTTCTTTGCTCATAAACCTTAAACTTTTCCAACTTTCCTTGTAGATTTTGATGTCGCTCCTTGTTGATGATGAGAGTGTTTCTATGGATCCGTTGTTGTCGAGAGAGAATGGTGCTAACTGCAAATCGAACTACAAGAAGGAAGCTTTCATCCATGGACGTCACCCTCATGATTGACAAAATTAGCACTCAAGAGATCAAAGAGTAGTGCTTCTATTGATGGGAGGTTGGGTAGCTCACCATTCTACCCGGAATTAACTTACGGTGACACACACTCAAAAGAAGCTCTTTGGTAGATGGAAGAATTCTGGTCGGTGCCTCTCATGATATGAATACGGGTAGTCTCCACTAATGATTGATCAGCAACTCTAATAACGCACTTCTCCTCGCGCACCAAATTCGCATCACCGCATGATTAAATCCATTATTTAACACTCAAACAAACAAGAAATCCGAACGTAGTTCTCTAACATTTCCAAGTTCAATTATGTCGGTCAAAAACTCTATGTAAACATACCTAGAAGTATGCTAGTGACTCTAAAATCTTTAAAAGTTGGAATTTTTATGTAAAACTTTTTTTTTTTTTCAAATTTTTTAATTTTTTTGTAATTTTTGTTTTAAAAACATGCTTAACCACTCCCCCACACTTAAACCTTACATTGTCCTCAATGTAATTGAATCCTCCTAGTAAAATCAAGGTGGGAAATTTTAACATGATAAGAAACAAGAAAAAGAAATAACAAAAAGCAAAAGGATAAGAAATACAAAACCGATGGGTTGCCTCCCATTAAGCGCTTGTTTTAAAGTCGACGGCCCGACTTAGCTCTTGCAAGATTCATTCCCCATATACTAACAATCGGAAAATTTGAGGATCCACCCATAATACCTGTTTTGCAAACAATAACTCCATACAAATATTAGCACAAGAAAACAATAGTGAAATTATCGCTCGATAGAAATTTCCCCCACACTTATTCTCGTCCACACTCGGAAGTGTATAAAGAACATAGAATTTTGGAACTTCCATGTATTCCTCTTGGCAAACCTGCATGGTGTTAGCATCAAGTGTTTCCAATGGTGGATATCTAGAAACAAAATCATCCAAAAATACTTTCGAAGCACATACATTCAAACCAATAAGAGGTAAAGGAGAAGAATCAATATGCAAAGGGTTAGACAAACCTTTCACAATTTCTTGTATTATAGAATCCTCTTCATCCTTAAAAAATTCAAGTGAATTACTTACCTCTTGTATATCGTGGTCCTCTATTAAACCTTGCAACCATTCTTCGTCGTTTTCTACCTTAACCAAAGTCTCGGCATCATTAAAATCATTCGCAAGTTCAATTGGGTCTTCCACAAAATCAATGAATGTGGTTTCATCCTCTATAATCATCTCTTCAACATTCTCATCATCGGAATCGGGCCATTCACAAAAATGAATTTCATCGGTATAGATTGTAAGATCTTCATATGCGGGTGTTACGTCGTTTACAACAATAGACAAGTCACATCCAATCTCCTCCTTTTGAATAGGTGAAGGATCGTTATTATGATCCGGAGTTGGAATAACTTCCTCATTGTCGGAACACTCATACACTATCATCTGTTTGTGGTCTTTTTATTTTTTTATTGCCAAATTTTTCTCCAAGTTGATCATCTTCTATACAGGGTCTTGTCAAGTACGCTATCATCTGAAAACATAACTAGAAAATGGAGCTTGACAAGCTTTTGCAAGTCAGCTTCAGATTTCATGGCCATACCCATAAAATAATAAGTTGATCAAAAACATAGGCCACGACTACGAAGAAGTAGATTTTAGGAAGAGTTAAACCCATTATAAACAAACGAGAACCCTACTAAGATACCTAGTGGGATTATTTGAAGTGTGAGTTATGATAGACTTGAATCTGAACTTTCAAAACATGTCGAGTTACATTCTGAATATTGTGGTTTTTTACAGGCTAGTGTTAATTGCTAATTAATATGCTCAGTTGTTTTGTTTACGAGCTTGCTATGGTTGCTGTTACTCTCTCCTTTTGATACTCTTGGAACTTGTAGATGGATGATAAGCAAGCATAGGACCTGAAAGTAGAACCTTGTGTCCATTTTGTTGATATGAGAGCTGCAGGTACATGTTCTGTTTCTGTTTACTCTGTTTACAACTAGTTTATGTTTTTCCTTTATTGCAATTTGATATGACTTATGAGAATGCTGTGAAATAACTAAATAGAGTTGGGTTCTTATTGGATATAATCCTTGCATTAGTTGATCATCAACAAAATTACAGGAGTATTACTCAAAAAGCCTTAGACCTCGGTATATTTTGTGCTGACATCTCTGAGAATCTGTATAATTATGCACCAAGGCTGGTGTTTAGGTGATATCTCTTTTTACTTATCGACGTGCACATGCCTATCACCTTTCATTACACCAGCTCGTTTAGTGAAATTATTTTGTGTCTTGACATCACCTTGTAGGCCTGTCGTTACACTAATGAATTTTAAACTCTTAGTGTTTGTAATTTGCGATTGTAGTTATCTTGATGGAGAACTATATATACTCTATATTTAACTTATATCACTATTACTTTGTAGTATTCTAGGCGGACGATTATTTTTCATGGTAGGTATGTTAATTCTGTGTTTTTTTTGCTTCCAGGATGATATAGATCTTTTCATGGTAGGTGTGTTAACTCTGTGTTAATTTGGTGTGAAGCAACAAAATTCTAAAGAATGGTGTTTGTGTATTGATGCAGGGTTGTTGGCTTTTTGTATGGTCACAGAAACTCCTAATAGAGATATGGATCTATTTTGAAAAAACTGGCAGTAATGTTTCTTGATTAATTTGAATTTGGCATCTTCTTTAATTTGGAAAATGGAGAAAACTGTGTACACTTCTTTGTGTTTTCTGTTTGGAGACGATGATTATATTAATTTGCTTCACGGGTGATTTTTTTTTATCCTAGTACTACACCTGTTTACATTGTGCATTTTTTGGTGACTCTGTTCTGCAGTGATAAAGTAGATGTTGACACATGGAAGGATTCACCCAGGTCGAGGCTACCCATTTACAGAGAGCTCATAAGAGAGGGCCTTCAAATTTGGATGTTCATGTACTTCTTATTCTATGCTGTTGTTTTCGTTTCAGTAAAGGTTGCATGAATGTACCAGTAGGGTTTCTTTTGAGTTGAGACTTGAGACTATGAAACTCCTCTGCCTCTGAGTTTATGTCAAGGCCTGTAATTATCATATAGGCTTGGTATGCTAGAATTCTGAGCCTAGATTGTCAGTGGACCTTGCGATCTTGTATTTCTTTTAGAAATGGTGAAAAGTTTGTTGAGGATCTTGTGAAGTAGATAATGCATACTCTATGTGAGTCTTCGTTCCTCTTAGTTTGGACCTGTAACCTTTTGTTGTCAATGCAACGAGTAACATAAGCGTATGACATATACTAGAATTGAACTTATTCTGAAGTTCTTAGAAACTCAAAATTACGTATTTTATAGCTAATACTTTTTTTTCTTGTTTGGAAGGTATATCACTACTATCCTTTTTCAGTGGTTTATCATTCAGCCAAGCTATATAATGATCTTAGGTGGAATGTTACTAGACCTAAAGGTTTTGAGGCAGTTATGCATGCGAAATGCAGTCAGGTTAGTTTCCCTTTCTATGTAAAATCTGTCCGCTTTTCTAGTCTTGTATTAATTTTTTTCTTTCACTCGTACTTCCTGAGATGTTTATTTTCTGGTTTAGGGTCATCAAGTTCAAGAGTATATTGGAAGCTTCTGCACGCGCATTTGAACTGATGTTGATTTTCTGGTGGTTAGTTTTCTAGACACTTACATTAGTTTCTTTGTAAAGAAGTGTTACGACTATCCTCATTACCACCATCTTACTGTTGTAGTCTTTATTTTTTTTCCTTAAAAGTGTGGTTTGCCTGTGATGGAATCCTGGCCCTGATATGTTGGACAATAAAACTAGTTCATTAGAGAAGCAGTCGAACACCAAGTAATAATAACGCTATTTATTCCTGGAAATGTTGATTATCATGCTAAGTCAAATCCAATAAATGTTTTATAGGTAAAGAGCTCTTGTCACCTTGGATCTGCTGAAAATTCAAGTGTCTGTTTCATATCATCACAGAAAGGCAAAAACGTAATCTTCTTTGGAGTGAAACTCTTTTTAATATCAGTTCGATAGTAAACGCTGCCGTTAGCCATATAAAGCAGACCTAAGTTGATTCCTTTCTCAGTTTTAGGCAAAAATTTGCTCTTGCAGTATAGCATTCTACCTGGGAATTTTATTCGATCACATTGACTCAACAGCCTACAGGTATAGCAAATTCTACACCAAATTCTTTCATCTGTTCTTTCCAAAAAATTGACCTTCTTTGATTTCAAAATTGCATTCTAATTCTGTCTAGTACTCTGCAAGATTGAGTTAATGTTCTTCCACCTGTGGTAGTGTTTGGAATGCTAAAGACTTCTCAGAATGTAACAACAGAAGGTTAGGGTTTTCATAGTTTCAAATTCAGAAACTTGCGTTTATAACATTTGGGATTTCGCGTAAGTTGTTTAATATTGAATGGGTTTATGGTTCATCCATCTACAATGTTGATGTATGAATCATTCTTGTTGTATTGTGATGATCAATGATCGTTCTTGATCAATTCTAATGATATTGAGGTTCCGTCCTAAATTGGGTCTTCTAGTTCATCTTGAATGGTACATGCATGAAGGTGCATAATCAATTTCTATTCAGGTACAGAAATATGCCGGAATACCGCCGGCGATAACTTTTTTTTTACCTGAAAATAATTTGGCAACGGATATAAACGTAGGCAAAATATCCGTTGCACAAATCACCTGAAATGAGCAACGGATATAACATCAATCAAACAAATAAAGCGTTCAAAGAAAACCAAAATGGGACCCACAAAAGTGTTATTCTATTCATATAACCGTTGAACAAATTAAGATATACGTTGTACAAATAAGAAAAATAAACCGTTGCCCCAACAAGTGTGCAACGTTTATAAGCGTTGCTCATATTAATTTGTGCAACGGATAACATGCGTTGCACATCAATCCGCAACGCCGTTTTGCCAACATTTATTACCGTTGCACAAATTATGTGCAACGTTTATAAACGTCACAAAATTGATGTTTTGGTGTAGTGAATAACTATTGTTTATACTATATAGTTTGGTATATGGGCCCAAGTGCCTCAGTCCAATAATTCTACCCGATATAAGTATTGGGCCCTTGGGTAAAAAATATGAAAGGATGATTATAGCCTGGTCAACAATGATCCTTCTACACCAGAAGACCAGATATATATTCTAATCTGGAAGTTACAGATCCTTAGAAAAAAGAGGAATCAGTTACTGAGAAGACCAGGTATAACCTGGATGTTACAGATCCCTAGAAAAATTAGGAATCAATAACTACGGGGACCAGGTACATATTGAAACCCTAGAGGCTAGAAAAAGGGGGAGCCAAAGAAGACCAGGTATAACCTGGAAGTTAGAGATCCTAAAAAAAGGTAAATTGGTTTGCACCAGGATGAACCTGGAGAGCATTTGGTCCAGTTACATAGTCAAAATGTATACAGACAAATATTTGACTGCATACAATTCCTCCATAACCTATAAATAGAGGTGAAATTTCAACTAAAAAGGTACACATTTCTAATCCTTCTCTCTCCATAAAAGCCTCCTTAATGCTCTTACTCATTGAGGCATCAGAGTGTCTTTGCAGGTACCCCCACTCTCATCTACCAACAATTATTCAAAAGCCAAAGCTGATAAGGAGCTAAATCACCAGATAGCTGGAATTTCCTCATCTACCAAGAACATATCACGAGGAATACCACTGAGTCATCTAACGACTACAGTTTCATCTACATATACAAATCTCGAGGATTGTTGTAAAAACATATTTGCTACAACAATTATAAGCCTTGTTATTAAGGTGTTTATCTTCAAACCTGATACATATTCATAACATTTCAAGATCAAGAACAATTTATATAAAGCCTCATAATCGCTATCGGTGAAGAATATTATGTTAGTATAATGCAAATGATTAACCTCCAAACCATCTTATTTTACTCGAAAGCCTTTGAAGAGAGCTAAATTTGCAGCCTATCAAAATACCCTGTGAACTCTTCCTTGGCGATATTAAAGATGATTGGGGATCACTTTGCCGAGCTCTCCTATAACTTTTAAAATTTCCAAAAAATGCACCATAATAAAGACTAAAAGAAAGGTTGTTGAATAACAAAATTTAAGCCACTTACACAATTATGTACCAAGACCTATTTGAATTAGGACACCCTCTAAATACTTTCAATTCACCTTATCGAAAGCTTTTTCCGAATAAATCTTGTAAATCATACTAGGTTTTTTTGACTTTAACCCCGAGTCTACTAATTCATTTGAATTTAGAATGTCATTACCAATCTGCCTCCCATCCGTATATGCGCACTGAATTGCCAGATTAATTTTGACATCATCTATTTTTATTTAGATAGATGCTAGGACTTTCAAAATGATCTTGTATAGACTAGTTAAAAGACTGATTGATTGAAAGTTTTTAACAATTTTTACAATATTTTTCTTGGGAATAAGAGCGAGAAATATAGAGTTGCGTCGAACATCAATAATACCCATTTCAAAAAATTCACTCACAGTAGCCAAAATATCTTCTTTAACGAAAGACCACAATTTGAAAAGAACATTATGGAAAAACACATAATGTCTAGGTTGAGTATAATGGTGCCTCATTTCAACCTTCAACTTCCAAATCCACGTTACCTCGAAAGGTTGAAAAGGAGCTAAGCCTAGTGATTTTGAAAGACTTAAGTTAAAAAATGGTTTATAGCAAAGAGTCTCATCCATAGATCTCCAATTATGGGCAACTACTAAAAGAATCAAAGGCTAAAAATAATTTATGCAAAATGGTTTTGTGCAAAAACGAAATTCTTTTACATATAATAATTTCGCGCTTTTTTCTTTCTTCAAAATTTCCCTTGAACCGCAACTTAAATCAAAGAAATAGACCACTATTTTTGAAGTTGAATGCTCATCTTGAATGATCACTATTTCCTGAAGTTAAATGTAATTTTCCGTTCCTATATTTTTTCTAAAAATATAGGAACGTAAAATCATAATTAAATAAAAAAAATTTACCAGTCTAGTCAACAAAAAATAGACATTAAAAGTCTAGTAGAATGAATTTTTGGGCGGCAAAATCTTATTACCTCTAAGAAATAATCAGCCAATTATGAACAAAATATGTGATTATTTGACTAAACACATTACTGCAGTATATATAACTTATAAAATACGTAAAAGAAAACGGCCTGACCCGTCAATCAAACGGTCCAGCTTAAAAAACATTCCACATAAAGCAGTCAAAACGGGGAGTGGATATTATATATAAATACATTGTGATTGTACCATGACATTCATCCAAGCAGAGAAGCAACAACTCAGAAAAGAAAGAAAAGAAAGAGAGAGTAGAGACTAGAGAAAGATATGGAAGGAGAGAATAAAGTGAAAGAATCCAAATTCAAGAGCATTTGTGTTTTTTGTGGTAGTAGTCAAGGAAAGAAGAGTAGTTATCAAGAGGCTGCCATTGAGCTTGGAAATGAACTGGTATTTGTTTTCTCTTGCTCTTTAATCTACTTGATTTGATGTTCTAATTTCTACAGTATCTTCCAGCGAATCAAGAACCTTCTATCCTCATCAACATCTTTGTCTCTGTACCAAAATACAGATCTTTCTTTCTCTCTCCCTCTCTCTCTTTCTCTAGAAGCCAAAAACACTTTGATTAACACTGTTCTAAGTAACATCAAAATGGCTATAAATATATTAACGTTAATTTGATTGCAGGTGGCAAAGAATATTGATTTGGTTTATGGAGGAGGAAGTGTTGGACTAATGGGCTTAGTTTCACAAGCTGTTCATGATGGTGGTCGACATGTTCTTGGGTAAGTAAGGAAGCTCATTTTGATATATATTATTAGTATATTTACTTACACTAATTGTGGTTTTCTTTTGTCATCTAATATTGTTTTCAAAAACAAAATGACTACTGAATTTACCAGTACATGTAACATGCTGGTTCTTCCTCATCACTACTATTGATTATTTGTCATGTTATTGTCTCACTATTTCTATCTCTCTATATATACAGAGTTATCCCCAAGACACTCATGCCTAGAGAGGTACTATTTATGTTTCTTATTTCATTCAAGTTTATGATATTACTAATCTTCTTCCTTGGGTCGTCATTCCAGTTTTTCTCTTCTCATTTTACATTAATCCCTTTATATGATGATATGCATGTCATTTCCATTCTTCATTTTTCTTGTGCGCGAAGGTTTTCATACTTTGTATTCTGCTTCTTCTACTTTTACTACCAACTTTTGGTTAGTTTCACACCTTGTTTGGATTTGTCCTTTTTTTCTTCTTTAACACTAATTTTTGAATTTTGCATAATTAGTATTTTTCATAGTTGGCTTTTCACTTCACTTTAATTTTTTATGGATCAGCTCATTCTGCCTCTCCCTGAAACACTCATCATTGCTTCTCTGTTATATGCACAAAACCCTATACAAAAGTTTTCTTGGAAAATATATTCAGCCTTGAGCCCTTGACTACTGTGATGGTCTCTCTTTCTCTCATGAGTCATCACAGAACCCCAACCTCCTTTTTTCGAGTTCACATTTATGATGTTTTTCTTACTTATATGGGGTACCCTTTCTTTTTGGGTGTGTGTGTGTGTGCAGATAACTGGTGAAACAGTTGGAGAAGTGAGAGCAGTTGCTGATATGCACCAAAGAAAAGCTGAAATGGCTAGACAATCTGATGCTTTTATTGCCTTACCTGGTTAGTCCTGAATTTTGACCCCAAAATGAGGTGGAATTTAGCGTAAGTATCATATTAGAAGTCATTTTAAACTACTCCGGAAGGACCCATATGGTCACATCTTCATTTTGGGATCACAAAATAATAAAGCAAAAAAAAAAAAAAAGTGAAGTAAAATTTCTTACACTTTGCAGTAGTACCATGACACTTACTGATATAATTTGATTAATATGTTTGTAGTGTTGTGTTTGTTGCTCACTATTTCAAGTAAAATTTGGAGGGTATGAAAGCAAATGTTCTAAAATTCAAATTTATTAGAGCTACACAAAACCCAAGTCTAAGTCTGGCTCCCCCATGATTAGAGAACAGCAGCTTCAAGCTAACCCAAGTTACTGAGATATCAACATCAAACACTGATTACTAAGGACTAGTAAATGAAAAGAACCCATTTTAATGGATGCAGCAGTTTCCAATCTTGACTGTATGTTAGCATTCAATTACCAAAAGAAGAAAAAACCAATATACCTTATATGTAAATCTTTTCATTTGTGAGGAAAATGGTATTCAAATCATTAGCTTTGCCATTGATTCTTAGTTTCTATATGGTGTGTACATTCAGGTGGTTATGGAACTCTTGAAGAGCTACTAGAGGTAATAACATGGGCTCAGCTAGGCATCCATGATAAACCGGTAAGTATTGATCCTTCGCAAACCTGATAATCTATCTCGTAACCGGATTTTACTACTAACCAAGACACATTTTTCAGGTGGGACTGTTGAATGTTGATGGGTACTACAACACATTGTTATGTTTCATTGATAAAGCTGTGGAAGAAGGGTTCATTAGTCCTAAGGAACGGCATATTATTATATCCGCTCCAACAGCTAAAGAGTTAGTAGTGAAGTTGGAGGTAACTATAACTTGTTTCTTTAAGTTCTGACTAATCGGAATGGGATACGAGGCCTACATATGGTCGACATTTGTAGTAACTATTCTTATGTATGATTATAGGAGTACATACCCCGGCATGAAGGAGTTGCTACAAAACAGAGCTGGGAAACAGATCAACTAATTGGTTACTCGTCTACAAATTCTAATGATATACAAAGTTTAACAAATTAACATCCAAGCATATGACTGATGCAAGTGTACGACTGTGTCTGTTTTTAATTTTTTTCTTCTTTTAATTTAAAAGGGAAATCATTTTGTAAAAATATGAAACAGTAGGAAAAAATATGCTAACGATATGTAAGTTTCATCATTCCCTTTAATCGAAAGTTTGGTTTATTTGAGCTTTGAACTGTTATAGTATGTATTTACGAAGTAAACAAACAAATATAAAAAAACACGATGACAAGATTAACTAGAGATAGAAACAAGTAATAAAAGCAGAACAAGGTGGTGGTGGTGAGCATGGGAGGAGGAGGGACCAGGTAGTGTTGGATGTTAGAGTTGTGTACTTGGTTTCTTCTGTCAAGCCCTGAACAGGCAGAAGGAGGACAGCCCAACAATTACAACTAGGGGGGTTTGGGTTTGGAAGATGAAAAAGTGGACCACCTTGTTACTGTTCTTGTTGTTGGTGTTATTGTTGATAAACAAGTTAAGGAGCAAGGACGCGAGCAAGAGGGCCACATGTATGTCGATTACGGTAACGTCGGCGAGAAATAAAGGACCACATGTCATTTGTTTGAGGGTAAGCATAAACTTGGGGTACCATTTGAATAGAGACATCTTCTTGTACATTCTTTGTTTCCAATTTGCCTTCTAATTACCAGCCTAGCTAGACCATTTTGTTTCATACTATTGTATCATTAGCCTAAGCCTTAGAGAAGTCAAGTTATTGTCTTAGGCTCTTAAATATGTATGAAGTTCAAAGCTGATAAAATCTTACTTATCTTGGCATGTACCACTTCACTCAACTAGTAACTGTAACAGACAAAAGTATAGACAAGAAAACTTGAAATAACAACAAGTTTCAATTGATGCAAATTGGACGAAAAGGAAATAAGACAATGACAACCCATACAGAGAGGGGTCGGTTATCAAGTGACTGGAGAAGGGCCATGTAGTGATGTAGGAGACCCTAATTTGTGGTAGTTATCATATTTTGTGCTTCTCTCCGTCGTCACAGAGTCGTGCACTGTAATCTCTCTAGTTTAGTTTGTAACTTGTAAGTTCAACATGCGATATCATCAAAAACCCAAGCCCAAAAGTGCCTGATGATGGATTTATGGAAGGTCTTGGCAACACCCCATTAAACAACATCATGTGTTGTGGCTTAGAGTCATTGCGGGGTTAGGTGAGAAAAAGTATTGCTCCCTCGGTCCCTAATATATATAAGCGGAGATTTAGATTTTGGTTGTCCCGTTAGATAGGTGGAACTCTATTTTTAAAAATGAGTTATTGTTTCTGGTGTCGGAAATTGGACAAAGGATAAAACAAAAAAGTGAATGGATATATATAAAATCAAAAAAGTTTCTTGTTCTAAGAGAAATGCACTTATGCACTTCTCCGCTTTATATTAGGGACGGAGGGAGTAGTTTTTTGTCCAATAGATTTTTTTTTTCTTCTTTTTATTGATTAAAGACGGGGTACAAAGATATTTAAGCGCTAAGAAAAGATGACGAAAATATATAGTAAGAACAAGAAGCATCATTCACATGCCAGTGATGTTACAAAGAAAAAAGATGAAAAATTTAAGAGAATTAAAGTTAAATCTTTTCATAATTCTCCATCCAAGTGATGTTTTAAGATTCTTTGAAAACTTAGCCGAAATTGACCTATTTAGTTTTTTTTTTATGTCCCTCTCTATGTTTCTTTGACGATGTCCATTTCGGTTACGAGTTCCACTAGTACTCATGGTTATCCTCATCTCTAATCTATGAGTAACACAATTAGATTCATTAATTATCATTTGATCTAGAAGTGTTAGATGAATGTGGTTAATACAATGCTAACTTCGGTTAACTATTGTTGTGCAAACTCAATATACACGTTTAGGTACGGTTACCCATATCTAAATGATGTATTTCATTTGTGTGTAACAAGCTAATACCATCTAACGGTGGAGAGATATTGCTTTGGTTTTAAGCAAACTTAGCTTGAATCTTAAATCAAGATTTCACAGTGAATATTGATTGCTTTGTTTCAAACCTATCAAACCCTGATTTGAAGACTATACACGGGAGAACTTTAGCAACTGAAAAACCTAATCCCCACACCTCCTGTGTGATACTAGTTGCGTATTAGAGTCGATTCTCCTTTAACCTAGGTTTTTCATAAAACCATTATAGGTTAACGACTTAAAGACTTCATTGGGATTCTGAAGCCATACCCAAGTATTTTTTCTGTAGTTGCGTGTTCTGATCTTACTTGTTCTATCATGTTGAGTATTATCTTCTCTAAGATTTGCTCGAGATTTATCTCCGATAGGTAAGTTATAAAAAGTAATCACAAAGCTCTTCGTTTCATTCTTTGTGATTCCACAATAACTTGTTCTACTAACCATATAGTTAAGTTTGTGAGGTGAATGATATTTCTAGGCTGTTCTTCGGGAATATAAGACCAGATTATCAATTGGTTCATGTTCACCTTGATTTATCAAAAGACGGAACAAAAACTTCGTAGGTATTTTTGTGGGAGACAGATTTATCTATCAGAATAGAATTTCTGTGGGTGACATATTTGTTTATAAAGTCTTCGACTTTGGTTCGTAGAAACTCTTAGTTGTGGGCGATCAGCTAAGAGAATCAAGTGCGTAGAGTCCTGCTGGGATTCAGAGACGTAAAAAACACGACTGTACCTTAATCGGTGTGAGACTTGGTTAGGGCTCAACTACATTCCAGTCCGAAGTTAACTTGTAGTAGGCTAGCGTCTGTAGCGTCTTAATACAGTGTGGTGTTCAAATCTGGACTTGGTCCCGGGTTTTTTTTGCATTTGCGATTTCCTCGTTAATAAAACTTCTGGTGTCTGTGTTATTTCTTTTACGCATTATATTTGTTTACATAATTGAAATATCACAGGTTGTGCGTAGTTCAATCAATTGGTAAATCCAACCTTTGGTTGTTGATTGAAATTTATTGACACTTGAACATTGGTCTTTGGTACCGTTCAAGTTATTTCTCATATCAATCAGGCTCACAGATCTTTATCTGTTCGATTGCAGATTGTATTGAGAAATTGAGATATAACTCTTGGATGTTTTTCCTTGATTGAGTCTAACTTTCTAGTTGATTCTCTTGGAATTATATTGAAGTTAATCCATACATATTGCCGAACGAAATATTTGGTGTGGTTGTTAGACCCCCGTTTTTTCACTGAGAATCAATTTATGAGAGTTAATGCTATTACTAAAGAGCTTGAAACTTGGTATAATATCCATACTAGTTGACTTTCTATAGAGAAAAATCCAGAGACAAGCATATTCATGACATTGATAATAAATTAGGTATTTTCATTTTTTGGTTAATAAGAGAATACATAGAAACAATATTAATACTCTTTGTGATTCTAATCCTGTCTAGCTTATAGACAGAGAAGATATTTCTCGAGTGCTTACTTCTCAGTGTAGTTTTATTGGGTGCACAAGTAATCCTGTTCTCACTGATGATGTTTTTGATATCATTCCACATGTCATATCTGACAGTGATAATTGGGCCGACCGAGCGAAGCGAGGGAGGACCTTTATATGACCACTTTTTTGTAAAATCTAAGTGATCAATTGACACAAAAAGATTGGAAATGGTTAGGGCTGAAAAACCAAAAATGTCCGTCCCTTTTAGTCCAATTACTTGTGTATCCTATCTTTTCAGGGGTAGAATTGGAAAACAAACTTTAATATAACATATCTAAAAATCCGTGCCTTAGAATTTTACAAATTTTATCTCGTTGGAAAGGCTATAAAAAACTCTACGCAACAAGTACAAACAAAAATATCAAATTTAGAAGTTTTTACGAAAAATTCGGACGTATTTATCATTTTAGGCACAATTTTAGAAAATTAAATGTATATCTATTATGCAAACCACCACAAAGGATACATAATACTTTATGTAGCAAAATTTTGATTTATGCATCAACTAATTTTCCGTTGCAACTAATAAAACGATGTACTCCCTCCGTTTCAAGAAAAATGATACTTTCATTTTAGGCACAATTCTCGAAAATTGAATGCATAGTCATTATGCAAACCACCACAAAGGATGCATAACACATCATGCAACCATATTTTGGTTTATGAAATTTTTCATTTCAGAAAAAGTGATACTTTCACATCCCATTTCAGGAAAAGTGATACTTTCACTCCGTTTCGGGAAAAAATGATACTTTCGCTCCGTTTCGGGAAAAGTGATACTTTCGCTCCGTTTCGGAAAAAAATGATACTTTCGCCCCGTTTCTGAAAAAGTATCACTTTTTCCTAAACGGGGCGAAAGTATCACTTTCTCCGAAATGGGGAGAAAGTATCACTTTTTCGGAAACGGGACGAAAGTATCACTTTTTAAGAAACGGGTTGAAAGTATCACTTTTTCTAAAACGGGACGAAAGTAGTCGCAGACAAACCCCATCTTCAGATTCTTCTTCGGTCGGCCCTCCCACCGTGGCAACAGTCGTACTAGTATTACTTTTCTTACTGTTCCTACTGCTGATGAAATCATAAATGTTGTTAAATCTATGCCGTCTTGGAGTTCACCTGGTCCAGATGGTTTTCAGGATGGATTTTATCAGACTCAACGGCACATTGTAGGAAAAGATGTAATAGATGTGGTTCAAATTTTTTTTGACACTGGTCATATGCTTAAATGTTTAAATAAAACATACATTTGTCTGATTCCTAAAGTTAAAGATCTTACTAAGCCATCTAATTTTAGAATAGGACTATGTAATGCTTCCTATAAAATTATTTCTAAAATTTTAGCTAATAGGATTAAACCATATCTCAAAAAGCTCATATCCCCTTATCAGGCTGCTTTTGTCCCTGGAAGAGTTATCCATGACAATATCATTATTGCACATGAACTTATTCATACCATGAAACAAAAAGAGGGTATTAGTGGTACTATGGCTCTTGAGTTGGACCTTTCTAAAGCCTTTGATAAATTAAAATGTTCTTTCCTTTTAAAGGTCTTATCCCACTTTGGTTTCAATGAAGCTTTTTTTGTAGTTTAGTACATCAATGTATCTCTACTACAAGTATCAATGTTTTACTAAATGGTTTACCTTGTCAAGAGTATAGTCTATCTAGAGTTATTAGACAAGGTGACCCATTGTCTCCTTACTTGTTCATTTTGGCTATGGAATTCTTGTCTAGAAGCTTACTTGTTGCAGAAATTAACAAGGACATTGCAGGTATTAAGGTTGCTAAAAATGCTCCTCCCATTTCCCATCTTCTTTTTGCAGATGATATTCTCATTTTTGCAATATTTGATATGCATAACATTGAAACCATTCTAAATATTCCGCAGAAGTTTGGTAATATATCTGGTCAAACTTTGAATTTTGACAAATCATGTGCTTATTTTAGTAGTAACCTTAGTCCATATGTTTGTGAGGACTTATTAAAGAATTTAAACATGAAACTTGTCACTTATTCAGAAACTTAGTTGGGTGCTCCTCTTCTTTTAGGTCATTCTAAAGCCAGATCTTTTTTCTCAATGTTTTGAAGCTAGCTAGGTTGAAAAATAAGGTCAGCATGTCTCTAACCAATTAGGTAGAACCACATCAGTTAACGTTGTGTTAAACTCCCTTCCTACTTACCAAATGGGTTGTTTCAAGATACCCAAAACTACAATTGATAAGCCAGATACTCTTCAAAGAAAATTCTAGTGGGGACACAAAAATAATAAAGGTATTAAATTCTTGGCATGAACTACTCTCAATAAGCCTATGGAATTAGGTGGACTAGGCTTCAGAAATCTAGAAAACTTTAATAAGACTCTTATGATGAAATTAGCCTAGAAAATTAGTTTTAAGGATGAGGAGTTATGGATCCAAATTCTAGAAGCCAAATATTTTAAGAGTGACAGTTTTCTTCATCTAGATAAACTAGTTCCTGGATTTGGAAAGCTATCTATAGATGCATTGCTATAATTAAGGAAAAAGTATTTGAGCGATTAGATGCGGTAAAGGTGAAAATATGGCTTAATAAATGGGTGATTGGCCTAGACCATCCACCTAGACCATCTGACATTAATTTTGTCTCCAACTTAACTTTTGTCAGTGAGTTGTTTATACCAGGAACTAAAACCTGGAATTTGCAGCTGATTCAAGAAATTTTCTTTGATGATACTTCCTCTAAGATTTTGAATATGCAGGTTCCTATATTTGGTTCTGATGCTCTAATTTGGTTGCCTGATAGAAAATGAGTCTTTTATGTTACAAGTGCATACATGGTACTTTGTAACTATGAAGCTGGTGGTGTGACTACTCAAATTGTCTCTAGTGATATCTGGAAAACACTTTGGAGGTGTGAAGTCCCTCATAAAGCAAGCTTCTAGTTTAGGAATGTCTTAGGAACATTGTTCCAACTAGGGACAAAATTTATAGATATAAGCATGCTATAGATACTCATTGCAGTATCTGTACTGCCAATATTGAAACAACTGATCATGTTTTCTTAGGTTGTCTTTATGCTAGATCTTTATGACTTGGTGTTAACATTAATGTCAATAATGTTCTATCTATACATGGTGATTTGTTGCATTGGATAATAAGTTGGTTTGATACGGGGTCTAACCAAGGTAATCCAACTCATACAAAGAGTATATGCTAAAACTGCTTATGATTACTCTCCGGACAATATGAAAAGATAGGTGTGCAGTTGTTTTTTAGAATGCTAAGCCAAATAGATTGGTATTCATGAGTAATATTGCTACTATGATGGATAATTGTAAATCTATTAGTCACAATATCATTACTACTAATGTTAATTTACAACAACAAGTTCACAAATGGGTTCCACCAGATAGATGCTATGTTAAAACTAATATTCATGCATTCTTCCTTAAAATACCTTATACAGGGGGAATTGGACTAATAATGAGAAATTTTGCAGGTCAATGTCTTGGAATTACAGGGCACTTCTTTAATGTAGGAACAATAGCTGATCAGGAAGTGGACCACCTGCAATGCTTGGCCATGAACATGCAATGGAATGGGCAATTGATAGAAGCCACTCCACAGTTACTTTTGAGTCTGATAGCGAAGTAATAGTAAAGTCAATAAATGAACAAAATTCTTATGTTCACTAGATAAATCAAGGAACTATCCTTGACATCAAATTTCTTTTGAAAATTAAATTCATGTTTTTTACTCTTGTCGGTCAATGAATAGATTATGGAATGGTCTAGCAGACAAAATAACTAAAAAGGCCAGAGTTGATAGGATAAATTTTGAATATGTTGATAATCTTCCACAAGTTTTTCTAGATTGGGCAAATGAAGATTTTACAAATTGTAATCATCATATTTAGATCAACATAATTCCTTTTTGAATTAAAAAAAAGTACACTACCAAATTTTTCATCTCATGGGAGTATGAACCCGTGTAGTACTTTTAAACAATCAAAGATGCGGAAAAGTAAAAAGCAAATAGATGTTTTTATTAACGAGGAAATCTAAACCTGCAGAAAAACATCATGACCTCGTACAGCTTTAAACATCATACTGTATTACACTAGCCTACTATTAGAATTCAGACTGGAACATAGTTGAAACCGAATCAACCCTCCAAGAAATTCAGCAGTATTCGTGATCCTTATGTCTCTTGAACCTCGCAAGGTTATACACAATTGACTTCCTTAGATGATGTCCTTTACATCCTAAGAGTTTCCTCAACCTAAGTGAAGACTTTTGGCACCAATCTGCCTATATAAAATAAGCCTATTTGCTCTAGGTTTAAAAATATATTTGCAATAGCGAAATTCTAGCAAACCTCACGAATTCGGAACACTTACACTCGAATAGCTGAGAAGCCTGACTTACTAACCACATATTAGGAACAATCTAAACAAATCAATGATAAAGAATTTTAGATATCTATCTTGGGGAATCACAAAGTCTTAGACGAAGAGAAATTTGCGATTTCTATTTTTCTCGTTCCTGATAGGAGATTGATGAAAACATCAATGATCAATAAAAACAAGATATCAGGTAAAAGATAGTCGGATCTGGCTTCACGAATCCCTTAGTGAAGTCTTCAAGTCGTAAACCTAATTATGTTTCTCAGAGGAAACCAAGGTTAATAGAGGACGACTCTAGCAAGAAACTAGGACATATGTATCAAGGATTGAGAAGTCATGTTGCATGAGTCTCTCTATTTATAGATTTTCAAGGCTCTAGATAGCTTTGAATTCAATTTAATCTAACTTGAGATTCAAGCAAACACTTTATAAGTTTAGATAAAATTCTTATTAGTAATTAATATAAGCATGTGAGAAGTGCACCTTGAAAATACATAGAAGAATATACACTTTGGTCCAGGGTACTTGAACCGTGTACAATAATAGTTCTTGACTAATATGCCTTGTGAGAATTCAAGTTAAATAGTGTTCACTAACACTCAAGACTTATACCGTGATTCACAAACACAAAGTGATTTAGTGAAAAAAAGTTGTCTTTGAAGTATTTATGAGAGTTGTAGCAATGCCAAACATATTTGTGAAAACAGTTTATGAGCATATGCTTGATTTGATACTGGGTAGGTATATGTAAAGTTACGCATACCTATAGACCAGTCTGTGAACCCAGGTTGTTGAGTACGCATACTAGGTATGTGTACCCTTAGCCATTCACGAACTCAATCCCTTTGGAGTATGCGTACCTCCCTCCCATTGACGAACTTAAAACCTTAGTGTACGCATACTATCTATGTGTACCCTTACCCATTCTGGAATTCAGACCACTAAGGTACATGTACTGGATATGCGTACCTACCATGGGTCCATCATTTCAGTATGTTCTGAAAACTCTCTTTAAGCAATTTGAAACATTCCCAATAGCCATAAACATGAAATATCATTGTTTGGGAAATTTCTATTTTTTTATTTTTTGAAGAAGGAAATTTCTAAATGATCAGCTTGAAACAAAAATTTTTGTTAACTAAGATTGCTAATGATCTATGAACATCCATTGCTTGAATCATATTTCGAGATATTTAACAAAAAAAGCTTGACTCTAAATTTCTTCTTTGCAATATTAAATCTACTTAAAATCGTACGACGTAGTCTCATAAAGATAGAATGGTGATGCCATGAGTAAATAGGATGGTTCAGTCATCACTTACCTCTTTGTCGATGAAGTTCTCCAAATGTCTTCGTTTGTTTATCAGTCTTCAATCTTCGAGGGTTATTCAATGATATCTGGTACTCAACTACCATACTCTAACCTAGTCAGAGACTTGAATTTAGTAGACTAAAAATCAAGATATAGTTTTGTGCAACTAACATTGACAACAAGCTTGAGATAGTAAAACTTACGAGTTTGACCGAGCAGTGCTCTAATAATGTACTATGCTAGGACTACTGAAACTATGTTGCAATTATGAGTATTACTTAGCGGTAGCGGCTTGCTTCCTGAGTGTACGTGTAACCATAACGGCCACTGATACTTGGTATCCATAAATAAAACAAAGATCTCAAGCGAAATAACATCAATATAATTTCGATAAGAATTCGAACAACACTTCCAGATTTTTCTATTGAAGTACTTAATTTTGGATAATTATGTGTGGATGACAATCCGAACCCAAAATTTTTCCAGTTACTGTGTTTGGTTCGGAGCTAAAGACAATCCAAACTAACTATTTTTTATAGATTAACGGTTCGAGATCATGCAAGAGAGTTTAAATATAGTTTTTTAATAATTTTATTTGATTGGGTCGAACCATAAATGATAATTTGAACCATAGACGAAAATCTAAACTTTTTATGCTTGTTCCTTTATATACCCTCAAACACTAACGGTATCTCATTCATTAGTTAAGTTGGTTATAATTTGGTTATCATGATAATTATGAAATTCTCTAAAAATAATAATATTGATACCTCTCATTAAATTTAGTTATCTATCCACATATGAAACCATAAAAGAAAACTTGAGAGCAGTCTTCCAAAACATCATGTCACTGAAAATTGGGGCACTTTAAAATTAGGGCACTTTTAATCTTGAATGGGCATTAGATAAAAAAAAACTAAATGCCAATGAGAATTGAAAACATCATGTGATCTTTAGCATAAGGAGCGAGGCTAAATGTTATTGTTGAAAATATACACACAACGCGGAGTCCAAAAAACCTCTCTCTCCCCCCCTTTTTGCTCTGCAACTCTATCTTGAATTAAGAGCGGTTATCTTGTTCAACTAAGAGTTATATTGACGGTTTTCTTCATCTTCTACATTGTTTTTCTTAGTATTTTCTTCAATTTTCTGCCCGGATCTTGAATTATTTTAAGATTCGGGTAGACTTGTAGATACTATTAGATATTTAAATAAAAAAAATTATTGTTCGAACAATTTTTAGGGTTTCTTACTTATTTTCTCATCGGTCTGATGGTATTTTATGCTATCTAGACTTGTTATCTCATGGCCATTATAGCATTTTTTTGGTGGTGTTGCACTCATATCAAATATATTTTGGAAGGAGACGATCTATTTCGGCAAATCAAACTAAGACCGATATGGAATGCGATGATATCAATAAGGGGATATTACTTTCTTTTTATGGAAGCATCTTACATCAATAATGATGATGATCTAAAAACAAAAGATCAACAAACAAACTGGTTTGAAACCATTAGAAGGATGACAAGTTCTCCAATGGGTTGTAAAACTTCTGTACAATTTTCTATTTTCGTTTCTGAAATATATAACTTTTGTACGGATTGTTTTTCTCCGTTTCCAGATGTAATTGATCAATGTAAGCAAAATTTCATATTAATGAAATTATGAGGTGATACCTTTTCCATCAAAAAAAAAAATTTGTTGAAAATATATGGAACCTATACCAAGTAAAAACCTTATTTGATTAGTGTTTTAAATGTCAAGGTATTAAATAAATAAAAACAAAGAAATCAAACAAAGCTAGTGGTTGGCAAACTAGCAACAAGCTGGGCACCAACCCCTCTTTTGATAGCAATGCCTAATCTATGGAAAATAAAACTACCAAAACCACTACTAGCATCATTATTGAAAAGACAGTTCTTAAGACGCTTAAAGAAACATAAAGTATCTTCACCGAGTTCCCCCAAAGTAGAGAAATCCAGGACTCCCAGACCATAACCAAGTGAAGTGCACTTGTCTAAATATTTAGCACGCTTTCTTGAAACCGCCTTAGAAATGGCTTTCCCCGGAACAAAAGAATGTATACCATCACCAGTGAAGGGCGAGACACCAGCGACATCCATACAAACGTCTTGACCATTTTCCTAGTTGAGAAAAAGAATATCGGCAGGCCTCAAGTCTTTATCCTCATCCGAAAGAATACCAAGAGAAACTTCCTTGCGAGCAGGTACTCTAGCTTTGTAACAAATATCAACAACAATATCACGGACAAGATCATGTCGAAACTTACTTCCAACATCTTTAGCACAATGAAGCACATTGTCACCAAAGATATCCATAGATTTGTTACAACTAGTGCATAAGCTATTCTCAACAAACAGTGGGATACCGAGGCGATAACAAAGCAGGACCCGAAACTGTCTAGGCCCGATACACTGATTAAGCCCACTGATTGGTACATTTAATAAATAATCCTGAACGTGCTTGATACGGTTACACTGCCACAAAATAGAATCTCTTGCAGACATAGAGAACTGGTCTGGTATTTGCTTCTTAACTGCATCAAAATAAGTGACTGCCAGGGAGTGCATGGAAGGGGGGGCAGTATCATCGACACGGTAAGAAGGAGGTAATCCACATACCTGGATAAAGTTCTGAAGAGCCAACTGATAAGCAGAGCCTTTGCTTGTTGAGAATAAACTACCCAGAATTGTCTTCTGTACCGAAGCAGTCTGATTCTGAGAGGCAAGGAAACAATCGGTACGGGTGTCCGCCATGGTGTAGATGCCAAGGCCACCATCTTTGATAGGCAAAGTAGCCAATCTCTGCTGCAAAGGACCAAACCCAGCACCGTCTCCAGTGATTAAGAGTCTCAAATACTTAAGTAGATGAACGTCAAAAGATCAGTGGCAGATTGCAAGGATGCTTGATTGGTAGTACGCAATGCAAAATATAAACGAGACACACTAGTGAAAGTGCGAAGTAATAACATCTCACTCTGAGGGTCCCTGAGTTTTTTGATTGCATCTATCAGTTGAACAGTCTTATTCACCTTGGTCAACATCATATCACTAATGAAGTTCGAATCCAAACTCATAGGTCCGCCCAAGAGCTTAACGCCATTAGAAGGTCTACCAATGTCAGAGGGGAATACACCATCAAGTGTACTTCTGGGATCAATAGATGGCCAAAATACTTCGGTTTTTCGAACGTTAAGGTGTAACCCCCTACTAGGTCCTTCAGCTTCTATTATACTCAAGGCCTTGGCTACCTCCATAGTATCCCTAATAATGGTACCGTCATCCAGGTACCAAGCGTGTAAATCAAGTGTGCAGCGAGAAGCAATAGTCTTCACAAGAGGATGAAGAGTCAATGCAAACAGCAAGGGACCAAGGGGGTCCCCCTGCTGAACCCCGAGTGCAGATGACAAAATATATTAGTCATAATATAGTTTAGCAGGTCGCAAGTAACAAAATTCTATCCAACGATAAATACATGGACAGTGAAGACGAACCTCTTTGATGAGATGAGATCTACTTACCATGTTGAAAGCGTTGGAAAAGTCAATAAGCAGCATTGACATTTATCCGAGTGGCCTTTCAACTCCAGTAAGCAATTTACAGCATGTAAAATACTCTCCCCACCGACCGGCACACCAACTCCAAATTGATAGTCGCCTAAATAAGAAGTCATCTCCTTTCCGACTAAAAAAGCGGCAACCTTGGAAACCAGTCTTTGCCAAACCGTGCCAACAACAATTGGCCTAATAACAGCTCCAACTGGTTTGGTTAAACCATGGAGGAGAAAAACAGCACCATCTCCGTTGAGAGGTCCGGCAATGACTTCACCATGAACAGCGCCATCTCTACCTCTTGTAGATGGGTAGTCACGGGATCGAATATTGATCGTCTTATGAAGTTCCAAGTTGTTTGGAAGAGTTTTGGACCTAATACGTGCAATTGCGCAAATTAGGTCAAAATTGTCAACATACATGGGACCAGCCTCTTGCAAGCCAAAGAGCCAACCCTGGTCGGTCAAGGTAACATGCTAACGTCACCAAAGTGTTCGTATCTCAGTTATGAGAATTTTGATATTTTCTGGTGTGCGTTTGAGCAACATTTTGAGAAAATATGAAGAAATCAGGGATTTTTGCTGAGACCGTGAAAACTTCATGAGATGAAGGGAAAATAATAAAATAATGAAGGAATCATAAAGTGTGGGATCGGCTATGGCCAAGACATGGCCGGCCCATGGTATTTTTCCTAATTTTATTATGTTTTCATGATTTTAGGGTCCCATGGTATTTTTCCTAATTTTATTATGTTTTCATGATTTTGGGAAATATCATAAAACCAAGGAGTTTGTTAAAACCAAGGAGTTTTGTTGAAATCAAGGAGTTTCCATGAGATGATAAAAATAATAAAATAATAATAATAATATAAGGGACGTGTGGGACCGGCTTGGGCATGGTTGGCCGGCTAGGGCCCGGTCCCGTGAGTTTTCCCTAATTTTATGTATTATTTCATGATTTGAAGGAATTTTCATAATTTGAAGGAAACATCATGAAATCAAGGAATTTCATGGGATTAAGGAAACAAGAAAAATATAATAATAATAAAATAAGACGTGTGGGGCCAGCTAGGGCATGACCGGCCATCTATGGCCCGGTCCCACGGGTTTTCCTAATTTTATATTATTTTCATGGGATCAAGGAAATATCATGAGATTAAGGAGTTTTCATGAGATTATGGAAATAATAATAAAATAATGAGGAACCATGAGGTGTGGGGCCGGCCGGGATCAAGGCATGGCCTGTTGGCCAATAATCACGGCCCCACAATATTTTCCATAATTTTATATTATTTCCTCAGTGTGAAGGAAACACCATGAAACTGAGGAGTTTCCTCAAAACGAAGGATATTTGTTCAAATGAAAGGATTTTCATGAGATCAAGGAAAATAATAATAAAACATGATAAAATATAGAATTTGGGCGTGGGACTGGTCACGGCATGACTGGCCGGTCGGTGAGCCAGTCCCCTAGCGTCTTGACTATTATTTTATTATTTTCTTTCCTATTTGCATAGGTTCATCGTCTCGTCGTATTTTGAAATACTTGTTCGTGCGGTGATTGTTAGTGCATCATCGTTGAGTACACTTACACCATTTTGGTCGGGGCTTACTCAAAGGTAACTCAGATGCCCGTGTGTTGAATATTTATTACTAACCCATGGAATTCTGCTGAGAAGAACCATGAATTGAAGTAACGAAATATTATGAAAATATTGAATATTTTCTAAGGATTCAGTTAATGAATCTTTTGATTTCGAGAATAATTAATTAATGGCTCTATACTAGCACGATCATCTAGGAGCATTAATTATTCATAAATTGAGTGATATGAGCTTGTTGAAGCGTCATATTTTCTTTCATATAGTCAGGGAAAACATTGTTACATCCTGAAGACATTATTGTTCTATACTAGCAGGCTAGCTGTCTAGGAGCCGTCTAATCTTTCAATTCTATATAGAAGTAATTACTGAAATTGCTCAGTATTCGTGAGATATGCCGCTGCCTCAGTTGAGAGACTACACATCTATATATATGCTCTGAGAGACAGTATTCTCAGTCAGAGATTCTTATAGCATGATCTTTCATGCTTCCGATAAGAGACATGAGCATCAATATTTATCTGATTGCTGGATCAGGAATACGTATAAGTATGGGTTTACGATTTTATCCTTTGTCGAAAATCCACCATCTACACCTCTACAGGGCATCGACCAAGTGTGTAGATGCATGCATTTACCACATAGCCACATACGAAGACTGCCGAGAAGCTTCTCACAAGCGAGATAAACATTCAAATCCTTGGCGATCAATTCTCTGCAAAAATCTTTCTTCTCCGCGGATGAGAAATGCCTGTCATGGAGATGTTTTATGATAGAACCCTTGGCATATCCTCTACCATTAACGTTATCACGACAGCTGTGGAGTGTCTTGGACGGGCAATGGAAAACGTTCTCATCAGTGATTGAAGATGTGGAACCCTCTAAAGACGACTGGGTAGGAGGTTCTGTCAATTGGCTAAGGGAGGACGATCTGGTGAAAATGGCCATAACGCCAACTGAAGTTAAACCCTAAAAGAAAAGAAAAGAAAAGAAAAGAGAAATAGAGCCCTAGAAACCAAACGAAAAATGATCGAAAAACGGTGGAAGAAAAACACGAAATTGAGAGAAACAAAAAGAAAAAGCTGCGTGGAATCAAAAACCCTGAAAAAACCTACCGCTATCATGGTGAATCTGGATCTTGAATCCGGTTTTCAGTCGCTGGGAAAAATCGTCGGAGAAAACCATGAGAGAGAGAAAAGTCAAAAAAATCCGGTTTTATCCATTTCCCTCTATAATGTATAACTCGTTTAAGGTAATTATAATGTTTCCAAATGTGCAAAATGGTAGTGTCACTGCATTTTGAATCGTACATAGAAATCTAATTCTAAGTTTGGTTTCTCTTCTTGCTTAACCTTTTATAGTATTGTGCAAGTATTGTTTGCTTCTGTTAATCTCGAAGAGAAATTACAGTTCTCTTGCATAACTGAACTTTCACTAAAATAAAAGCAAATCATTAACTTTTAAAATTTAATTGATATAGAAGATATGACGAATTAGGTGGATGTTAGAGCAAGAACGAAGAAAAATCAATCTTGTAGATATCCCGAAGCTTTTTTACTGATCAAAAGATAAATAATCTACAACGAGTTTTGAGATTATGGGTTTTGTGAAAATTAAAAAAGAAAATAAAACGGTGGTTTGAAAAAATGAGTTTTTGACTTTGATGGGTTTTAATGAAATTGATTTTGTAGATTGAAGAGATAAATCTGCTCCAAAAACCCTACGCGGCCCTGTTTTGAAGACAAAGTCTAATCATGTTGTTCGCAGTGTAAAATGATAGATAATGTTGATCTAGGGTACATAAACTAAACGGGATTTTTAGGCTAAGGCCCCACCCATTGATTACCCATAATATGAGGCCCTTAATTAAAAGAAGTTTAAATCTAGGCCCCAAATTATTAAAAGACCTTGATACCCTTATGCATATTGTCAAGCCCATAATTAGATAAAATTTAAATTTAAGCCCATAATTATTAAAGTATAGTGTGATGATGTTTCCACCACCTCTGACCACCACAGCCACCGCCAACCACCTCCACCACCAACCACCACCGTCAAACCACCTCCGACCACCACCACCTCTGACCATCTACGACCACCACCAACAACAACCACCTCCAACCACAACCACCACCACCAACAAAAACAACCACCACCGACCACCACCGCCGCCGCCACCCAACACCACCAACCACCACCACTGCCGACATGTGGATGTGTAAACAGAAGTTACACATGCATATGGCATGTGTATCCATAAGTTACACATCCATATGACGTGAGTAATGCAAAGTTACACTTGTATATATATGTGTGTACGGACTCACATATGCGTATGGCAAGAAACAGTTACACATGTGTACCCAAAAGTTACACATGTGTATGGCATGTGTATCTAAAAGTTACACATCCATATGCATGTGTAACTTTTTATTACACATGCTATATGAATGTGTATCTACAAGTTACAAATCCATATGCATCAGTTATACATCAAAACTACATATACGAAAAATACATGTATTACTTTAATTTTCATTTACAACAATTCGTATGTTTATCAATTAGATCAATCCGCACAAAGGTTTAGCAGGCAACAACAAATACCTTGAAGCATACCACATTTGTTTAAAAAATAACCAAATAATTAACATACTTCTTCGCCAATGCGCTCCCTGCTAATCTTATATACAATAGCAGCTCTGACCTCATCACTTGCAGCAACTTCCGTTAACTCTTCATCAAGTAAAAAACTGAACCTTGCACTTGAAAGGCACAAGATTATCAACATCTTCAAACAACATACTTTGGAAGAAAAGAAAAAAACATGCCTCATTTTAAGCAACAGAAAATAAAGCTTCAGACAGTAAATATATATCAGGTTCACAAACCTAGAGAGTGTGAATGTGTGTGGGTGGGGGGAGGACTAACACTACTGGTCAGTTGCATCAGAGCCCACAACATTATGGAAGAAAAAGACCAATAAACAAAAGCATAGCCAAATTAACCAGTATGTGAATCTTCCTAGTGTAATTGGTAGTTACACATGCTATAGGATGTGAATCTTCCTAGTGTAATGGTAGTTACACATGCATTTTCCTAGTGTAACTAAGAGTTACACAAGCATTTTCCCAATATATCTAAGAGTTACAGATGCTCACAGAATGTTAAGAATTGAGAAGACAATCAAAGTTCTTGGAGTTTAGTTTTTACCTCCCATAGTTGTACTGGAACCTAACAAGCACAAAACATCTTTAAAGCGCAGAGAAAGCACAACGATTGCATCATTAAGCATTGCAAACCATTTAATCAAAACTAGAGACTATATTTGTCTGCATTCACCCCAACCACTAAAAGCATGTGTTCCCAAATAGCTGGCCATACACCTGAATAAAACACACGTCAATAATCGTATCTAACATTAAAAAAAAAAAGTCATGCCTAGAATATATGACATAAAACTTTAACCATTAGTGTTGCACCCCTCACAATGCATCAAACAGTGAAACTTGACGACACCAGAAGGTGATATCCCAACCATGAAAATGCAAAAAGGGACAACAAATGATACAAAACTCATGTACCAACCTATAAGTTAAAAGTTAAATTTTCAGACAATACACAAGCTTTAGAAAATATAGAACTGTAAAAATTAACCCACTCCCTTGCACACCAAGTGGCCATAGCACCAATGAGTTTCACATAATCCTTGGAAGCTCCATGAAGATTTGTGCCATTCCGAATCTCCACTTATATCAGTTAGTAAATCCATCTTAGGTATATAACGTTACTACTTATGCCCAATAAATCCAAATTCACAAACCCAGGACACAGAATCTACACACTTGAAACGTAAAACAAAAATATACTTAGTAGGTACACATGCAATGGCTTGTGTAAACGGTAGTTACACATCCATATGGCTTGTGTAAACTTTAGTTACACATCCATATGGCTTGTGTAATAAGAAGTTACATATCCACATGGCTAGTGTAATCTGCAGTTACATCCATATGACTTGTGTAATAAGCAGTTACACATCCATATGCCTTGTGTACTCAGAGCATATATGTTTTGTTCATTAGTGCTATAAATAGGGACATCACATAGAGCTACTTGCGATTTTCTGTTGGTGTACATACCTACAGGGCATATTAAGTAGTATTCAAATTCATGACTTTGGAGATACATAATTATTAGCATTATTGTTTCCTATTGCCAGGTAAATTCGGAAAGAATTACCCAAACTACTTATTAAGGTTGTGTGCAACAGCAGTTGCACCCTTGCCTCCTCTATATCTCTTGTTGAAGTCAATCCTTGACACGTTCTAGAAATGCATATGGAACTTGTCTTCCGGCATATTCGACTGCGACCACACAATAGGCTACAAAATTTAGAAAACATAAGAAACCAACAAGATTAAAGAGATATATCAATCAAAAAAGTTTAAGAATATAATGAATTATATGAGTTCATTACACTTCGATATCAATTCACAGATGTATTACGAGAGCTTCTGTTGCTATGAGTGAGTTCAGGTTGCAGAGATCTCAGCTCATACTTATTATGAATCGACAACTTCTTCGTCATTACTAGATACTCGGTAAAATATTGAACTGACAATGAAATTTAAAGCAGATTTTTCTTCTATTAGATACATAGTTCCAGTCGTGATACTAAATTTCATTTGTTGTTATAATTTGAACAAATTAGAAAAAAAAACATTTAACTTTATGAAATTTATTAAGAATAGAACAAGTTATATAAAAACATTTAACATTTAACTTGAAAATTAAGATTAGATGAAACTCAAATCAAATCGAGGGTTAATAAAGACGATGATTCATTGATATCGAATCTCAAATTAGTTTTTAGATTGTAGCTAGAAATTGAGAGATACTACGATTTAGACGAAGAACAGATCTGAAAATTTTGTTCAAGATTCTTTAAAATATACACATTAAAATGATCAGAGCGAGTAGATGATTGTAAATCTAAGATCTGATTTTGACTCAGATAAGTTAATTGAAACGAATTTGAAGATTTAGGTTTTGGAAATCCTAAAATGCATTTATGAAATTGCTTTTCTAAATCAATCAACTAAAATCACTTAATCGAAGTACCGTGACAAGAGAAGATGAAATTAATTTACCTTATACTTCGTTTGTTGATGATCCATGTTAAGGCTGAGGAGATTTGAAGTTCGCCAATGAATTCTGCTAAAACCTAGATTCAAACGAATAATCAATCAAATCAACTGAGCCTGATTTGTGAAGTAATTGATGATAAGTTGTTAGATCTATAGAATCAAATTGATTCAAATATACAAAATCATTCGTAGAATAAAAAGAATACTCAGTCAAAAATCGCCAGAGCTCTCAAGATCAAAAGAGGTATAAATCGAATGATTTGATTTTCTATTCGTATAAAAAAAAAGTAACCCTAGAAATTATTTTCACTGGAGCTGAAAGAGAAAGAGAGCGGAAGAGAGAGAAAGAGAAATGAGAAATGATAATATCTTCTGATATTTCTCTTCTTTATATCGAAAAAGGTAGGTTTGTCAATATCAAAATACATAATATAAAATTATGGGCCAGATCTGAAGAAAATTTGATTTTTTGGGCCTAGCAATATCATTTTCCTAAAGTATGGAGTTGACAATGAAGGATCCATTTTGTGGGGCTTCTATATGTTGAACCCGTATAGAAGGGGGGTTATAGTATTTTTCACAAACTGTACTGTTGATGGGGTAAGAAGAGTCGAACACTAACACAAAAAGTACACAAATAAAGAGGTATTACTAGTATTTTGGGGGGGTATATGAAGGAACATTGTTTACAATAACCCTGTTTTGACTTGGGTATGATGGATAAAATCAAATAAATCCTTAAACCACTTCTTGATTTTATTTCATGAAGGAGGGTAATTCTTTTTCTCTCCAAAGTGTCCATCGTCAATGAGTAATCTCATATACTAATGCGTTATGTACAATGGTCTTTAGGAGAATGCGTTGCTTTGCGATTACAAATCCCGTTGCATCAACTAATTTATGTACAATTGGTTTTAGGAGAATGCTTTGCTTTACGATTACAAATCCTTGACGCACTCGTCAAATTGAGTTGATTTTTTTTTATATGGATAAGAAAAGAGTTACTGACAGATAGTAGTGAGTTCATTTGAGGACTTTGTTGTCCACCTCCAACCTTTGATAATCTCTGGAGGTCTAAATAGTCACTGGACTTTATTTCCTTACATGTTACTTTAACAAAAGAGTTTAATAACAAAAGAAGCTTATTAACTTTTGATTTGGTCTTCCAACTGGTTCCTCCGGTTCCTCCACAGATTACTTTATTTAGCAAATAATTTGGTCATATTAGTTGAGAGGCCAACTCCAAAGCATCGTGAGTATCTATACAATCTCCTTCTTCTTTGATATGTGATCTGATTCCCCTAGTTTTTCTTCCAAGCGTTTCTCCTGTGGTACCTATTATAGAAACACCGACCCCTGTCAGTCATGTGCAAATATCAAAGTAAGACATATAAGCAAAGGAGACATTTAAGTCACTATTTTTGTTAGAGCACTGCTCGGTCGAACTCGCAAGCGTTGCTATCTCAAGCTTGTTTGTCAAGTTTAGTTGATCAAAACTATAATCTTGATTTCTAGTCTACTTATAGCAATGTCTCGGATTAGGATAGAATGTGTAGTTGAGCTTTAGACTTCACGACGTTCATCGATTGAAGATGAAGATCTACTGAGGAGATCTTGGAGGAACTTCATTAACAAAAGGTAGGTGGAGACTAAAAATTATCTATCACTCAGAAGTCTATTCTATTTTATCTCTTAATGAGACTAAGTCGTATAGCTATATAAACATTTACATTATACACATTTGATATTTCGAGCTGAGTTTAACTCGCTTATATATTTCTTGAAATATATGTTGGAAGATTTTTTCTTTAGCTACGTTCGTCATATTCTTGACAAAACAATTTATTTGTTGGAAACTAAATAATAAGTCAAAAGATGATCATGTGGAAATTGTCTTGAAACATCTTACATGATTTGTGTGAGACAATCATTTAATGTCAACTTGGAAAGTTTCGTATTGATCATTCGACCACTTGAAAATTACTTGAAGCTAATAGTTTGTGTGAGACAGATATTGTCGTCTCCTAAGGATGTTTCAATGATTGAAATGAGAGTTTAAAACAAAAACATTTGTCTGGATACAACACAGTATGCGTACTTGGTATGCAAACTTTTTTGGTATGATTCAGGTCCGGGAACCTTGTTTGCATACCTAGTATGCGAACAGTTTTAACTTTAAAGTCCGAGAACCTTGTTTGCATACCTATTATGCGAACGGTTCTACCTGAGTTAGGTCTGGTATGGATGTTTGCATACCCGTTTGCAAACGGCTGAACAAGACCAAAGTCCGGAAGCTATAGTTTGCGTACCTGTTTACAAACTTAGTGGGTAAGTTCTAAAATCAGTTAAGTATGTTTTTCATACTCATGAACAAATACATTTATGAATTAAGGAATGCTATCTTGCAAACCGTGGCTTAATGTTCATGACTTGATTCTTGTATAAGTACTTTGTACGATTACGAATCAATCCAATTCTGTTTCTATTTGTTTATATATATATTTCTATGAGATAGTGAACACTTGAATAACTCTATTTGAAACACAATTAGATTTATTTGATTATCTTTCATGATTGATTGATCATCATAGTTGATCCAGAAGTGTTAGATGAATGTGGTTAAGACAAAATTGTTCTTATGGCTAACTTCGGTTAACTGTTATTGAGCCAACTCAATATACACGTTTAGGTACGGTTAACCATATCTAAATGAAGGTATATTTCATTTTTGTGTAACAAGCTAAGACCATCTTACGATGGAGAGATATTGCTTTGGTTTTAAGCTAACTTAGCTTGAATCTTAAATCAGGATTTCATCTAACGGTGAATATTGAATGCTTTGTTACTAAGTTATTTTAGCTTTAATTGAAAGCAACCCCTGATTTGAAAGACTATATAAGGGAGAACTCTAGCAACTGGAAAATCTAATCCCGACACTTTCATGCGTCCCACTTGCGACTAGATTCAATTCTCCTTTAACCTAGGTTTTTCCAAAACCATTATAGGTTAACGACTTGAAGACTTCATTTGGGATTCGTGAAGACAGATCCGACTATTTTCTCTGTAGTTGCGTATTCTGATCTTACTTGCTCTATCGCATTGAGTACTATCTTCTTTAAGATTTGCTCGAGATTTATCTCTGATGGGTAAGATATAAAAAGTAATCACAAAGATCTTCGTCTCATTCTTTGTGAATCCACAATAACTTCTTCTACTACCATATAGTTAAGTTATTGTGAGGTGATTGATATTTCTAGGCTGCTCTTCGGGAGTATAAGACCGGATTATCAATTGGTTCCTGTTCACCTTAATTTATCAAAAGACGGAACAAAAACTTCATAGGTACTTCTGTGAGAGACATATTTATCTATGATAATAGACTTATCTGTGGGAGACAGCTTTGTTTATAAGTCTTCGACTTTGGGTCGTCGCAAATCTTAGTTGTGGGTGAGATCAACTAAGGGAATCAAGTGCGCAGAATCCGGTGTGGTTCTAGAGGCTTAAGGAACGCGACTGTACCTAATCGGTGTGAGACTTGGTTAGGGATCAAATACATTCCAGTCTGAAGTTAACTTATAGTAGGCTAGTGTATGTAGCGGCTTAATATAGTGTGGTGTTTAAATCTGGACTAGGTCCAAATATTTTTCTGCATTTGCGGTTTCATCGTTAACAAAAATTTTGGTGTCTGTGTTATTTGTTTTTCGCATTATATTTGTTTATATAATTGAAATATCACAAGTTGTGCGTAGTTCAATCAGTTGATAAATCCGACCTTGTTTGGTGGATATAATTTGATTGCCACTTGAACATTGGTCTTTGGTGCCGTCCAAGCAGTATTTCTCACATCAATCAGGCTCATAGATTTCTATCTGTTTGATTTGAGAAAAAGAGATATTACTCTTTGATATCTTTCTTGGTTGAGCTCGTTTTATAAGCTGGTGCTCTCGGAATAATATTGGCGGTAGTCCATACAGATTGCCGAACGAATTATTGGGTGTGGTTGTTATACCCCCGCTTTTTCAGTTTTGTTCATCATCAGTCATACCTTTTATATTATTTAGGCATGTCTTTCTAGAAATTAGGTTCCTGGTAGTGGTGATGTGAGTTAATATTTGGTCTCCAGTATATCTAGGACAAATGTTGATGTTTCAAAAAATAACATCGCACCTGCCCTTCTATATGAACCAACATATGGTGGCGCACAAACTTTCCCATGGACCAAAAGAGGTTATATGGTTTGTGTTGTTGAACCAACTAGAACAACAACTTTCTAAAGAGTCAAAACCAGAGGTGATGTTCTCCAAACAGCTCTAGCAATAGGCCCAGACAGCTCTAGAGAGCAATAGGCCCAGACAACTCTAGCAAAAATGCAATGCATTAGAGCATGTTCTCCAGTTTCTATGTGGTTCCTGCATATAACACAAATAGGATCAATATGGTTTGCAAACATACATATGGCTCCACTATAAGGTAACAAATTATTTTTCATTTTGCGAGTGAAATATTGGATTCTGGGAGCACATCCAGCCCCCATATTTTCCCCGCAAGAGTATCAGTTTCTTGTTCTTTTTTCTTATCTAGTAAATCATAGAGAGATTTACTAGAGAAGATTCCTTGGTTGTTATTTATCCATATTAAATAGTCCTCCTTGGATATGTCAGGAGTAATAGTGAGAATATGTTCAATAGTGCTTCATTCAAATAAAGTTGACGAATGTTCAAATCCCAGTCGTTTTCAGTCAAAAGTTCTTCTACCAGTTGGTAATTTTTCAAATGGTATATATCTAAACTGCCTACTTCAAAACCCTCAGAGATTGGGATCCAATTATCTTTCAAAATATGAACATTTTTTCCGTTTCCTATCTCCCAAATACTATGGTCTTTTATGATCATAAGCCCTTTGTAGATACCTTTCCAAGCCCACGATGCATTTTCATCGCAGGTGGCATGAAAAGGGTTAGTATTAGGATAATACTTGGCTTTCATGGCTTTTGCCAAAATGCAGCCTCCAACCATTTTTGGCAATAAGCGAGAAATTTATAGTACCCAGATCCTTTGGGCCATTACCTCATTTTTCTATGCTTTTACACATTTTAGTCCATCTTATCATGTACACACCTTTATTATTCCCCTTTTACCCCACCAAAGTCTTTAATAAGGCCGGAAGCCCTTCTGGTGATGTCTTTCGGGATAATAAACGTTGTCATGCTATAAACCGGAGAAATTTCGAGCATATCCTTAGCCATGATACCTCTTCCAGCATGCGAAAGAGATTTACCGCTCCATCCCTCCAGTCTCCTACCCATTTTTTCAAGTAAATTATCAAAGCAAAATTTTTTAAATCTTTTAGTGAACATGGGACCACCTAGATACTTTTCATCAAGTCTTACCTTTTTCACTTTTAAGATGTTTATAATAACTCTCCCTAAGTTATTCTAGATATGGGGAGTAAAAAAGATTCCATACTCAAAAAATGTTATCATCTGGCCTGAAGTTTTACCGTAATCGTCTAGAATTTTCAGAAGATTTGAACTATGTTGAACGGTAGCTTTGGAGAGAATTAGGCAGTCATCCGCAAAAAAAAAGATGACTGATAGGAAGACAGTTCTTGTTTATTTTGAAACCCGAAATAAGCCCCTTACTTTCCTCATCAGATAAATTTGTAGAGAATGATTCCATGCAAAGAATAAAGAGGTAAGGGGACATAGGGTCCCCCTACCTAAGACCTTTAGAAGGCTTGAAAGGCTTGCTAGGAACCCCATTAATAAGGATAACAAAGGAGCTAGTGCTGATACATTGGTGAATTAAGTTGCACCAAGCATCATAAAATCCTATTTTTCTAAGAATAACAATGAGAAAATCCCACTCAACTGTGTCGAAGGCCTTCGACATATCAATTTTGATCCCTAAAGAGTGAAATTTACTCTTTTTTGGATTTTTTTTATCATCGCATGAATTATCTCATGAGCAACAAGGATGTTTTCTAAGATAAGTCTTATCTTAACAAAGGCAGACTGGTATGGAGATCAAATCTATCAAGGAAATGTTTTAATCTATTCATTATAACCTTAAAAATCACTTTATAGGCTACGCTACATAAAGGAAATGAAGTTCTGGTTTAATTGGGTTAGTATATGACCAATTTTGAAGGAAAAAAAAACTTGGATCGTGTTAATCACAAATGAAAAACCAATGGCCCAATTCTTTTGAAAAAAAACACACATGAAACCCATAAGGACCAAGACTAGAGTTGGCTAACATACCAAAGACAACATCATGTATTTCAATGGAAGTGGGAGAAGATATAAGTTGTATTTTAATTATCTATTATCATAGAAGGGACAAGATTCACAATTTCATCACTAATAACAGGAGCAGAGGTAGTAAGAGGGTTTCAAAATGAGTGTCCAGGAAGTTAGCAGAAGCATCCCTACCTTCAACCCATCAATTATTACTATCATAGAGACCATCTATCATGTTTTTTCTTTGTCTAATGACAACATTTTGGTGAAAATAGTGTGTGTTTCTGTCACATATCATAATAGTTTTTCATTACCTTTAACTTTCCATATTTCCTCTTCGTAATCTAGATGATTTTTTATTTCAAGTTTGGTGTCCAGAAGAAAAGGATCATCCAATCTAATGTTAGGAGTTTCCATGATATTGTTCAGTTTTTTATTTAAAAACAATTAAGTTTTTCTGAATATTCCCAAAATGATTTTTGTTTTATAAGCTAACTTCTTTCTTAATTGTAGCAAGTCTATTCACTAAGACAAAAGCATGCGAGCGCTGGAATATAGTGTCCCATGAGTCTTTTATGATTTCTCTACACCTTGGCTCCTCTAGGAAAAGCCCAAAATATTTAAAAGGTTTGTGCCCTTCATGAGAAGGTATAAAAGTGTTAAAAATAATTGGAGAATGGTCAGAGCCTATACGGTTTAAGTGTCTGATGCTAGAGTTAGGGAATAAAGTTATCCAAGTGCCATTTGCCACCCCCTATCTAATCTTTTTCCAATATGATCAGGACATTTTTGTTGGTTAGTAAAAGGAAAGCCTAAGAAACCTATGTCCTTCAATCATAACTTCTTAAAAAGGGAGTTGAACTTTCTTACTTCAGTGTCGTTGGCAATATTTTCCCTCTCTCTTTTCCTCATGACTAATGACAACATTTAGGTCTCCTATGAAAATCCAGGGAGAGATCCTATTATTTCCCATATATTGGACAATTTTCCAAGAGTCATCGATTACCATACATACAAGTGATAATCTATTCGAATTTAGAATTTTCATCCCATATATTACAATTGATTTTATTATCATCTTGGTACAAAACTCTTGATTTAAAAGAGTTGTCCCAAGAAAGAGCAAGACCCCAGCACTACCCATAGGGTCTTCGCAAACATGGTTATAAAACATTGAATTATGTAAAGTAGTTTCAACAAACGGATATGGTTGTTTTGTGTTAGATAGAAAAAACAATGTTGGGGTTGTCACTACTTATTAGTTTTCTTAATTGTTGTCTTGTGTTTTTGATCCTACTCTTGGAAATTCCAAGATAACAATTTAACAAACTGCCAGAAATAAGAAACAATTGGATATGCAAATGCAAGGAATTTATATGCATGACATAAAACCTAGTCAGAAAAACATGGATAATGATTTTTTATTCTGTAACTGTAATTAATTAAGAGAGGGGAAGATGATGTAAATTGGAACCTGGCTGAGCTTCATTTCTTTGTTCCCATTAAGTGAACCATCTTGCACCACAGTTAGGTGGATCATAGTATCTTTTGGTTTGAGACCACCAGCGGAAAACTTTGATTTAGCCTTTCTGGAATTCTTAGGAGATTTGATAGAAATCAGCTTGCTTATGTTTGAACCTCCATTGAACTTGGCGATATTCAGAGAAGATGAAACTTTGAATTCTTCAGATTCAGAATCAATATCCATTGGTTTTCTCATTTTATCACTCGTAGACGCTCCTCCATTGAAGTACCTCTTTTTTCTAGGGATAAAAGGTGTTGAAGATTTCAGTTTATGTTTTCCTTCAGAAGGATATTTTTGAATCCAAGTTATGGATTTGGGTTTAGTGATCTTGAAATCAGAAGGGTTATAGGTTTTTTGAATCAATGAACTGGACCAAAACCTAGTGGATGAGAAGGCTCGGATCCTGAAGAGAGCAAAGGGGGGGATACGGGTATATAATGCAGATTTAGGGAAGAGTTAGGAAGTTCTTCAATCTGATTAGGCATATTCAACTTCGAAGATTTAGGTTTGAGAATCGAGTTTTGGGCTTGAAACGGGTTTGAGCGTTCCTAAACACTATTAATAGATTGTGAAAAATACTTGAATCCCCCTACTATATGGGTTCAACATATACAAGCCCCTCAAAGTGGATCCTCCACTATCAACTCCACACTTTCTATTTTTGATATTTCTAGGCCCAGTAACTTTTATTTTTGGGGCCCGGGTTTTGAATTATCCCGGATTGCGACGTCAGCACTTTCATTAATAAAAGTAAAAATACCCAAAATAACCTCCGTATTTATATTCGTTTATAACGTAAAACGTAAATGTAAATCCAACTCAGGTTAGGTTTTAGCTCTCTATTCTCTTCTCTCGATTAGCTCTCGATTATAACAGTAGCAGAATTAAAGAACAAGAGGTCTTTAATCTACACGAATTGTTGATATCTTCTCCAGAAATTAGGTTGATTTCTTCTACACGAATTGTTGCATTGAAGAACAAGAGGTCGTTAATCTGTTGCTGTGTTGAAGACGAGACGAAGAACAAGGATTTATTGTTGCTTTATCTCAATTTGTATTGATGTTATTCATTGGATTTATCACATTATAAATAGAGATATAGAAATCAACGTAGGTTGATTTTTGATTGTTACAATTGCGATATAGTTTTTTCACATTTTTTATTTGGTTTTTGATACTGAGTATGTTTTTGTTGATGCTTACACAGGTTTGGTTGATACCGAGAAGAGGAATACTAAGAACATTGTTTCAGAAGTAAGAAAACAACAAATCTAGGTAATAATTTTATTTTGTTTTTATTTCAGATCTGTTTTCAATTTTTTTTTTTTTTTGAATTATTTGTTCTTCTTCCATGTCTCGATCTGTTAATTTGATACCGAAAGGGAGTATGAAGAAACAATTTTGTTTTGGTAGAACAAGTTCAGTTTGATTTGTTGGACATGTCTTTTTTTGTTACGGGATGTGTAACTTTAGGTTACACATATATATCCCTGTTGTATTTTTAAGCATGTGTAAGGAAGATGCAGATGTTATTTAGTTGCAAAGATGTGTAATTTTAGTTTACACACATATATCCTGTTTTGTATTTTAAGCATGTGTGAGGAAGATGCACATGTTTTTAGTTGTAGCATGTGTAATTTTAGTTTACACATATGTATCCTGTTGTATTTTAAGCATGTGTAAGTTGAAGTTACATATATATGTCCCGTAACATGTTTATGTGTAAATAGGTATATCATTTGTATCTTTTACTCATATTTAGCTTGCCGCATAGAATATACTTCTCACGAGGGGCAACGCCCGAGTGAATTGCGTTCGTTTTAAATTTTTGATATTGTTATTGTGTGTATTGATATTTTTAGGTTTTCATGGATTCCGTTAGTTGCTTGCTGTTGTTAGTTGCATTCTTTGTTGTTCGCTACTTTTGATTTTATTACCTGGCGTGTTAATACCGATATCGGACTTGAAGAGTTTAAGGAACAAGTTTGCCGGGAATGGAAGCATTTTACTCCTCTTGGTACTTTCTTCTTCTTTCGAGAAAGTGGGAAAGATTTCCCTTGACTTGTGATTTTTCGTTGCAAGCTCTTATATCCATCACAAATAGTAAACAAAAGACCGGTGTTGATATTTTCTTGCAAAATGTTCCTCGTGTGGCCTCTTCCTCCAGCTCTAGGTGATTCTTCTATTTCTAGCGGGTCTAGTAGTATGTGTTCGTCCAGTAAAACAATCTTCTTTGTTGGAATGTATTTGGAAGATAAAAGCAAGCCCGCGAAACCTTTGTTATCGGATGGTTGGCCCAATGTTCTTGGTGAGATTGGTCATGTGTTTGTTGAAGGAGTTAAGCAAGTCGGGGTTGCTTACACCAAGTATCGTCTTGCACTTGGTTTCAAAATGATTGTAACTCACAATGAGCGTTCTAGGTTCACGGCTAAGTGTGCAGATGAAAAATGCGGCTGGAAATTCCATGCAGCTTCTATTGATGAGAGGAACGAAATGTTTCAGGTAGGTTTTCGTTGTTCTGTCATCTAATGCTTAGCACATGTTATGTGTTGTTACAGTATGTGTAACTTTGGTTTACACATGATGTTTTTTGCACCATATTGTTTTTTGGTTTGAATTTTTTATATTTTGTATTAACATCTTGTCGGGTCTTATAACCCTGAGCACATTTGTGGTGCTGGTGGGCGCAACTTGAACCAAACATACTCCACCAGCTTCTCGTCTAGTTTGATTGAGGAAGAAGTTCGCAAAAATCCTCACAAGAAGCCCAACCAAATTGCTGCTGATTTCCAGACCAATTATGGGATTAACATGGAGTACTATCAGGCATATAATGCTAGGGAAAAGGTTTATGAGACGATTTATGGCGACGATGTCAAGTCCTACTCGCATTTGGTATGGTATATTAATGCTATAAGGGAAACCAACCACAGTAGCGTGATAAAGTTTGAACGTGAAAATAAACAGTTCCAACGGATTTTCATCGCATTTCTTTTGCATGCATCAAAGGGTACCCGGTTTTGTCGTGCAATGGTATACTTGGATACTACTTTCCTTCTTGGTACATTCAAAGGTTGCTTGATGGCGGCTACTGGGATCAATGGTGGTAAAGGTATGTTTTTTTTTTTTTTCTTTTTTAACAACTTGATTGACAAATAACCGAGAGTTACACATGTGTAACTCTCCACACATTACTTTACCCGGTGTGTAACTAAGAAAATATCATTCGTAGCCCTTAAGTTACACATTTGTTTTAGCATGTGTAACTTGTATTTACACATTGTTTCGTTTGTGTGAAACTTATTATTCTTCGATTATGCACAATTTTTTTTTTTGTAGGATTTTTCCCCCTTGCTTTTGCACTAGTCGATTACGAGACTATCGACAACCGGGAGTGGTTTTTGAGGAATTTGATCAAGTTGTTGGTGATGGGAGGCCAATCACCTTCCTTTCGGTCGCCATGAAGGACTCTTGCAGGGGTGTTCCACTTGTCTATCCGAGATGGGTTCCACGGCTTCTCGCTACTATCATTTGACGAAAAATATACCCATCACCGCAAAGATCCTAGGTATTCGCTTGTGATGGACCATTTCCGAGAGGCGACATACTCACTCTCACCGAAAACCATGCGAAAGCCATACAGAAGATTAAAGACTTGAACCGCAATTGGGTGGCTGATTACATCGAGACCATACCACCGAATCATATGCGAATGCCTATTTCAAAGGTTGTCGTTATGGACGAACATCTAGTACTCTAGCGAGAATCGAGTCAATAGTGGGTTCTGGTTCACAAGAAGATGCCCATCTGCTCTTCTTGATCAGTTAATTAAGTGTGTGTGTGTGTTTTGTTGTTTGTTTGTCTTTTTATTTCATGTTTTGTCACTTTATGTATTCATCATTTTTTTCCTTTTTGATTAGGAGGAAAATAATGTGTTTGATGGCAGAGCGTCGTGAAATTGGTGCTAATATGATGACTCCATTAACCCCGAGTATGAAGAAAAGCTTGTGGCTCTTCAAGATGAAGGTTTGGCTTGGGAAGTATTGGTTGCTAGTCCTACCGTGTTTGAAGTTATTAGCGAAAGGTCTCACATGGTGGACCTCGAACACGAGACTTGCACCCTGTCAAAGGTTTGGTTTCTTATGCTTTTTCTTCTCTCTCGTATGTTCTTTTTCTCCTTTTAAGATTAGATATATGCATGTGTAAATACTAGTTACACATATATTTTGCAAGTGTAACTTAAAGATACACATCCTGTATATGCACCTGTAACTATCTAATTTTGAGTGTTTTATGTTTTGTATGTGCAACTAACTGATTTTTTGTTTTTTTTTTTTTTTTTCAAGGTGGCGCGTATATGGTTTTCCTTGTGCTCATGCTCTTGCAGCCATACGGAAGATTAAACGTGAGGCTATTGATTTCATTTCACCGTATTTTACAAGTGACTATTTTAGGAAGACTTATATGCATGCCATCCACCGATCCCCAACTACAACAGCCTGTTGAATATCATCCGGATAACACCGTCATCCCGCCTACCGTGAAGAAGCCACGGTAGACCCCCGGAAAGAGGATTATAAGTAAACGTGAGAAAAAGGTGAAGAGAAAAGTTCGTTGCGAAAAGAATCGCAAGGGAAACAGTCACAACAAGGCAAAGGTTGCGGGAATCCTCAAGTTCACACCTCACTAGATTGAGCCTACCAAAGTTCATTTCTGCAAGTAATGATTTTATGTGTGGATTCTTTTTTTTTGTCTTGGATTGTTTCTTTTTAGTTTTCTTCATTTCGGTTCGCATGGACCAAACGTTTTTATTTTTCTGCAACGTTGATTATGTGCAAGGATCTATTCATTCAGATTTTATATTTTGTCAGTTAACAGTTGAAATGCAGTTTATTCTATTTTTTTGATTTATTGTGTATGTCTGATCAGTGGTCAAATGCTTGTGTAACTTCTGATCAGATGTGTAACCAGAAGTTACACTGTTGTTAATGCATGTGTAACATTAGCTTACACATGATAAATGCTGGTTTAAATTTATTTTATTTTGATTTGTTGGGCAAGTCCGATCAATGGCTTGTGTAACTTCAGTTTACACTCAAATATATGGATGAGCGAAAATGTAAATAATCCAAACGGTGATCTGAACTAGCAGGATGTGTAACTGCTAGTTACACATCCCGGGATATAAAGTGCGAAGACGATACTTAGCCATGGATGTGTAACTTCGCTTACACTCAAATATATGGATGTGTAACCGAAGTTACACCTTTGTGAATGCATGTGTAATATTAGGTTACACATGATAAATGCATATGTAACCTCGTGTTACACCTAAAGCATCATGTTAAGATGTGTAGTTACTTACCCCGTTGCATACTTTATGAAACCTCGTACACACAAATTGTAAAAGTTCTAACAAGATAAAAGTTTTTAATTCAAAGAATTTCAATCCAAAAATATTTTCAAAACCAAGAACTACTAAAATCTACTAACCGATGAAATTTAAAAGTTTCTAACAACATATTTTCCAAGTCTAACATCCGCTTTGTGGCTAACAACATATTTGCTAGTATAGATTTTTTTCTAATCCTAATGACCGCTTTTACGCATCTCTCGAATGGATCCGAAAGAATCTTGTATAGCATGCTTCCTCTCATGCGGTTGAGCTTGTCAGTCCACCATAGCATCATACTTGAGGTTAATTTTTTGTCAAGTGGTTTATTCTTCATCCCGATCTTCATGTAAGCGCATACACATGGAAGACAATCGGGAATTGTACCTTGTGGGGCGAAGCCAAATACTTGGTCTTTTCATTCATCCCAAGAGCATAAGGACACAAGAGTCTCGGTTACGTAGTAATTGCAAATGCATATTTCTTGGCTTGAACAAGGTGTTCACTCTTGAGTTCCTTAACGTTTGATGAGTTCATGTAGGACCAAGCATTAGAGCTTTTCAACTCATACTCCAGCAAAGTGTGTAGTGTGTGTTGTTGTTGCACATTGGGGCGAAAAAGTCTCGATCGCATCGTTCTTGTACTTGACATACTCCTTCGCAAGCTTTGGAATCCAAAATTTCTTGAATTCTCCGTAATCGTTCAAGTACGTGAACGCAAAAACCATTTGGAATGTCAAACTCACATTTTTAATCAAAAGTTTTACAAATGAACAAGTGATTATGTAAAAAAGTTACACATAGGGGCTTGGGTTTTTCACTAGAAAAATAAGAATGTAACTTCGCATTACACATTATAAATGTTTGTGTAACTTCAGATTACACATTATAACTGCATTTGTAACTTCAGATTACACATTATAACTGTTTTCCGACATAAAAAAAATCATAATCTTACAACACACACTACACATTATAAATGCAATAAGATTTCAAATGTATCGAAGTACTTACGTATGCTTGTGGCGACAGGAATATCGCTTTGTCATACTTGTTGTTAGAGTTCATCTTTGTCCTCAATCATTGATGTAGAAGTCGATGAATTCGACTCCAAGAAGGATTCTTTCTTGGTAAGTGTAGCATTAGTTCTCCGGATATATTAAGCATGGGTACCATTTTCGTCGCGTTCAATCCAAGTAATGTCTCGCATTACAAAGAAGTAAACTATTATTAATCAACATAATGTAATCAAGTAGTAATATACAACAATCAATAACGTAATCAAGCCTACTTGGAGTCAAGCTACTTACGTTTTCGGATGAGTATGGAAATATTCAAGCACTTTCTCCTTTTTCTCGCCTTCCAAACCTTTCGATAACCCGAGAACCTTTCACATCCTTTCTCATTGTTCCGTCATCTTCTTCAAGAACCTCATACATTCTTTCTTCTTTCGCTCTTGGGCTGCGTCCATTCTTTCTTTTTCCACTTCGAAATCTGTGGTCATTCTTTCTTCATTAACACTCTTCTTAATCTTCTTCGTCCTCTTTTCATACTGCTTCAGATCTTGTGTTGGAATTTTTCTATTCCTCAGCACACGTTGTTGTATGAATGCTGGTTGGTTTTCTCTTATTGTATTCGCAACTTCCTTCAGCAACTCTCCTGCAGGTAGTGGAGTTTTATCTATTCCAAGGCTAAAAAGTTCCCTTATGTTGTAGCTGCAAAAAAAAAAAAAATAGGCAAAATCTCAGTAAATTAGCACATGTATGTAACTTAAAGTTACACAAGCCAAAATAATAATGTACCGTGTGTAACCTCAAGATGCACATGCTTTTTACAATGTGTAACTTGAAGTTACACTTCCATTACAAACAAAACAAGCCAAAATAATAATGTAATGTATGTAACCACAAGCTACACATGCCTTTTGCAATGTGTAACTTGAAGTTACACTTCCATTACAAACAAAACATAAAGGAATAAAACGGAAGAGTGGTTACCACTTGAGCTAGGTTCTCGCATTCTCCATCATTTGTAGGTCCGGGTTCACTTTTGTTAATGTCACTAACAATCTCATCAAGCATTTCACTCACTTCAACATCCATCATATCACAGGGTTAGCTCCTAGTTGCACCAATCAGAGGTCCGAGCATTGTCGTTTGTGTTTGCGGTGTTGCAGCTTGAGTTATCACCATGGAATCCTCAAACTGTGTTGAAGCAAAACTGTCTTCAATAGTTTCGATGTTGGTGAGTTACGGATTAGTTTAACCAAACCGTCACCACTTGATTTGCGGAGTGTCTCTTCAATGACATTTGCATCATCACCTATGGCTTTCTCACGCGGCTCAACCACAACACCACCTTCGCATCTTTCTTTTGTGCCTCATCGCAGCATGCGTCTCTTCATCGGCTTTCTTCGCGCCTCATCAACAACACCCTGCGGTAGTGCGCTTTTTCTTACTAGCGGGCTTCTTCTTTTGATAAGCCTTGCACCCCTCTGCGAAGTTTGAGCTTGCGGAATTTTGGCGTATTTCAGTTTGCCAGGGCTCATACATGGAACTGCACAAGCATTGAAATGAGAATTAGGATGATGATTATGATGTTAAATTTTTTTAATAAAATTTCAAGAAGAATATATCATGTGTGATTGATGGCTTGGATAACTAGCATGTGCAACTTCATGTTTCACATGAATATGGCATGAATACCTAGTGTAACATGTAGTTACACATGCATCTAACTAGTGTAACCAGAAGTTTCACATGCATATAGCATGTGTAACTAGGGATTACACATCCATATGATTAGTTTACTCAACAATAATCAAGTGTAATCAAGTTAAACAAGCATATTAAAAACCGAAAAACTAAAATATGAACCTAAAAATGTTCAAAGACCTTAGTGTCAACTAATTGGGTACCTCTATCAAGTTAAAGAAGCATATTAAAAATTTACAACTACTTACATTCTTCATGGAAGGATTTTTCCGTGTCATCTTTCTCTTTCTCTTGCTCGTCTCTTTCTCGAATTCTTCTTCTTCATGTTCACTACTTCCATGCTCGTAGTTCCATCTCCTTGTTGATCGGTTGCTCCATGTAGTAACTCTACTTCTTCATGCTCGTAGCTCCACGATCAGTACCTCCATGTCCAAAGATCTTCATGTTGCATAAACTCTTCCCGGGTCACTTTGTAAGGATCAATACCCATTGCTTGCATAATTTGGCAACTAAAATTGTGAATCTTGAATTTCTGCTTTGTCCTGAAAGGTCCGCTTCTGATATTCCTTCTCTTGCAATTGCATACACTGCTTTAAACATTGCTTGGTTTGCTTGCAGTTGCTCTTTCAGTTGTCCATTCTCAATGGTTTGCGCTTTCAGCCAGTTTTGCAGGTCGTCCTTGCTGGGTACCACGGTTGATATACCTAGTCGCTTCTCAAGTGAAAACTCAGCCACAAAGCTAGGAGTTGGCTGCAATTAACGAGATGGAGAGGTTAAAAAAGAGATAGTAAAAACAGTTGAACATTCTAAATGTACAAATTTTCAGTTGTATGTGTAACTTAAAGTTACATAAGAACATTTTATATGTGTAACCTATAGTTACACATATAAATTGAATTCACTGGTGTTATGTTTGCATGTGTAACTACACAAGCACATTTAAATGTGTAACTTATAGCTACACATGACAATTCTGATTACATCAAAGTTTTATCTAAATTATATTGATATTACCATAAATTTACAAAACATAAACCAACTAACACTTACCGAAAACTCTGTCATGTCTCGTTATAGAAATGTAATCCGAAATTTGGTATAGATCCCACCTTCCAACCCGCGGGATATCTTCTTCGTGGTTTGCAACTTTCGGGATTGAGCCTTCGGGTGCATGTTGACAAACAATATCTCCGCAACATATATAAATTTTAATTAGTCAAGCAAATAATATTAAAATAAAATATCCCGAACATAACACTAAAAGTCTTTGGAATAGAAATTACACACAAGCTTTACCGTAAGTACCGCACACAAGCCTTCACATTTGCCAAGCAATTAATATTATCATGAATTTCTTCAAACAAGTGCTCGTGTATTAAGTCAGGCCAAGACACCTTGAGCACCGTCTCATATGTTTCAACGACACTAAGATATTTCACATTCACTCCATTAGCATTTATGTCTCCAAAAAATAATACACAAAGAAAGATAAAAACCTATCAAACAAACTAGATCCTTATCATCAATTTTCTTTCTTCGCCCACTTTTTCTCCTTTTGGTCATAAGTTGTTTTATCTTCTCTAAAATTTTTGTCTTAGTCACCGTTGTCCGATGTGTTGTAGACTTAATATCGGTGAAGAACTTGTTGTACAAAACATTGTTGTCAAATCCTTATGAGAAAAGTTCTTTAATAGCTTTTGACCCTTCCTACTTCCAATCCTTTGCATGTAAAATAAACCAGCCGGCTTTGCGGTGTAGACTCTATAAACTTATCATCACCAAACTTGAAAGAACAAGGTGTGTCACAATCCATATCAAAGGTTCAAAAGCTTCAATACGCCGCTTTTGTTGGTAGTGATTTGTTTTGTTGTACTTGGTACACTCGCATCATACTCATCGTAATACATCATTACGAGCTTACCGTAAGCAACTCTTAAAAGATATCTCTCGAGCCCCGTCAGTCAATCCTATAGGTTTTATCACCTTTACCAAATCCTTAATGGCATTCAAGGATTGCCTTAATTTTCTGTACACATCACACACAAAAATAGCATGAGTCGGTATTTTGTGTACTTAATAAATACACTCCTTTATAACCGCAAAATCAAATTCATGTCATAAACTATGTGTATTTTCCAAGTACACAAACCGAATCATTCTATTATGTGTTGTGTAACCTCAATTTACACATGCATAAGAATCAGATTTTGCCGTGTAACTATAAGTTAATCGACCACAAGGCAAGTCGGTGGTGAGATTTTGAATGTGTAGCTTGTAGTTACACAAGTCAATTGGAAAGTTAGTGTTGATATTTTCAATGTGTAAATTATAGTTACACATACTGTGGTCAATCAATATATAACCCATTGTAGAGTCATTGGTGAGATTGTTTAAAGTGTAACTTATAGTTACACATGCCCTTAGCAAGTCGGTGGTGAGATTTTCCATGTGTAACCTATAGTTACAAATCTAGGCTCATTTCTATAAGATTTTTAATGTGTAACTATAAGTTACACAATCAATATACAAACCATACTCTATTTCTATAAGATTTTTAATGTGTAACTCTTATTTACATACTCTCTATTTCTATGAAAATTTACAAGCATATCATGAGATCAAATTTAGTTCATGACATCATCACAAGCAAAATTCGAAGTTAATCAAATTTAGTTAAGACGAGATTTTCCATGTGTAACTTATAGTTACACAGTCATTTGGCAAGTTAGTGTTGAGATTTTTAATGTGTAAATTATAGTTACACATCAAAACATGAGATTCCAAATGTGTAAATTATAGTTACACGACTCAGAGGCGACATCTTGAATGTGTAACTCACAGTAATATATGCTCATTTGTATGTGTAACTTCAAGTTACACACTCAATATACATACCACAATACAGTCAGTGGTTAGATTTTGAATGTGTAACTTCAAGTTACACAAGGCCTTGTTTGTATAGTTAAACATTCAAAGGCATTTTCACTAGCATGATATCACAACAACACGTATACTCAAATAATTTCACATCTAAGTACCTCTTAAAGCATCCGCCTGTGGGGATTCCTTCTTCCTTGCGCCATTTTAGTTCACAAAATGTAAATTGAATCGAATCAGCGGTTTTACAAGTAAGAAAACATCAATTTGCGTAGTCCTAAACTCCTAAACATGAGATTCAAATGATACATCGTAAATCATCAAGTAAACCTAACCCCTAAAACCGAGAGAGGAAAAGTAGAAGATCCAAAACAGATTCAAACCTCGTTCGTCTTCTTCTCCTTTCTTCGTATTCTTCTTCTTTCTTCGTCTTCTTCTTCTTTATTCGTCTTTGAATTAACATATCAAAAACAAATCAAATACAGATCAAAACTTGATTCCAAAAACAGTTGACATCGTGATTCATCAAAACAGATCAAACCGATGATTCAAATCAAAACATACCTAGTGATTCATCGTCGGAGTATTTCATCAACAAGAATCATTAACAACGGCGATTTAGTTTTTGAATCTCAAACTAAATCGAAACTTAAATCAAATCAAGCTTTTTGATTAGCAGACAGTGATTCGGATTAGCGATTCGGCCAGATGATGAATAGTTTTTGATCTCGAATCGATTTAGGAAGATTTTTGATTTTTAGGTTTTTTTTGATCTCGAATTGTTTTGGTGAGTGAGATTTGTTTTCTCTCTCCTGGTAAATGAAATAATGGCTTCTGAACGAGAGAAAGGTAGGTGATGTTTATTATATACTCGAGGCTAATTTAGTCTTTTCGCTTTCATTATTTTTTTTTTTTAATTCGGGGCCTGTTTTTAAAACTCTTTTAACTAGGGGCCTCATATTATGGGTTATACATGGGTGGGGCCTTAACCTAATTTTCTCTAATAGATTTTTGTTGGGCTTGGTCCATGTTGGGGTTTACCCCGACATTAAAGAAAGTAGTTCTGGGGATAACATTTGTCTGGCTCATCTAATAGAAGCTAGGAAACTTTGGGTTGTTGTTTTCCGTGCATTGGATAGGTTGAGAATTTGAATTAAAAAATAAATAAATTTACCTCAATAGCAAGTGGAGGGAGAGGGTTTGGTTGAGCGCCTGACTTGTGAGAGTTGTTATTTTAATTTTTTTTACAACTTTCATAGAGATTTGTTTTCGAACCTTACACAATTTTTTTGAGTGATCTAGAGTTCTGCATGTCTGGCAGAGTTGAAAGGCTTTTACAACATAAGAGAACTCAATCCATTTTTTCCCCATCCACCGAGAAATCTCCTCATAAGGTAACTCCTTCTTGACATGTATGCCAATGGTTGTTTTCACATATTTTTTCTTCCGGATATCTGCCGTAAGGAGCTTCGCTACAAATGAAAACCCCAACAGCTTTCGCCATAACAAATAGAGCCCGTCTTTAGTGATATAGTTGACAGAAACCCTCTTCATTGGAAAATATTTTGATCTAGCAGTGCTAGATCATAAAGTATCTAGCAGCATCTCTACCGTCTATTTAGTTAGATATGACATCACTAAACCCAAGAATTTTAACCATGGTTATCGCAATGTTTTCACTATTTTTTGTCCCATGATCTTCAAATCTACTGTAATTTCTTTTGGAACATTATCACTCCCAGTTACATGTTTGTTATTGTATCATACTCCCCGGCATATCTTTTGAGATATATCATACCACACATATATCTCTTGCACTTAATTTGCTGGACGTTGTCGAAAGTCTGGACTCAGAAGATAAATGAAAAGCAATTATAAGAATCATTGAAGAACTAGTATTGGATTCCAAGCATCGGTGCACCTTTTTGAATTTACGTTTATAAGTGTACTCTAATCCAATTGGAAAGTCCAATTAATAAATTCTCTAGCTGGATTTCATATCCTTACAAAGATTCCATGTTGCTCGATATCTTAGTGAGATTCAAATCTATATAAAGTTGAAAGGTTCCGACTCTAGCTTTCTTGAAGCTTCTGTTCTTGTTATTAATGGAGAGATATAAATATTAATTAACAACAATGATGATCTGTTTAACTTGAAGGTTTGTATGCAGAGTTTTCTTGAAATATCTGCTCACACACAATGATTGTAGTTAGAGACTTAGAGATGAAAATAGTTTTGTATAAATTAACCAGCAAGCAGAGAATATTTCTCAAACAGAGTCTCAAAAAAAATAATCACGAAATATATATTTTTCGGTTACCTTGAATGGAGGAGATAACCGTGGTTACCGTTGTGTTAGCTGATGTCATATCTAACTAAATAAACGGTAGAGATGCTGCTAGATACTTTATGAACTAGCACTGCTAGATCAAAATACTTTCCCTCTTCATTGGGACATTTACCATGAATTTATCAAATTCCTCCTCCATAATGGTATAAGCACCATCTAAAGGTACACCAAACATGATCATAATTGAACCATTAATGATCCAGGGTCTAGGATGAGTGCAAGCATTAAAATATTTAAATAAAGCAAATTAATCTCATATGATAAAAGTTTCTTATCTTTTAGTAAGAGATGACCTTAACTTATTTTTTGCAGCACCAAAAGGTATTTATGATGTGCATAACTTCTTGAATATGATAAGAGATGTTGTTGTGAAGCTTTCCTATGACACACCATTTGTTGTCTTGAAAAATCTTAGGTTTGAGAGGGTCATGGGTTATGACGTTAGATTTCATTTTGCTAGTTATGTTCTTTCTAATTGAGGTTAGTTTTGAGAGGGTCGTGCTTCTTTCCCAAATTGAGTTGAGTTGGGAAAGAAGAAAAGTAGTAAAAATCGACATAATAGGGTATTATTAGCACATAGTGAAAATACCACTGCACCACTAGTAGTCCTATTTTGGGCCATTAAGCAAATGTTGCCCAAATCAATTTTCTTAGAACCATCATTTGGGTCATACATGAAAATTTTGGGGCATATTGAATAAGACAAAAATAGGGTTGGAAATAGTGTTTCTAGGGTATCCCTTATCCAACCTATTTTCATAAATGCGAAATACCCTTGAATGATTAGTGTTAAATTAGTGTTAATTTGATTAATTAGTTATTAATGATTGTAGTTAGGTTAGTGTTAATTTAGGATAATAATTTTATTTAGAAAGAGAAGAAGAAGAAGAGGAGGAGGAGGAGTAGAGATTTTTTTTTTTTTTTTTTGAGACATTTGTGATTGTTGATAGATGTGTGATCCAAATTCGAGTGAGGAAAGTGAATTTCATCACGTAAACCTAAGAAAATACATATCAATTACGATGGAGATCCGGTGATGGCTTATTTGTTGGATTATGAAAATGATTTTACCCAAACTCAATCTCAAACTCAACTTTTTTCTCAAGCTCAAGATGATGACTTTTTGGAGCCAAATCCCAAAGATGAGTACATGGATGAGGAACCCAATGCTAATAATACATAGGTATGGTTGTAGACGTTGTTTAATGTCCGTTTTGTATCTTGAATTCACCAAAAGTTTTGATTTTTGTATGTAGTTCGGCACAACAGAGTTAGGTTCGGCAGATAATTTGTATGCCGAACCTTGATAAATAAGAACAGTTCGACTTATAATTTTAGTCCCCAATAAGCCAAATGCATATATGACAAGTAGTTCGGCTTTTCAAGTCAAACACGAATGAGCCTAAATTTAAAGATCGGATTTCAAATAGTATTGCGAATGAGCCGAACCTAACCTCAAACGATAGTGAAGTCTACTAATGGAGAACATCAAGGTCCAAATTAAACTCATTCAAATCAATGAGATATTATCATCATCTTCAAGATAATGAAAAGACGAAAACAACGCAAAAAGAATGAGGCCATTCCGACATCGGACGAAGAAGTTATAGCCAAAATAAAATCTAAAAACTTGAGTGTACAGAGATAAGTTCGGCTGATAACTCATCATCACGAGTTAGCCGAACCTGGAGCCTAAAAATCAAGATTTTCGAAGTGTTTACAGAGATAAGTTCGGATTAACAGTAATCTAATCGAGTCAGCCGAACCTGACAACCACCTGGGGTAAATTTCACTTGTCAGGTTCGGCCGGGAAAGGTTGGAAAGGTATTAGCCGAACCTGACACTATTCTGGGACATGTTTGGACGCAAAATTGACTTTTATCTCAAGGAGAAACGGTTTCGGAAGGATTCTAAAGCCTAAATTTGAGAGCTCTATATAAGAAAATCCTTAAGCAGAGATCTTTCAATCTTTATCATCTCTTTACACCACATTTTATCATTCATATTATCTTCCACATCATAAAAATACATCCAAAGCTCTAAAACGACATGCATTAATTTTGAGAAGAAAAATTAAGTTATAGGTTCGCGATCACCACCATATTCATCATCCCCTCCTCCCCTCCACCATAATCTTCATCATCACCTCATACTACACCCTTATTTTCATCATTATCATCCTCTTTTTCTAAATGAAAACATCCACATGTGTCATTTCCCCTTTTCCCTGCATGCAAGTTTTTGGTGCCACCACCTCGCGGTTTGGGAGTTTTTGAATTAGAAGTAGTCAAATCCATTGTTTTCCTTTTAAGCTTCTCTTTGAATTTTCCCGAATGGGTGCTAAAACAAATGATACACCTTAATTAATTTTCCAAAATAAATAAATATGACTCTACTAAACAATGTGATAAGTCACCTATAAATGGACAAGTTTATAGGAAGCTATTAGCCATACACAGAGTCAAGTTCGGCACATTTGATATTTATCGAATGAGCCGCCAAACAGTGTAAGATGGATTATTAAGTAATCGTATCCAAGTTCGGCTGATTAGCATAAAAAACAATTATAAGACGAACACTCAGGTTCGGCTCATTCGATATTCAAAACATTACATGTTTTCAGCCGAACTGTTCTTCGTCTGTAGAAAAAAATTAAGTTCGGCTGCTAAATTTGAGCCGAACACTACTATGGAACTACCAAAACCTAGAGGAATCATCGATTACATGTCATGAAATCAACGAAATACGAAAAACCAAGCAATGGGTTTGTGGGAAATGCCTTTCTATGTTCAATTTTATAGAATCAGGGTCTATTTCTCGTTCTCCAACACCAATCAATCCACTATCATCTTCATCTCCATCTTTTCCAAAAACCCTAGATTGAGATGCTACAGAAGCAACACCAGGATTCAGCACGGTATTTCTAGGGCATCTATTAACACGAGGTGCCATATATGGGTTTAATCGAGAAATGAATCGAAAAATCAGACTTTGAGAATAAGGAGGGGGGAGTTCGGTTCTGTTTTTTGGAGAAGAAGGTGGAGGAGAATGAGTTTTTGATTTTGAAAATTTTCAGTTTTTAAGAATAATAATTAATTAACGGTTAATTAATGGGTAACCATTGATTAGTGGGGTAATTAAGTGGGGTAGTTAATTAGGGGATGGGTTAATTAGTGGGAGAGTTTTAGGATTAGAATTTAATTTAGTGGAAGGGCATTAATGTAATTTAAACTATGCAGGGGTATTATAGTAACTTAAGCATCATTAGGACACCCCTTATAATGAACACGCAATTAGGGGATATAGAAACTAATTGGGGGATATAAATTACTTCCCCCAACCAATAGTGGCTGCTAAGGGATGTTTTTTGGGGAGAATACGAAAATACCCTTCCCTCAAAATAAAATTCAAAAAACAAAATCATATCCCCATTTCCATCTCCACTTCTTATTAATCTCTTTTAGGGTTAGAGCTTTGAAACCCAAATATTCCCCATTCCTTTTCAAATTCTAAACTCTCCCAACTCCCTTTCAAATTCTCTTCTCCTTCTCTGTCGGCTCCTCACTTTGGAAACGATTTTTTTTTTTTTTACATTCGGAAGTGATGAAGACCATGCCGGTAGTGATGAAGACCATGCCGGAAGTGATGAAGACCATGCCGGAAGTGATGAAGACATGTCGGAAATGATGAAGACATGCCGGTAGTGATGAAGACCATGTCGGAAATATTCTTTTTACATCGCCGGAAGTGATGAAGACCATGCCGGAAAAAGGTGCCGACATTCTTGGTAGCTAACATACAATGCCGTAACTAAATGTCGGCATGCTCGATAGAAATCTATCAATGCCGGAAGTCAAGTGAAAAAAAAAATCAACTTTCTGGATACTTTACATCATGTGCCGGCATAGAAATTAAAGCAACATAATATGCCGGAAAACGGTGTCGGCATGCTCGAGAATTAACTAACTGTGCCGACAGTGGACTGATTAAAACCAGAAAAAAATCAAAACAGAATAGGTCGAACACAGCCGGGAGGGGCTACGCCCCCCGGACCCCCCAGACCCCCTGGATATCGTTTTGAAAAAAATAACTTCTGTACCGGCATAGTTTTTGGGTTGAATACTATGCCGGCTTGAATTTCAAAATGGAGGATAAGCTCGGTGCCGGCATGGACGTGGTATGAATACCATGCCGGTATGGTCGCTCTCAATTGTATTCATACCATGTCCATGCCAAGACCGAGCTTTTTCAAATTGCAAAAATGGTGGATTCAAAGAAAAAAAATCAAATTTTCAACCTCTTAGCAGCAATTCTCTCTTCACAATCATCCTCCATTTTCACCAAAAAAAGTTTCCTCTCAATTTTTTTCCCCTCTTTCTACTCTCACCTCACTCACCCAAATACAAATAAAAACATACACTAATCTTTTAACAAATTATTAGGATTTTTCCTAATTATTATTAACCACTAATCCTTACTAGAACACCGCTACCACGGTAGGGAGGGCCGACCGAAGAAAAAAAACACGAAATAAAGCTGCAATGGACTTTAAAAAAAAATTGTGACCCTGGCTTTTCTTTCCTGCAAAAATTGATCCATTTAATCCGGATTCATCTTAGTCCAAATAATTGGGTCCATTTCACATTGCATCAGACCGGTGATACTTTAAGTGAAAATGTTTATTAACTTTATTTAAGCACGACCACCACAGCACACAGTCATTAAACACTTCAAGAAAATTAATGGGAAACTTATTTAATACTATTATAAAGTAATGATCCAGCATTACCAGGGCTTATGCATCTCGAACTCAATTTGGCATTTCTTTATGTAATAATAATCATGTATGGAATCGAGCCATTTGAGGCTTGTTATCTTTCTTTTTTAACCCGAGTTAAGTTCGTTCCTCTTAAGTTTGTGCTTACGCGTGTCAAAGGTAAGCACAGAACCTCACCTGCAGTTAACGCGTGTCAAAAGGCAGTGATGGTAATTTTTTATTCCAGTAACCAAAGCCTTTGCAAACTCATTCTCGCATTCTCCCTCGGTTGTTGCTCTAACAGCTGATTTTCATCTTTCTGCTAACAACTTCACAGTCCACATGCATCACGAAATCGGAGGATGAAACCCAACAACAACTTTGCAGCATCCGTTAAGCTATATTTGGGCCGACCGACCGGAGGGCCCGTAGGGAGGGAGTCCTTTTTATGACCATTTGACAAAAAGATTTCTGTGTGTGTATTTTTTTTGTCCCTTTTATGACCACTTTTTTTTGTCAAATGGACCCTAACAATTTGATAAAAAGATTTCAAAATTTTTTGTGTTCAATTTAGATACTGTCAGTTGGATCACATGACTTAAAAACACGGAATTGATGTGAGCCGTTCAGATTTCTGTGTGTGTATTCGATATCGTTCGTTGGATAAGATGACGAGAATTTGATGGGAGCCGCATCCACAAAGGATTTCAGTACAATATATAAGAAATTATGAGGGTTTATACTAAATTTATAAGGACCTGAAATTATGAGGGTTTTCCTCCAGTAAACCACCATTACCACCGCGCATCACCATCACCGCCGCCATCATCGAATTCGGCGCTCCTCCAGTCAACAAATTCTCACTGAAATCAATCACCTTCAACAGAGCACACCCACCGATCCCCACCACAATTACACTGTTCAGTTTATTCCTCACCGAACTAACAACTCTCAGATTAAACGCCTTCTCAATCCCGTCCAGTATTTCTCCGACATGCAAATTATCGGAAAAATCAATAGATCTGAAATTCACTTAAACTGTCACCACCTCCACTGCAGCATTTGGTGTTTTCGATTGAAATTTTGCGTACGAAAATGACATTCGAAAATTTGAACACAACATTGTTGTTGTTTGGAAGTTCTATACCAACACTATCACCGTGACGAACTACAACACTACCACTAGAACCCCGCCTCCGCCAGGAAAGGAACCGTCACCACATTCTAATCAAGCATTAATCATTTCTTCCTCACCATCACCATCACCATCACCACCACCTTAACCAACAGCACCACCATCACATCCACCGCCACCAGCATAACCAGGACCATACGCTAACATAACTAGCACCGCCTGCTGCCAGAACGAACACCACCACCCAACCAGTTCCACCATCACCCACCACAAGCATCACCATCACCCACCACAAGCACCACCGGCAGAAGATTTTTTATATTTCAATATATTTGATCATTTCAATCAAACTATAACAAATAAATAGAACTAATCAAAGCAATTTATTTTTCAATTGCTATAACGTACGATTAAAAATAACAGTATAAAGTTCTAACCTCAAACATAATCAGATTGATCGAATTAGATCAACTTTTCATCCAATTTCTTCAAATGCAAAAAATTGGTTTCTCAATTTATGATAAATCAATCATTTAAGATGATAAAAAAGGGTAACTGTACATCAATTTCTTGCATTAAAAAAATGTTGATAAATATGATCTCTACTGAATTAGAAATATCCCAAATTCATTATCTCCTCATTTCCGCAAAAGGAACAAGGTACCAGTAGAATAAAATAGAAATTTATGCTTTGTGATTTGGGAAATAAGTTCATGCAGGAAACGGATGAAGGTGGTTGTGCAGCCATGGAGTTGGAAAGAAAGAAGGAGGCAGGTAAAGATAGAAGAAAAATGTTTTATCTGTAATAGTTAAGGAAACATTCAAAAGATACGTGTCCATTTTATTATGGCAAGACCATATTTTTGTTCAGTATTTATGACATTTATGTGAACCATCCAGAATTGCCTTGTCCAAAACTTAAATGTAAAAATGTCCACGGGTTATTCACCGCACCTTATTACTATAGAAAAAATTACATCTTATTAGTATAGAAGGAAAAGCAAATTGATTGCATCTATTTTCAAAAATCACAAATTTTCTTTTAAAGTCCCATTATAACGGCATTTCAGCAGTGTTTAGTATTTTTTCGGTCGACCCTCCCCACCGTGGCAGCGGTGTTCTAGTCTTTAAAGGAAAATTGATGTTGATGAAGATGACTATTTCTGATGATTCATTTTTTTAGAAAATAGTTGGGTTTACAATTTAGCGCAAGTGTTAGATTTGATTGATAATTTAGCTGTTGATGTTAATCGGTTTACGATTGAATAGTTGAATTTATATGAATTTTTTAGTTTATAATAAGTATCAGATCTGAGAATTCTAATTTTACGTCTTTGTTTCAAAATTGGCATGAAAATATGGACATGGATTGAAATCGAACGAGGTGCAGGCAGGTGGTGGTGAAATCTAAATTGGTATGAATGTTAAGGTTGGAAAAACTGGTATAAATGAATCGAAGGGTGGTGGTGCTGGTTACGGTAGTGGTGGTGCAGGTGGAGGAGAAGGGTGGCGGCGGTGACGGTGTTACTGGTCACGGTTATGTTTGTGTTTTACTGTAACGGTGGTGATGGTTTTGTTGGAAGCTATTGGAGGGTTGTTGAAGATCACATTATTAGATTTTGATCTTGATTTTGGTGGCGGTGGTTAAGGTGGTGTTGATGGTGGTAGTAATGGTTAGGGTTATCATGGTGGGTGTGATAGTGGTGGCGGCGCTGCTTCTGGTGTGGTAGTGGTGAACAGAGATTAGACTGAAGTTGTAGAAGATTGACGGTTAGGTTTAATAAAATTAATATAAACATATGCAGCATCGTCGTCCTCTTTTGCGATTAGTTTTCTTCTCTAAACCTAATTCAAAGAAGAATCGAGAGAAATGAAAGCTTCGAGTGAAATCTATTATATATTTTCTGATTTCAGGTCCTTATAAATTTAGTTAATTTAGTATAGACCCTCATAATTTCTTATATATTGGACCGAAATCCCCTATAGATGAACGGCTCTCTCAAATCAGTGTTTTAAAAGTCATCTTATCCAACGAACAATATAGAATCCACACACAAAAATCTCTTATTAGATGAACGACTGCCATCAATTCCGTGTTTTTAAGTTACGTGATCCAACGGACCATATTGAAATTGGACACAGAAATGTTAGCAATCTTTTTGCAAAATCGTTAGGGTCCATTTTACAAAAAAGTGGCCATAAAAGGGACTCCCTCCCTACGGGCCCTCCGGTCGGTCGGCCCAATTAGTGAGGGGTAGATTAAGAATTACTTAAAATGCTTAGATAAGGGGTGACCCTGATTTGATATTTGGATCCCGTTTTTGTCCTTTTCCTATATCCCCAATTAGTTTTACTATCCCCCAATTAGTAATCGGAAAGTAGAGATTCACCGGGTGTGTTTCACTGTGAATCACACCGAGTGACACAATTGGAGTGGGTCCCACAGAGAATAAAAAACAGCACCCTTATAATTCTCCTGTGGGTCCCAGGGGTTTTCTCTCACGAAGTGTGTTTTCGGTGAAACACACTCGGTGTGTAGCAAAGCCGATTAGTAATTCCTTATAATCTATCATTGGATGGCATAATAAGTCGTATGTCCCAAAATTTTATTGTATGTCCCAAATGATGGTTCTTTTCTTAGGGAACAAGGGGTGGCAAAATTATAGCCCAGCAAGACTTAGAGTACATGAGAAATATAGTCGGGGGATCATGTAGACATTTTAGCCCTAAATAGGTTGGAGTTTCAGCTCCATGGACACTACAAGAAAACCAAGGAAATTGCTACTGTTAATCAAACTATTTATCACCTTTTAAGTTACTCAATCCATACAAGTTACATGTATACAAACATTCATGTACTTACAGAACATATATATAGTATTTAAAAACATATTGTTTAAGTAACTCATCTAACCAACAACAATATTTGCCAACTCTTCTAACAAACATAGATGTCTTTACATGACCTGCTTCTATCTTATAAATATCCAACTATATAAAGAAACCCATAATCCTTCATTCCATTCTATAATCATCTCATAATCATTTCGAGTGATCATATTGCATTTTCGTATACCGGTAATGGCTAGACGAGTTTCTTGTTCCATTATATCATTACTCATTTTAACTTTCTTCTTTGCTGGATGTCTATCTTTTCTTACTGCTGAAGCTGCTTTGAAGAAGTACCAATTCGATGTAAGTTTGTGCACCTAGTTGGAAACTTATATTACTTCATGAGTTCGTTAATAATTTTTAATTGGCACTAACTTGGTAAACATGATCATCAGGTTCAAGTCAAGAATGTTAGTCGGTTATGCAATGCCAAGCCCATTGTCACTGTAAATGGGATGTTTCCGGGACCTACCATCTATGTCGGAGAAGGAGATCAACTTCAGATTAACGTCACAAATTACGCACAATATAACATGTCCATTCACTGGTAAGAAATTACATAACCGCGCATAAACATAGCTGTAATACAGTTATTTCTCAAGATCTATGTGAATTAACCGATTTGTAGGCACGGATTAAATCAATTTCGCAACGGTTGGGCAGATGGACCAGCTTATATAACACAATGTCCAATCCAAACTGGACATAACTATGTCTACGATATTAACGTCAAAGGGCAGAGAGGAACCTTATGGTGGCACGCACATATCCTATGGCTAAGGGCAACAGTTTACGGTGCAATTGTCATCATGCCCAAGGAAGGAGCTCCATTTCCATTCCCCCAACCTTTCCAAGAAGCTAATTTAGTCTTAGGTTGATCATGTTAAGATATCAAATATATTTCAAATTTAAACATCATATTTTTAATATATGAGAGGAAATAATTTACTACGACCCTTGCTGTTCTATGCAGGAGAATGGTGGAACAAAGACGTCGAAACATCTGTAAATCAAGCGAACACGTTAGGTTTGCCTCCACCGATGTCAGATGCTCACACTAATAATGGAAAACCAGGCCCTCTCTTCCCCTGCTCGGAAAAACGTACATTACAAAGCAACACCAATTTAGCCATACAGGATCTCTTAATTTAGATCAGAAATTTCTATATCATTTTTCCTTTGTGTCTAATTTCATAAACATACGCCCTGGAAGTTATGCCTGGTAAAACTTATCTCTTGAGGATCGTCAATGCTGCACTCAATGACGATCTTTTCTTCGCTATTGCTGGTCATAACATGACAGTAGTAGAGATCGACGCTGTTTACACCAAGCCATTTACAACTCAAGCTTTACAGATTGCACCCGGACAAACCACAAATGTTCTCGTTGGTATGGATCGAATTCCAGGCAGATATTTCATGGCTGTAAGACCTTTTATGGATGCTCCAGTTCCAGTAGACAATAAAACAGCTACAGCAATTGTACAATACAAAGGAATTCCAGACATAATTATCCCGATTTTACCTCAATTACCTGCACCAAATGACACCAGTTTTGCATTAAACTATAACCAGAAACTTCGAAGCCTAAACACCCGACAATTTCCCGCTAATGTACCTACAAAAATCGATAGAAATCTCTTTGTTACGATCGGTCTAGGAGTAAATTCATGCCCCAGTTGTCAAAATGGAACACAATTTACAGCTTCATTAAACAATATCACATTCGTGATGCCTCATATTGGACTCCTTCAAGCTCATTATTTCAACACTGAAGGGGTTTTCAAAACCGATTTTCCAGATAAACCTATCAAAGCGTTTGATTATACGAATGCACCACTTACGGCTAATCTTGGTACATCTTCAGGAACTAGACTTAGTAGGGATACCTTTTAATTCTAGCGTTGAAATAGTTCTACAAGATACTAATCTTCTTACCGTTGAATCTCATCCATTTCATCTTCATGGTTATAATTTCTTCGTCGTTGGAAGTGGAATTGGTACTTTGATCCTTTGAAAGACCCTGCCGGGTATAACTTGGTTGATCCTCCAGAAAGAAATACAGTTGGTGTACCTACGGGTGGTTGGACTGCTATTAGAGTCAGAACTAGAAAATATAAAGATAAAAGAGAATTTTATTATTGAATGGGATATTTTACATTGAGAACCCATAGGGTATATATAGCGATACCATAACTTGGTATGCAAGAATAATACTTGTAAATCAATTCATACTAAATATATCAAATACTAAATATAACCTTAAATACTAAAACTTTCCATATAATTTATTATTACCAATCCTATACTCTAACACCCTCCCTCAATCTCATGGGGATTGCAAATCACATGAGATTGGCCTTGAAAGTTGTTGACGAAGTGCGGTGCCAATAAACGCCCGAGAAATATTAGAAGAAACGCGTCGCCATTAAAAAAAAATACTGATTAGGACAACCACCAAAGTTGCGAAAATAACAGAACCATTGATAGAGCATATAAGAATCATCGATAAGAGAAAAGAGATAATACCCCCGCAAAATTGGGATTAGAAAAGTTGACGAAAAATGGATACGAGGACCGAGAGAGAATGGAAGAGAAGAAATATAAAGATTGTAAAGAAGAAAGAGAAAGTGGACTAGAGAGAACCTAAAGGAAGAGTATTTGACAGAATTGGAGTACGAATTAATTAATGGGTGGAACCTTGAAAGAATAGCACGATTGTCTTTTCCACTTTCTTTGTCTTTGCTTGTCATGGTGGGATAGAGATAAACTGGACGGTTTGGGTTTCGAGAAACAAATAAGGGGGAACAGGACGTGTATGCTAGGCTCGGTGGGTAGTGGGCTTGTTAAAGCCGATGAGAGTTTTGAATGGGTGGAGTGGAAAGAACGAGGAAGAAAAATTGGTCAAATAATTAATTAATGGATGGAAGTCTTGGTTTGGTCGAAGAATGAGGAGTGGGGGCTTGGTTTGGTCGAAGAATGAGTAGTGGGGGTACTGAACGTGGAGAAAGAGGAGAAAGAATGGAAGAGATGGTAGAGAAAGAAAGATTTTGGCAGAAAACGAACGATTTTTTTTTTTTTTTTTTTTTGATAAACCTAAAAAGTAAAATAAAAACCTAATAAGAAAAACTAATCATATTGCAGCGGAGAAGATCCAGGCGGGCGGTAGTATTGGAGACTACCGCCGCAGGTTAGAAAAGAAAACGAGGTGGGCAACGAGTGGGATCGAACTGCGATACCAAGTCGAACTAGAAAATATAAAGATAAAAGAGAATTTTATTATTGAATGGGATATTTTACATTGAGAACCCATAGGGTATATATAGCGATACCATAACTTGGTATGCAAGAATAATACTTGTAAATCAATTCATACTAAATATATCAAATACTAAATATAACCTTAAATACTAAAACTTTCCATATAATTTATTATTACCAATCCTATACTCTAACAATTAGGTTTAGAGCTGATAATCCAGGTAACTAAAGTAATCTAACTTTTGGCCTTAACTTTTATAATTAAGGGCCAAACCCTGTGTTAAGGCATACAATACGTGTGTTAAATAACACACGTTTATCTTGTTAAACAAGTCTTTTGTATCTTAGGAAATTGGTTTAAGTTTGGAAACTATCTTACCTTGTAGTTCAAGGAAGACTTTGTATATATATGTGTCTTGTAAAACCGATTGAACATATAAGTTAATAAACCAAAAGTTCTCTTCTTCTCTTCTAGTCTTAAAAGTTCTGTCAATAACCGAAACCCTAGTAGTTCTAACTTGGTATCATCCTAGTTGATCCTCATGTCTACCGCTGCCTCTACAAGTTCTGTTATTTACACTGTCATCAACTCGTCTCAATCAATGATGGCTTCCTCCGTTTTCTCGCAACCTCACCACATCATCACTGTCAAACTTGATGACACAAATTATTCTCTATGGCGTGCTCAGTTTCTCCCATATCTCCGGGGTTATGAACTCGACGGTTTCGTTCACGGCACCAATCCGTGTCCATCTCCAACTCTTCCCAACAGTGAAGACCCAAATCCAGCGTATGCTCCTTGGCTTAAGCAAGACCGTATTCTTCTTGGCTGGATCTTCTCTTCGGTAACCCCTGCTTGTTCTTCGTCAAGTTCATCGTCTCACAAGTTCTCATGTTTGTTTGGTCTTCCCTGGAATCTCTTTTGCCTCAAAATCGATGCGCATATTCATCACTTGCAATGTGAACTTAGGGCTTTAAGGAAAGGATCTCTATCTATGAGAGATTACATTGATCGAGCTCGCAACATCGTCGACGTCTCTCGGCTGCTCTTTGATACTATTGTTACTCCGTCCGGAGTTACGTCACTTTGCATCCTCGCTGGCTTGGATATCGCATATGATGCCATTGTTACTTCTCTTACAACCTCCATGGGAGCTATGAAACTAGAGGATTTCATCACCTATCTCCTTACGTTTGAACTCCGCATTGAAAACCAAGCAAAAGCTGAATTCCCGACTGTTGCCAACATCGCAGCGCCCAGCACAGCTCGTTCGTCTGCTCCAAACTCATCTCGTTTCGGTCCAGTGCACCTTCGGCCCAGAATCTGCCTTCTCTACAAAGCCCAGCTCGCCACCAAAACCAAAGTTCTCTGCTCGGCCCAGCTGCGTCTCAAACCCACAATTCTCGTCAAGAGACTCGGCTACCCTGCCAATTATGTGGTCGGAAGAACCATGAAGCTAACGATTGCTGGAATCGTTTTGATCGCAGTTTTCGTCCTCCTCGACGTCAGCCACCAACCTCTGCTCCTCGTGCTTATGCTGCTCAAACTGGTTTGTTGCCTACTCCTCCATGGACTCCTCGACGGTGGTGCTACGGATCATATAACGAATGATCTTTTCGTCTTCAATTTTCCAATGAATACACTGGTCCTGATCAAATTCAAATGGGTAATGGTTCTTCTATTCCAATTTCTAATGTTGGATCTTCCTTTTTGGGAACTCCCAACCGTAAGTTGCATCTTCGTAATGTTCTTCATGCACCAAAGATTTCACATAATCTATTGTCCTGCATTTCTCGGTTTACTATCGACAATAATGTCTTATTTGAATTTCATCCAACTTTTTGTCTTGTGAAGGATCGATGTACGGGAAGGTTCTTCTTCGCTAAAGTAGGAGGGTGGTCTCTATCAACTCGATACTTCGTTTCAATCTTCTAAAGCCTACATAGGGGAGCGTGCTACCTTACAAAATTGGCACTCTAGATTAGGACATCCAATGATGCGCACAGTGCGTAAAGTTGTTTCTCAGTTTTCGCTTCCAATTTCTAGTCAGATTTTTAAGTTTTGTTCTTCTTGTCATGAACAAAGGAGTGATAAATTACCTTTTAATTCTAGTAAAACTACTTATTTGAATCTGTTAGATTTAATTGTCTCGATGTTTGGGGACCTTCTCATATTTTGTCTAATGAAGGATACAAATATTATGTCATATTTATTGATGCCTTTAGTCGTTTTACTTGGATGTTTCCTATGTCTCAGAAATCTGATGTATTTTCTATATTCTTTTTGTTTCAAAAGCATGTTGAAAATCTTTTTAATCGAAAAATCAAAATTTTTCAATCTGATAATGCACTTGAGTATCGTAAACTTACTCCGCACCTTCAGCAACTTGGTATTTCTCATCGATTTTCATGTCCACATACTTCTGAACAAAATGGTTTAGTGGAACGTCGTCATCGTCATATTCGTGAAACTGGTCTTACAATTCTTAATATGGCTTCCGTTCCATCCTCATATTGGTATGACTCTTTTTACACTGCTTGTTTTTTAATGAACCGTGTTCCGTCTACTTCTATTAATAATTCTTCTCCGTATGAGGTTCTTTTTGGTCTCCCACCAGATTATACTTTGCTTCGCGTATTTGGTTGTTTGTGTTATCCTCACCTACGTCCATATCGGTCTCATAAGATGGAGTCACTTTCTTCTCCTTGTGTTTTTATTGGTTATAGTCCATCTCAAAAAGGCTACAAATGTCTTCATATCCCTACAGGACGGGTATATGTTAGTCGTCATGTTGTTTTTGATGAGACCACTTTTCCTTTCGCCACTACATCACATCCTTCTCCGGTGTCGACTCCTTCACAGGTAACCATTTCTACCCCCTTGAGTTTTTCTTTACCTCCGGCTTTATCTACTCGCTCTCGGTCCATTGCTCCTGTCTCTGCTATGTCTCCGTCACAGCCGCCGGTGCGACACCACCGACAAGACCAATCATTGGACAATCAACTTCGATTCTTGGTGACACTCTTCCTCGCCGGCCGGTGTTCGACACCTCCAATCATTCGTGAGTCGCCTTCAACCGACAGGCATTCACCTTCGTTCTATTAGCCACGATGGCGGTCTCAATTATTGATACGCCGGATCCGGCCAGCCACCGATTCTTCTTCGCCAATCACTCGTCTGCAGTCTCAAGCTCTCGTCTCGATAGTGTTTCATCGGCGACTTCTGTATCCAGTGTATCGGCTAATCCATCTGGTCCTGCTTCTACTGTTGTCACTCATCCGATGGTGACAAGAGCCAAAGATGGTGTTTTTAAACCAAATTCGAAATATTCTTTGGTATATGACTCTCTTCTTGAGCCTACTTGTATTTCACAGGCTCACAAAGATCCCAAATGGCGTATGTCTTCCGATGATGAGATTAATGCTTTACTTCGAAATGGTACGTGGTTGTTAGTCCCATATGATCCTTCTATGAATGTTATTGGATGCAAATGGGTATTTCGTATTAAACGTAATCCTGATGGTACGATTGCACGTCGAAAGTCAAGATTGGTTGCAAAAGGTTATAATCAGCAAGAGGGTATTGATTACTCTGAAACGTTTAGTCCGGTTGTTAAACCGTGTACTATACGTATTATTCTTACATTGGCTTTATCTTCCAATTGGCCTATTCATCAACTTGATGTGCAGAATGCCTTTTTACATGGAGAGCTTCAAGAAGAAGTATATATGAAACAGCCACCTGGCTATGTGGATCCTCGATTTCCTACTCATGTCTGCAAATTACATCGTTCTCTTTATGGTCTCAAACAAGCTCCCCGTGCGTGGTATCACAGGCTTAGTACTTTTTTGCTGCAAATTGGTTTTGTCACTTCGAAGTGTGACTCGTCTTTGTTCATTTACAACGGTTCTCATGGTACTATTTATTTGCTAGTCTATGTGGATGACATTATTGTCACAAAGTTCTAATTTCGTCGGTATTAAGTCTATTCTTGATCGTCTACAACAAGAATTCGCAATTAAAGATCTTGGCTTCTTGTCCTATTTTCTTGGAATTGAAGCGGTTCAGACACCCTGGATTGTTTCTTTCTCGTAAAAGGTATGCTCATGATCTTCTTATTCGTGCAAAAATGGATGGTGTTAAGCCTATTCAAACACCACTTAGTACTTCCGGGGACGTATCTTCGATCGTGAGTATTTTATTAATTGATGCTACTGAATATCGTAGTATTGTTGGAGCCTTACAATATTTGACTTTTACTCGTCCGGATTTGGCATATGCTGTTAATAAGGTTTGTCAATTTATGCATGCACCTATTGTGTTTCACTGGGGCTTAGTAAAGCGCATACTTCGTTATCTTAAAGAAACGTCTACTTTTGGTATACTTCTTCGACCATCTCCTTCTCTACGATTATCTTTCGGTGCATATCTTGACTCAGATTGGGCTGGCTCTCTTGAAGATCGACGTTCAACCGGTGGTTATTGTGTATTTTAGGTGGTAATATTATCTCTTGGAGTGCTCGTAACGTAAAAAAAGGTGTCACGTTCTAGCACCGGAGAATATAGAGGTCTTGCTATTGCTACTGCTGAAATTATGTGGATTCAATCACTTCTCTCGGAACTTCGTATTTCTACTCAATCACCTCCGGTTCTATGGTGTGACAACCTTGGTGCAACTTATCTTACTGTTAATCCTATATTTCATGCAAGAACGAAACACATTGAGATTGATTATCATTTTGTGCGTGATCAAGTTGCTTTGAAGCTTCTTGATGTCATGTTTGTATCTTCTAAGGATCAAATCGCAGATATCTTCACAAAACCTCTATCTAAGGATCGGTTTTCTCTCTTAAGATTCAAGCTAACGGTGCAAGATCACCCGTTACGCTTGCGGGAGGGTGTTAAGGCATACAATACGTGTGTTAAATAACACACGTTTATCTTGTTAAACAAGTCTTTTGTATCTTAGGAAATTGGTTTAAGTTTGGAAACTATCTTACCTTGTAGTTCAAGGAAGACTTTGTATATATATGTGTCTTGTAAAACCGATTGAACATATAAGTTAATAATAAACCAAAAGTTCTCTTCTTCTCTTCTAGTCTTAAAAGTTCTGTCAATAACCGAAACCCTAGTAGTTCTAACTCCCTGTTTTGAAACTTTTTTTCACAACACCAAGAACCGTGGTCAAATTTTGTGCATATTTGTGCTAACCATGTGACTCTTTTTGTATTTTTAGGTGTTTGGTTCATGCATTGTCATCTTGAGGTTCATACCATGTGGGGATTGAAGATGGCTTTTGTGGTTGAGAATGGAAAATGTCCTGATCAATCTGTTTTGCTACCTCCAGAAGACCTTCCTTCTTGTTAATTACATGATTAATCTTGACCCAAGTTTGGTTTCTTAATTGTTTGAGGTTCAACAACAAATGCACCAGTTTTCTCTCCTCAGGTCCCTATAACCGGGTTTTCGTTTGAAACTAAAAGGTGATCAAAAAGAAAAGGTTCGGATTTGTGCCATCGTGTGTACATCTAGACTAGTGGTCCCTATACTACTTACAAACTCCTTATATTAGATTGGATTCTCGCAATTACGGGTTCGAACCCCGACCTCCGGAGTGGGAGGGAGAATGAGAACCATCAGAGCACTTGATGGTTCTCCAGTTTTTTGAAATGATATTCAAATTCCTGAAAGTCTCAGTACTTTTGATATCGTGTTTATTTTATTTTATTGTTTTTACGTGAGAGATAGAGCGTACTAAGAATTTTTTTTTCTCTGATCGGTCATTGAAAATGAGGCACTTAAAAGGGTACCTCGACTCAATGATTACAAAAAAAAAAAAGGAATTCGAAAAGAAAGAAAAAACTTTTACGGAGGCCGATTAAAGAATCCCATAAAAAAAATCACCATATTTGCCGCCCTATCATCTTTTTGTTCGATTCCGCTCAAAGGAACGCTTGTGATTTGATATCTCTAACGAGGCTCACTAAAGTTTTCTTTTTGTTATCGAAGATTCTTGTATTTTGCTCTCTCCATATGCACCACCATATGAACCAGAATGTTATTCCTTATTCGAACAATTCTTTCATTTGCCTAATTAAACTTCCTAGCCTTCATAAATGTAGTGACATTATGAGTCTATTTACTACGGTAACTGTTTCAACTCATTACTTACTTCAAAAACAAATGAGAAAAAATTATAAAATAAAAGTTCAAGCTGTAAAGCTGAAATTAAACTAACACATCTGTTGAAATACAGGCCCCTGGAGGTCGAAAATACATATTGGTTGCCATAGACTATTTTTCAAAGTGGGTTGAGGCGAAAGCGCTGGTAGCTGATAATGGATGACAATTCCAAGCTAAAAAGCTAGCAGAGTTCTGCAGAAACAATAATATACAACAAAAGTATGCTTCTTAAACCATACATAGTTTTGAATTATGTTATATAGTACATACTAGAAAATGCTAAAGATAGCATGGAAAAAGAAATAGACAGTAGCTAATCACTGAATGAAACAGGTTTAGCACACCGTAATTCCCACAAGGAAACAGTCATGCTGAAATTTCAAACAAGACTTTATTGTCAAACATAAAGAAAAAGCTTGACGTTGCTAAAGGAAGATGGACAGACATACTGCATGAAGTGTTATGGGCATATAGATCAACAAAGAGATCTTCAACTAAGGAATCCCGGCCATTCTCTTTAACATTAGGTATGGAAGCTATCTTACCCACTGAGCTGAAATTCCCGACCACCAGGACATTGTCAGCCAACTCAGCCAGAAATGACGAAACTATCCTGAAAGAGATCGAAGAAGTCGATATGAAGATAGAAAGGGCACTAATAAGATGGAAAAGCATCAGAGGTGCATGAGAAAGAATCAGAAGCATATCATACCAAGAGATCTGATAATTTGCGACCTAGTGCTGGGAGAAGTCCTACCCAGCAGCACAGAATATAAGTTGGGTACGCTCAGAGCATAATAGGAAGGACCATACATCATATTTGAGAAGATGGGGAAGGGCCCTACAGACTGGAAAACCAACTCGAGGAAGAGCTAAATTATCCATATAACATTAGTCACCTGAAGAAGTACTATCAATAAATAGAAAACTATTATTTCAAATATAAAAGCTGAAACGCTAAGATTTTAAGCCACTATTTCTTTTATGAAAATCTGAAATGCTTAAATGCACTGGTTTTACGGAAGACGAAACACTCAGAATACTAAAAGAAGGAATAGCTGAAACGTTCAGAATACCTAGATGAAGAAGAGATGAAGTGCTCATAATAAAAAAAATAAAGTAGAGCTGAAACGCTCAGAATACCTAAATAAGGAAGAGCTGAAGTGCTCAGGATATAAAAATAAATTAGAGCTGAAACGCTCAGAATATCTAAACAGAGAAGAGTTGAAGTGCTTAGAATAGAAAAAATAAAATGAAATAAAGCTGAAATGCTCAGATTGAAAAGTGAAGTTCAAATACTCAGTCAAAATATGCTAAGAAAACAGCTCAGAGAGATAGATGAAAATACTAAAATTTCATATGAATGATCCCAGATTACCTCGATTGAATCAAGTCTGAAATTTATCTTCGCATGCTAAGAATATATCTCTTAAATAGTTGGTTAGTAAAGGCACAACGAGGTAAAACCTCTAATTGGTCGACTAGGTCATAATTAGGACCATGCCATGAATAGCTTAAGAGCAACAAAGACCTATCCTGGTGGGAGATCCATGTCATCATTAAGACCACCACAATGAATATCCAAACCAGTATATAGACAGCACGGAATGGTACCCATGCCAGGTAACATCTGAACTATGACACGTCACCAGCATCACTTAAGGCGATGAAGCTAACATCTCTAGTGCGGTAATGAGAAATAAAATGATAAGAGAGAAAACAGGTAAAAGAGAATAATGTTGAAGGCATCACAATTGAAGAACCGAGGTCAAAAATGAAAAATGGCGAACCGAAAAATGGCTCACCTGGGAAAGAGAAACCTTCAAATAACAAAATATACACCTGACTCGGGTGCGAAAACGAAAAGAGCCAAACTAAAGAAATGGCTCACCTTGAAAAGGAAAAAATTAAAATAGCTAATATAAACCTGATACATGTAAGAAAAAAATACAAGACACCTAAACAAAGGTAGTCAAACATATAAGTGGATCGAAATCAAACTCAGGAGGTGACCAATTAGACCACCACAAAGGAATGGACCAAAGCCCCAAAGGTCTGAAACATCGAAAATAAAAGAGCTCATATGAAATAGATAGAGAAAATTTAAAATCTTAAAAACCCATTTGAAGATAGATGAGGAAACTCGTTTTTCATAGCGTAGCCAAAATAAAGGCAAAGGCTAGAACCTGAAGTCAGGTCTGAAACTCATATTGAGGACCTAATGAAGTCCAAAGTCGAATTCAAAGCTCGGAAATTCAAAGCAGAGAAACTAGGTGATCAAGATGATTGATCTAAAAAAAACCCTAAACCCAAAAATTCTCAAAGAATTCAAAAGGGGGAAGAGATTAAAAAAGTACAAATGTGGCAAAATAAAGCATTCAAAATAAAAACAAAAAGGAGTTAATTTTAATAAAGTTCACAATAATTTCTTTACAAGAAGAATACACAAGATAAGTTAAATAATCAACCAATAGGTCCTCATGAAAGATAAAGTCTGACTTCAGTAATTTTGCGCAAAGACGAAAGACGGTTAAAAGCACAATAGAGCTAGCTGAAGAAAAGATTAATGGAAAAATTCACGATCTAAAGCAAAGAGAAATGAGACATGAAAAATGGAACCTCGAAAGTGAGGATCTTCAACGCTCTTTAGTTTTTTCGTACTCCAGACGCGAAAACTCAAACAATATCAGTGGCAACACCGAAATCCCTGAGCTCAGCAAAACAACGTTCCACCAAGTTGAAAATAGAGAAAGCAAAACATACACTCGTCCAATAGCCGAAATATAAAAAAAATAATTAATTAAAATTATACGAGTATCAACAAAATAAAACACATGATATGCAAAGCTGAAATCAGTTCTACGTACCACAGCTGGCTCTGAAGTAAACCTAACAACATGATATGCAAAGCTGTAATCAATTCTACGTACCATAGCTGCTAAAAACGGAACGTGAACAAGTGATTCAACACTTGCTAGTTGAGAGGGATCTAGAAAAATAGCTCTGTCCCATTCCACGGGAATATCATGACAACAACGATCCGACCAGAAATCGGGGGTCACACCCAACGATCTAGAAAAATTTCACGAGATGGCTTAATAAGAGCAAAACCACTCAACATCAGAAATCAATGAAAGAAAACAAGAGTAAGGAACATGAAATCACACTGAAAATAAGACCCAAAAGTAGGTAAATCGTGTTTCTTACAATACAAAGTCCGAGAAAAATTGTTAACAAAAGTATTGAACCAGCGGAGTTCAATCCCAGAACTTTTAAAAACGTTATGGCAGTAAAAACTGTTCTAAAAGGAACAAGAACCGAATAAATCGTCTAAAAATACTTTCACAAGCCTGAAAGGCTTAAAAGAATTGAAAAAATTACTGGAATAAGGAGATAAAAAAAAAGACTCGAGGTTGTAAGAACGAAACTTGCAAGATCTGGAGTTTCTTCATATATATATAAAAGAAATGAAGGGAAAGTGAAAGATGTGACTGCCTGAATCGAAATACTATATTCACAATCCAACCCCACATCTTAATGACAGCTATAAAGATGACTGGAAAGCATGAGTCACTCAATACACTATCCAACCCAAAAAAGAAAAATCTTCAAGCTCTAGAAATATACTGATATTTTGAAGGGAAAAAGAGGACAGGTATATGACCTAGAAAAACCCGGAATTCTCCAGAAGTAACTTAAAAGGGGAGAGACACCTAAAGGAGTACTCGGGTATGCCTCCTCGTCTGAAGTAACTTAAGGGGGAGAGTAACACTTAAAGAGACACCCAGCTGCCCTGACCAACTTGAGAACCAATTCACATAGGTCGGCACAGAAAGATGTGAGTTACTAAAAATACTAGCCATGAGCTGAAATAAAAATGAATTGTCATATGTCGGCAAAGAAATCTATGAGCTATTAAAGAAAAAATGAACTAAAGTTTAATAAAAGAAGTCTACAAACTTTCTTTAATTAAACTGAGGTTAAATATGTAGATGACAAAATATAACATCTACCTGAGAACTTGAAAACGTAGGGGGTACCAAGTACACCACCAACTTTTTCGTTCGGCAACCTGTATGGACATAACCGAATACAATTGCAAGCAGACCAACTTAATGACCTTGATAATATCAGATAGAGTTTATATCTCTACCTCTTATCAATCAATATGAATAAGACAAAGAGTCTGTGAACCTGATTGTTAAGAAGAGTACTTGGACAATCTCAAAAATTAATATCCAAGATCAATCTAGTCGTATCCAAATAATTCAATCGGAATTTTTCCAAGTAATTAAACTTGTTATGTATCTTTCAAGATACAAATTCTACAAGAAACAAGTCTCAATCGATTAAAATTATATGGATGAATCTACTAAGATTGATTACGTACAACTTGCGTAAATCTAATTAGAAAGATAAACAATATGATGTGGAAAATTAAAAACACAAGATACAAGAAGTTTTGTTAACGAGGAAACCTCAACTGCAGAAAAACCAAGGGACCTCATCCAGATTTGAACACCAAACTCTGTTAAGCAGCTACAGACACTAGTCTATCACCAGACTTTGAACTGGAATGTAGTTGAAACCGAACCCACCCTTCAAGCAATTCAGTTACAGTCGCTCTCCTTACGCCTCTTGAACCTTGCAAGGCTCTACGCAATTGATTCCCTTAGCTGACGTCCTTCACATCCTAAGAGTTACTTCAACCTTAATGAATACTTTTGATACCAATTTTCCTACGCATAGAGGACAACTGTAGCTATCAACTAGGACACATAAAATCGGGATTGAATTTCTCATTTGAAATAGCATCTCTATTTACAGTTTTTCTAGACTGGAGGTTGCTTAGAATTCAAGCTAAGATAACTTGGTAATCAAGCAAACACTTTTGGTATTGAAAATAAAATAAAAGAAAATACACAGTGGTCCAGATACAGAATCGTGTATAATGACTGTTTGTTTTGGCAAATATGCCATGTGAACAATAAACAATTTTATGTTCATTTAAACACCTAAGAGTTTAATCATGATACACACATATAAGTGTAAGTGACCAATGAAGTCTTATAAGTGTTTAAGAGAGTTATACCAATGCTAAATATATTTAAAAAATAAGTCTTTGAGCATCTGCTGAATTTCTACTGGGACCGTTGGTGAAACGGTTTGTGAACCGTAAGGCTAAAGTTCACGAGTCAAGGTGCCAACCCTACTCGGCTCGAGAACTCAAATGTACATTGTTCACGAACTGGGTTCACCAACCGTACTTGGTTTGTGAACTCTGATGGACACGGTTCGTGAACTGGGTTCGCCAGCCTTAATCCTTTTATACCAACACCAAAATTTCAGATCACTACAGTTCGTGAACCCGATTCATGAATTGTTCCCAAATGAACTTGCGGTTTGCGAACTGGTTCGCCAACCTTCCCTGTATTTCTTAAATCATATCTATAATTTGTAAACTGGTTTGCCAACATAGCCTGAGCAGAAATATCATAAGTTCATGAATTTCTCTCTTATGATGTTTGAAACATTCTCAAATGGTAAATCACTTATATGGGTGATTTTCAATTAATCCACAAACTAATTCTCAAACAATAAATTGTTTTAAATTAATATTATTAAGGACCTTTGAACATCTATGCTAGAATTATATTTCGATATTTTTAGCAAGACAAGCTTGACTCGAAATTTGTTCTTTGTAAATATACTAAACGTCATACGACATAGTCTCAATAGATAGAAAGGTAAGATAGTGAGTAAATAGAATGGTTCGGTCTTCACATACCTGATACATAAGTTCTTTAAATGTCTTCGTCGATCTTCAGTCTTCGAGGGTGATGTTTGATACTCAACTAATCCGAGACTTGACTTAGTAGACTATAAATCAAGATATAGTTTTGATCATATAACATTGACAACAAGCTTGAGATAGCAAAACTTGTGGGTTTAACCGAGCATTTCTCTAACAGAACTGACAGCTGAAGAGTAATACATTTGAGACATGGACTCAAGGTCATACGTCGAACACCTGAACCAAATATCCAAGAATCAAGTCACAGGAAACCAAACAAGACAGAGACACGGAGTTAGGCGTGGAAGACCTGAGTCCAAGAGAGAATCTAAGAAGATTCTTGAAGATGTCAGATAGTATGAAGGTATGAGATAAACATATTTGACGTATCTTAATTAGTGCTCAACCAGGTTTAGGCACTAAGCAATGATCTGCAATCTTCCTCAAAAAGGAATGAAGACAAGGTCATGAATATTGAATCCAGGTTGGCTCTGATTGAGGAGGAACTTGAGGCAGACATGCACGTTGAAGACTACACACCTAAGACTTCCGAGTAAGATGTTCATTTTTGTTTCTTTCTAGTTAACTCCTTGTAGGAATTTTATTCCTATTATTTTAAGGAGGAACACTAGCTTTTGGATTAACCTATTTATGTGTTTTACATTAGCTATGCTAGATAATATCATCTTGTAATGATTAAAGTTTATTTAGTTAAGTTTATTTTGGAGATGATTAATTGTAATACCTAATCTTTATCTATTATTATGTGTATTGTTTTGTGAGTTTTGTTCTTTGCTATCATATTTTGTGGTGATTAGAACGGATATCTCATATATTCTCATAGTTTAAGCTCTTAACTCTTTTGAGAATTGCAATTTTGACCATCCCATGGTTACACTTTGTAAATATACTGAAGGGATTCCATAAGATGTTCTTAGTTGTCTCGTTTCTTTCCCAAAATGGTAGGGAATAAGATTGAGAATTTTAAACTCTACGTTCTTACATGGATAGAATATATAATTATTATGTTGAGTTATATCGCTAAATTATATTCTTTGTTCATAACTGGCCTAGAGGATAATTTTTGTCGACGATTATTTTTCTCACGAAAGTAATGCATCTTAGTGCCTCTAACATTAAGATCGTTGGTTTTAACCTCTTTGTTCATAACTGGCGAGAAGAGAGAAAAATATTTGGGACACAAATATACTTTGTCATAACTGGCGAGTAAATTTGTTAATGTCCAAAGAAAATCCTTTTGTTGTGATTAGAGAAAGGTCGCTCATGTTGTTATTTTCGGAATGGCATTAAATATAAGAAAGTTCAATTTGAATTTGTGTTTAATTGTCATATCTTTGTGAGGAGAGCGGTTGTAGAACTGTAGTAGATGATTGTACCTTTATGTCTCCTTGATGAGGACGATAAGTTTACTTGTGAAATCGCCTTAAAAAAAGCTATTATGTTATCTCTAGTTTTGATAACTCTTTTGTGTAGTTCATTACCATACCTTATTTTTCGCCTTTGCCAATTTTGTCGACAAAAAAAGGGAAAATTATTTAGTAATATCCTACTATAAAATATGGCCTCTCGGTGCATTAAGGGGGTGGATTACAAGCTATATGTTTTACCTATTATGCAAAAGAGGTAAGTAAAGGGTAATGGGAGAACATATTACTATAGTATTGCTTCAAAGTTTTGGTACAATTATAATTTACGGAAGGTAACAATACTATGCACCAATGTAAAACCATTGAGTTGGGTGACTTTGTCATTATAGAAAAGCTCTATATGAGTATTCTCATAAGCTGTTATCGCGATGGATCTTCAACAACAAAGGTGCTGAACGATCATATGCAGAACCACAGAATAACTTGAAGAATGAAGAATTCATGATGATGTTGAAGATTCAAAGAAAGCAAGCTTGATGGATTTTGATATGAAAGGTTTATTTATTTTGAATCCATATTTATTGATAGTTTTTGCAATAAAAACTGACAAATATGGATATTGTTAGAGCACTGCTCGGTCAAACTCACAAATTTTTCTATCTCAAGCTTGTTGTCAATGTTAGATGCACAAAACTATATCTTGATTTCTAGTCTACTAAACTCAAGTCTCGGACTACGATTAGAGTATGGTAGTTGAGTATCATACATCACTGAATAACCCCGGAAGATTGAAGATTGAAGATCAAACGAAGACATTTGAAGAACTTCATTGAAAAAGAGGTATGTGAAGACTGAAACATCCCATTTACTTACGGCATTAACCATTCTATCTTATGAGACTATGTCGTATGATTTAGTAGATTTAATATTGTAAAGAAATCTTTTGAGTCGAGCTTGTCTTAATAAATCTCTCGAAATATGATTCAAGAAATGAATGTTATAGATCCTTGATAATCTTGGTTAAGAATAATTTATTGTTCATGAACTATTTTTGTTCCCAAGCAATGATGTTTACTTACTATGGCGATCAAAAATGTTTCAAATTGTCTAAAGAGAGTTTTCAAACGAACTGAAGTTCTGGACATAGGATTACGCATACACAGTACGCGTACCCTAGTGATCTGAGTTCTGAAAAAGGATATATACGCATCCTAGTACGCATACCCCTGGGATCTGAATTCATGAATGGCTAAGGGTACACATACCTGGTGCGCGTACCCCAACAGCCTGGGTTCACGGACTGTCATAGGTATGTGTAACTCTACACATACCTACCCAGTACAGAACTAAGTAGATGCTCACAAACTACTTAAACAAATATGTTTGGCATTTCTACAGCTCTCATGAACACTTTTGTAACAACCTTGTTCACTAAATCACTTTTTATTTATGAATCATGGCTTAAGTATCGAGTGTTAATGAACACGATTTATTCTTATAATTAAGTTCATAAGGCATAATTGACAAGAACTATCATTGTACACGGTTCCAGAATCCTGGACCATAGTGTATATTATTTTGTGTAAATGAGAACTTCTCACATGCTTACATGAATTCCTAATAAAAATTTCATTTAAACTGAGAAAGTGTTTGCTTGACTCAAGTTATCTTAACTTGAATTCAAAGTTACATAGTGCCGTTAAAATCTATAAATAGAGAGACTCATGCAATATGACTTCTTAATCCCCCACACTTCTGTGTCCTAGTTGCTTGCTAGAGTCGTCCTTTATTAACCTATATTTCCTCTGAAAAACATAATTAGGTCACGACTTAAAGACTTTATTTAAGGATTCGTAAAGTCGGGTCTGACAATCTTTTACCTGATAGTTCGTGTATCTTAGTATTTTTCTTATTGATCTTCGAGGTTTTTGTTATCTCAAATTAGGAACGAGATATATAGAAATCGCAAAGTTTTCTTTGTATCAGACTTTGTGATTCCTTAGGATAAATATCTAAAACTCTTCTTTATTGATTTATTTGGATTATTCTTGAGAGGTGGTAAGGAATACAGTCTTCTTATCTAACTGAGTGTAAGTGTTCCGGATTCGTGAGGTCTACTAGACTTGTCTATTGCAAACAGACTTCCAAACCTAGATCTAAAGAACAAAAAGGACATCAAATAGACTTAAATGTTAGACGCAGATTGGTATCAAAATTCTTCACTTATGTTGAAGCAACTCTTTGCTGTAAAAGACGTAAGGAGCATGAATGCATCTTAATTGCTTGGAGGGTTAATTCGGTCTCAAGTACACTCGAGTCCGAAGTCTGATAGCAGGCTAGTGTTTGTAGCGGCTTAATGCATTTTGGTGTTCAAAGTTGGACGAGGTCCATGGGTTTTTCTGGAGGTTCAGTTCTGTTAGAGCACTGCTCGGTCGAACTCGCAAGCGTTGCTATCTCAAGCTTGTTTGTCAAGTTTAGTTGCCAAAACTATAAGTCTTGATTTCTAGTCTACTAATAGCAAAGTCTCGGACTATGATAGAAAGTGTAGTTGAGCTCTAGACTCCACGGCATTCATCATGCAAAGACGAAGAACTACTCATGGAACTGGTGGAACTTCATCGACAAAAAGGTATGTGGAGACTTGAACTTATCTATCACTCAAAAGTCTACTTTATCTCCTATCTTGAGACAAAAGTCGTATTGCTATATAGATTATGATTATACACATGTACTATTTCGAGCTGAGTTTATCTCTCTTATCTATTTCTCGAAATATGTGTTGGTAAGCTTTCGCTTTGGCCAAGTTCATCTTTACCTTTGACGAAAGTCATATTAGTTTCAATTACTTGAAAATCGCTTTGACGAAAAATAGTTTGTGAACAACAACTATATAACGTCCTCTAAGAATGTTTCAATGATTAAAATGAGAGTTTAGAATACATAACCATGGTTGGATATAAACATTGTGAGACATCTCATATGTGTGTAAGTCCAATATTCTTGAACCAAAGTATGTGTACTTTGCTGCTCAGGATAACCGGAACTAAAGTCCGCGTACCAGTACGCGCACTGCCGGAAGTTCACATCCCGTGAATTTCTGCTGGAGTTTGTGAACTGAAAGCAAACTTAATCCGGGTACTTAAGTCCGCGTACCAGTATGCGTACTTAAGTAGGTTATTTTATAAAAACAGTTTAATTCGTGAACTAAGACATTTATATATTAAGGAATGCAATCTTTGCAAATCGTGGCTATAATGTTCATGAATCGATTAGATTGAATCAAAGTTGTTTTTGTTTCGATTGTGTCTTGTATACTTCTATGAGATCTAAGCAATTGAACGACTCTCTAACTAGTTCATTTAAGTCATTTGAACTAGTTGTGGTAAAGAAGAATAAGGTTGATATGAAAGTGCTCATATGGCTAACCTATGGTTAACTACCTGATAGGTGTAGAATACACCGTATTTACTATCTAGAGTTTATGCTTTCTTTGCTATTTTTCGTGTGAATTTTGTATTTTACGCTTGTTTTGAGTTTTGTAGCTACTTTGGAGTCGCACGGAGGAAAAGAAGAAGAAATCACCCAATTTGAGCCAAAAGGGCAAAAAGGTCATTTCACAGGGCGAAGACTATTTGGAGCCCAGAGGTGGTTAAGGGCTCTCATTCGGGGTACCCCTTATCACTCGGCGATGGGTGTTACTAACCTTTGGGTAGCCCTTATCCAGAGGACGGTTATCTTTGCGTAGCACCCAATTGGGTCGACCCCACCCATGGCCCAGATCCGGATCCAGGACCCACTTCACAACCTAACCCTACATCTCGAGAGTCTCTCATTCATTTCATTCTTTCACCTGAAACTGAAATTAAAACAGCAGCCATGACTGCTAATAAACTCGAGAGGTAAATTGCATTAGAAATTGAGAACAGAGAGAACTGAGATGAAATTAAAGAGGAAAGAAAGAATCGTGTTATGAGGAATCGAAGTGAAGATGGGTCTCACTTCTTTGAAGAAATTAGGGGTTCGATCTGGAAGAAACGACAAAGCAATTCGATATGGGTTTAATTGACATGGGAGAATGGTGATTCGAGGCGGTTATTAGGGATTGAGATGTGATCTTGTTGATTTTCATGAGGCTAGGATGAGTTGCGAGACAACCAATTTGAATCCGAGAGCTCGTTCTTATGGCTATGAATGCGTGATTGAGTTAAGATGTAAGTAGAGAATGGCTGCCGTGGAGAGAAGGGTGGCGTCTGAGGTTCAAGAAATCGAGAATCAGAGAATCAGGGTTCGATGCTGTTGCAGTTTGATGTTTATAGAACAAAAAGGGGTTTGAAATTGTGAGAAAAGAAGAGCTGAGCTGATGATTATCGAGTATTGATTCGTTGTTGGTGCTATGAAGAAACCCAGGAAAAATTGGGTTTGGCTCAAGAACCAGTTCACTTATTCTTCTTATGAGAAAGGGGATCCGTGGTGAGGTGATGATTGAAACTCGAGTGTAGTTGGTGATAGGAATGGTCTCTGCGTTGTGTTGCTCAGGAATTAGAAGCTAGGGTTCAATGATGAATTGAAGTTGTTAATGTGAAATGTTTGTTGGGCAGATTCAGTGAGAATGAGATTCAGCTGGTTACAATGATTGAATTTAGCTTGAGCTAATGCTGTTGAATGGCTTGGCAAGAGTAGAAGGATTTGATGGAATAAATGGCTGCTCTGATGGAATGGCATGAAACTAAGCTAGGCAGGATGTGTTGCAGGTGGTAGGCCCGAAAAGATGTTTATATTTGAAGCCTACGGTGATACCGCAAGTGCACGGTGTCGTGATGTAGCACTGGGCACGTACGGGTCGAACCACAGAGACTTGTGGTGCCCTTATGTGATCTAAGGCTTGCTACTTAACTGAATTTCTAGTGTGACAAGTGACAGCAGATGGTTTTGCCCGAAACGGCCGAGATATGATGAGATAAACCTAAACTAAGGAATAAAATGTAGTGACAGTGGGATATTAGGGTCTCAAATCCACACTAACTTATACTGTGTCTTCAACTCATGACATTGTTCTTGTTTTGACGAATAAGGAGAGGTGTCGGATCTACCTTACGTCTAATATGTTTCTCCACTTAATGAGTAATCACAACTAAGGTATACTACCAAAGTATTACCTGTCCGATTAAAGTACAAATAATCTAAGGATTATAATATCAATCTGGTTGAATTAGGTTGCAAAGATACACAACACGGGGAGTTCCAACTACAGTGCATCCATGGCGTTGGTATGCACTGTGAGAGCAATGTGTTGCTCTGCTCAGATTAAATCTGTCTTAACACTAATTAAGCATTCAAGAAATAACACATGACTATGAACACAGTTGTAAATCAGAGTTTCATTGAGACCCAAACAATTAAACTAAAACATACTAAAGCAACAAAATACAAAATAAACCTAATTGACACTCCGGCTAATCCAGGCGTGTCTCAAACACCCACAACTCTTTCCCTTTTATACAAGCAACTCCAACCCTAAAACAGCAAACCCTAATTTCGTTTAAAAACATAAATTAAATGGAAACTTCTCTCACCCATGTCGCTCCAACTGCTCCCTCTTCTGTCAATCGGCTCTGCATCGGCTACTCTAGCTTCCCCTTGATGTATCAATAAAAACCCTAACCTATCTCTGTCTAGTTCTCTCTTAGCTCCTAGGAGAGAAGCTACAAAAGGACTAGAAAGTGATGAGGTGAGGTGGTGCGACTTGGGTTGTCGGAGATGGTAGAGTTGGTGGAGAAGGTGGCTGGTCGGTTGAAGAAATGGAGGAGCGAGCTCTGCTCCGGGTTTCTGAGAGGGGTTGTTCGAGAAGAAAGAGAAAGTGAGAGGAGGAATGGGTCGATCGAATAGGGGTATAGGTGTATGGGTCGCTTCGGTGTTGCACGGGTGCATCTAGGTTTGATGAGAAGGGCCTGCGGCGTAGGATTTAGGCGGGAAGATCCGAACGGACAAGAATGGTAGCCGGTCTCGGTGTGATCTGGTGTTGTACGGGATCATCGAGATATAGATGTAAGCGATGGAGCGACCGTTGGATGTAGCCAGGCGAGATCTTGACGGCTCAGAGTGAGCGGGCTCGGATCCGGGTCGTGGGTAGCTCTAGCCCATGTCTTCTTTGTTGGGTTGCAACTGATTCGCGCGTGGGCTTTGGCTATCTGCTCCATAGATGATCGACTCCAATTCTTCGCTCCTTGGTTCCTCAGATTCTCCGAGCTTTATTTATTACCTAAAAACACAAAATTAATTAATACAAATATTTATTCTTGAAAACAAAGAAAATACAGAATATGGGATAATATCTGATTTATAAGCGCAAAAGATGAGTAAAATGCCAATAAAAAGATGTATAAATATGCACTATTTGGCACTCATCAGCAGGCAGAGATGAGAATGGTATGTGCTGAAATGATTGGCAGTGAGCTCAGGTCATGTTGAGCTGAGCTCAAGGTGAACTGGTGTATGGGATGGCAGTGAGGTGGAGTTGAAGCTGCAGCTACTGGCATTGGAAGTGTGGAGCTTGCAGGTTGTGGAAATGATGGTGGTAACTTGGTTTAATGGTGCTGAGAAGATGCTTGCTACTGCAGTGAAGAATGTGTTGGAATTGTGTTAGATGTATGTCTAGGACAGGTTTGATTGTGGAGCAGCAAGACCAAACTAAGTATGGCAGAGAGGTTTGTGATGAATTCAAAAATGAATTAGCTGATGATGATGCTGTCTCAATGGAGTTTCTGTGGATGTTGTCTCAATGGAGGGGTTGATGATGGTTGGCCCTGGTGTTGATAAAAATGGCTCAGATTGGAGTTACAACTGAAGGTCAGGTGGTGCAGCTGAGGCTAAGGGGAAGAAGGCTGTAATGGCAGTGGAATTGTTGCTCTGGAATGATGATTGTGGTCTGCAATGGAAGCCAGGTGCTGCTGTAAATTGGCCTGGGTTTGTGGTGGTATTGCCTGTGGAAGTGGAGCTGGTGGTAGCCTGAGGTGGTTTTGCAGCCCAGTGAGCTGAGTGGCAGGTTGCAGTTAGTTATAAAGAAGGCAGTGATGGAGCTCAGCTGCAATGGCTGTGTGTAGATGCCATTTGATGCAGGAAAGGCTGGAATGGAGTCTGATGCTGTTGGTGGTTAAATCTTTGGAACTGGAGCTGAGAGCTGTTGCCATGGAATTAAATCTGAGCTTGAGAGTCCAGTATTGTTTGTGCAGCTGAGCTAAGGGATTGAGTCTGGAAATGCAGTTGGAGAATGGCAGTTGTTGGTGGTAATAGTACAGGCACAGAGCTAATGGGTTTGAGCAGTCTGAGTTGAAGCCCTGGTGGTTATGAAACTGAAGCTGCACAGCCATGATGGCTGAGGCGTGAAGCACTATCCTGGTGCAACACACAGCTCTGGCCAGAGCAATGGCTTATGCCATGGCAACTTAGCGAAGTCGGCTCGATTAGCCGGGACTCGAATGCCGACTCAGTTCGACTCGGTGATTTCCCTTGACATTTGACTAACGGTTGACCGACGGTTGACCTACTTTGACCGTTAGTCCTAACGGAGGACCCAGACGGAATATTCCGCCGAATATTCCCCCGGACGGCGACAACTTTCGGGCGGCGGCGGTGACGTTTTCCGGCCAAATTCCGGCCACAATCCCAATTTTCCGGCGAGCAAAAATTCCAGAATTTTCTATGGACTCCTCTCATGGGTGTGAAGACTTGGGCTTGGAATTGGATGGAGAATTGGACTCAAATTTGGAAAGAGAAGGTGGAAGAGTTGAGAAAAGCTTGGAATTGGAAATTGAATTGCTAAAGGAAAAGGATTCTACTCCTTAGAAGATTTGGAGAATATTGAAGCCTATAAATAGAGAAGTTTTCTACATCTTCTACACACATCCTCTACACACACCTCTCTACACACACAACACTTGTGTTTTTGCTTGCTTTTCTAAGATTTTTCTTTTTAACTATTTGTGTGAACTTGAAAATTCTTCTTTTAATTATTATTATTTGTGTGAATTTCAAAAAACATGAGTAGCTAATTTTCTTATTGATTGAGGATGAATTCCTAGTTCTTAACATATGAATTAAGTTTTTGTTTTCAAATTCTATCTTGAAGTTTTTCAAGCCGTTGCCGGGGAGCAACGGGCGATTTTTAGTTGTTTTATTTTTCTTTTTGCTTTATTCTTGCTTTGTTAGATTCTTTACCGTATCTAACTTAGTTTGTGAGAATCTTGTTTCAGGTGTTATACCTTTGGTGAATGCTTAGAGAGGGTAGACCGAGTCCAATACGTCTTCGATCCGGCACTCAACTAAAGGATTTCATTCGTGCGGTTAACACTCCACTTCCTCCTTCATCAAGTGATTCGGACAAAGAGGAAGAAACAATGGCTGATCGTACACTCAAGGACCTAGCTTCTCACAAGCTTGATACACAACAATGGTGTATCCAAACTAATTCAACCTTCGAGATCAAGCCGGGGTTGATTAGAGAGTTACCAAAGTTCCATGGCATGGTGAATGAGGACCCAAATAAACATCTTATGGACTTCTATGCCATAGTTATGGCCATGCTTCCACCGGAGACTAATGCGGATGGAGCATTGTTGAAAGCTTTCCCGTTTTCTTTGGCGGGCAATGCTAAGGAATGGTTATATTATTTGCCTTAGGAAGTATCACAACATGGAATGGGATGAAGAAACTTTTCCTCGAGAGATATTTTCCCGCATCCAAAGCTACTCAAATTCGCAAGGAGATTTGTGGATTGAAACAACAAGTGGGAGAATCATTATATGAATGTTGGGAGCGATACAAGAGGTTGGTGGCAAGCTGTCCACACCATCAATTTAGTGATGTTATGATACTCCAATACTTCTATGAAGCTCTTCACCCAAGTGATAGGTCTCTTCTTGACGCCGCGGGTGGTGGTGCACTAATGAACAAGACTTTGACCGAAGCTAGAGAGTTGATTGAAAGTATGGCGGCAAACTCGCAACAATTCTACACAAGGGATGAACCAATGGTTAGGCGAGTGCATGAAGTAAGTGATTCATCACATCTTGATCAAAGGATGAGTAACATGGAGATAATGATGCAAAGGATGGCCGCGGTAATTATTCCGGATTGTGAGACCGAACAAGTGAATGCTTTATATCCAAATCAAAGGCCAAGGTACGATCCATACTCCAATACCTATAATCCCGGGTGGAAGGATCATCCTAACTTTAGTTATGCAAACAAGCAAGCGGCGGCTCCTAATCCATATGCACAACAAGGTGGTTTCCAACAATCACATTTCCAACCTCAACAACAATTTCAACCACAACAAGTCAAGGAGCGTGATTCTTTGAATGATGACAAGCTCAATGCGTTAATGCAAGGTATGCAAGGTCTTACTTCTATGTTCCAACAAAGCCAACAAAGCCAACAAAAGACCGATTCGGCCATCAAGGACTTACAAACTCAAATGGGACAATTGGCGACCGATGTGAATTTATTGAAATCTCAAGCATCCACAAAACTTCCTTCACAACCATTTGTGAATCCAAGAGAGAATGTTAATGCGGTTACTTTAAGAAGTGGAAGACAAGTGGAGGGTCCAAGTCATTATGAGGAAGTTAGTGAAGAGGTAGTCAATAACAAGGAGGAAACCGCACCAAAGGAGAATTCAACACCAACCGATCAATCCAAGGAACCGGTTTCGACTTTCACTACTCCACCTCCTTTTCCTAGTCGTTTTGCTAAATCCAAGAAAGAAGCTCAAGACAAGGCACTTATGGATATCTTCAAGAAGATTGAAATCAACATCCCATTCATTGAGGCCATTAAGACAATTCCAAGGTATGCCAAGTTCATGAAGGAATTATGCATCAAGAAGGATAGGTTGCTTGATAATGAAATTACTAAAGTTGGCGAGAGTGCGTCGGCTATGCTATTGAAGAAGATGCCTACAAAGTGCACGGATCCCGGTGGTTTCACGGTGCCAATTACTATTGGTAAGCAAAGGTTTGAACATGCTTTACTTGACTTGGGGGCTTCCATTAGTGTGATGTCGGCCGAAATATATGACTCCTTGAATCTAGGACCTTTGAAAGAGACGAGAGTTATTATCCAATTGGCAAACAAGTCGAACATATATCCAAAGGGACTTGTAGAAGACGTGCTAGTGCAAGTAAATGAGCTTATTTTTCCGGTGGACTTCTTCGTGGTGGATATGGACAACAATGAGAACCGTTCATCTACTTCTTTACTTCTTGGGAGGCCATTCATGAAGACCGCAAATACGAAGATTGATGTTGATAAGGGTACACTCACTATGGAATTCGACAAGGAGATAATACACTTTAACATATTTGAAGCCATGCGCTACCCAAGTGATGTGCATTCCGTTTACTCCATTGATGTGGTTGATTCATTAGCGCAACAAATGGTGGAATTGAACCAAGAGGATGAACTTGATGTGGTGTTGCAAAAGAGCATTGAATTGGATGTCCATGGCTTGTCTAACTTGGATGTTGAAATCTCCAAGGAATTGGTGGAGATATGTGGAGCTTTGGCGACATTGCAAGAAGCTAAAAAGGGTGATGTTTCATATATTTCTTTACCCGTGAATGATAAAATACTTGTACCATCTATTGTGAAGGCGCCCAAGCTAGAATTGAAGCCACTTCCGGACCATTTGAAGTATGCTTTCTTGGGGGATGGAGATGAGCTTCCGGTGATTATTTCTAAGAACCTCACACCGGTACAAGAAGACCGTTTGCTTAGAGTCTTGAAAGAGCACAAAACGGCTATTGGGTGGACAATTGCGGACATCAAAGGCATTAGTCCATCCATGTGCATGCATAGGATTCTAATGGAAGAGAACGTGAAGCCGGTACGTCTTTGCTCAACGTCGGCTAAATCCTCCCATGATGGAGGTTGTGAAAAAGAGATACTCAAATTGCTAAGTGTGGGGGTAATCTACCCAATTTCCGATAGCAAGTGGGTTAGTCCGGTACAAGTGGTGCCAAAGAAATCCGGAGTCATGGTTGTTCGAAATCAAGACGATGAACTTGTTCCTACAAGAGTTCAAACCGGTTGGAGAGTGTGCATTGACTATAGAAAGCTTAATTCCGCAACCCGCAAGGATCACTTTCCTTTACCTTTCATTGATCAAATGTTGGAGCGGTTAGCGGGGCATTCTTATTATTGCTTTTTGGATGGTTATTCGGGATACAACCAAATTGTTATTGCACAATAGGAGGACCAAGAGAAGACCACTTTCACTTGTCCGTTTGGAACGTTTGCATATAGACGGATGCCGTTCGGCCTTTGCAATGCGCCGGCTACTTTTCAAAGATGCATGGTGAGTATATTCTCGGATTATGTGGAGCGCATCATCGAGGTATTTATGGATGACTTTAGTGTTTACGGCAATTCTTTTGATGGTTGTTTAAATAACCTTGAACTAATTCTTAAACGATGCATAGACACAAACCTTGTCCTTAATTGGGAGAAATGTCACTTTATGGTAAACCACGGCATAGTACTTGGTCACATTGTGTCCTCTCGAGGGCTCGAAGTGGACAAGTCAAAGATAGATTTAATAAGAAACTTACGATATCCCACTTCGGTGAGGGAAATTCGTTCTTTTCTTGGCCATGCAGGTTTCTATAGGCGGTTTATCAAGGATTTCTCCAAAATCTCCATGCCGATGTGCAAGTTATTACAAAAGGAGGTACCTTTTGACTTCAACAAGGAATGCGAGGATGCTTTTGATAAATTAAAGGAGATGTTGACAAGTGCGCCGATTATCAAATCACCGGATTGGAACCTTCCATTTGAATTAATGTGTGATGCTAGTGATTATGCGGTTGGAGCCGTTTTGGGTCAAAGGGTGGACAAGTTGTCCCATGTTATCTATTATGCATCTAGGACCCTTAATGATGCACAAATCAATTATTCTACCACGGAAAAGGAGTTATTGGCTATAGTTTTTGCTTTGGAAAAATTTCGATCATACTTGGTGGGTACAAAGGTTATTGTGTATTCCGATCATGCCGCACTAAGACACTTAATAAAGAAGAAAGAAGCTAAGCCAAGATTAATTCGGTGGATCTTATTGTTACAAGAGTTCGACATAGAAATTCGTGATAAGAGGGGTGTGGAGAATACCGCTATGCGGATCATCTTAGTAGACTTGTTATGTCTCAAGAGGAACTTCCATTACATGACCGTTTTAGGACGAACAACTTTTCTCCATGGACGAATCAACACCTTGGTATGCGGATATAGTGAATTACTTGGTGACAAGGAAAGTACCTAGTACAATGTCTAATTTCAAAAGATGAAACTTAAGAAGGTAGCTAAGCAATATGTGTGGGATGAACCATACTTATGGAAATATGGCATTGATCAAATAATGCGAAGGTGCGTGCCTAATTCCGAATTTCAATCCATTCTCTCCTTTTGCCACACTTTTGCATGTGGTGGCCACTTTGGTTCGAAACGAACCGCTCTCAAAGTTCTCGAGAGTGGATTTTATTGGCCCACCTTGTTTGAAGATTCATATGTTTTTTGTAAATCGTGTGATAGATGTCAACGAACGGGCAATATAGGTGCTCGAAATCAAATGCCACTCACACCAATTCTCACCGTTGAGATTTTTGATGTGTGGGGTATTGATTTTATGGGCCCTTTGTCAATTCGAATGGAAACTTTTATATACTTCTTGCCGTTGATTATGTTTCGAAATGGGTGGAAGCTAGAGCCACCAAGACTAATGACTCTCAAGTTGTTTGTGATTTTGTAAGGGAAAACATTTTCAATAGGCATGGAACACCAAGAGTGGTGATAAGTGATGGAGGCTCACATTTCAAGAAGGCTTTCCACGCTCTCCTCAAGAAGTACAACATAACACACAAAATTGGTACGCCTTATCATCCACAAACTAGTGGACAAGCGGAAATTTCAAATCGTGAGATCAAGTCCATTCTTGAGAAAACGGTGAATACCACAAGGAAAGATTGGAGCTTTAAGCTCAATGATGCACTTTGGGCGTATAGAACGGCGTATAAGACACCAATTGGTATGTCTCCATATAGGTTGGTTTATGGTAAGGCTTGTCATCTTAGGTTGAACTTGAACATAAGGCTTATTGGGCGATAAAGAAATTCAACATGGAGTATGATGAAGCGGGAAACAAAGGAAGTTACAACTACATGAGTTAGAGGAGATACGTAATGATGCTTACGAGAGTGCCCGGATTTACAAGGAAAAGACCAAGCTTTTTCATGACAAGATGATTTCTCGTAAAAGTTTCATCGTGGGACAAAAAGTCCTTTTATATCATTCTCGCCTTAAACTATTTCCTGGAAAGTTAAGGTCCCGTTGGATTGGACCATATGTTGTTATTAATGTTTTTCCTCATGGTGCAGTTGAAATTACTAGTCTTAGAGACAATTCGGTTTCCAAAGTCAACGGCCATAGGTTGAAGCCATACTATGAGAACATCGCTTATGTGAATTTGGATGAACTTTCATTTGGAGATGCACTCCTCTGGAGGAGTAATGTGCCGCAAGAGCTAAGTCGGGCCGTCGACTTTAAAACAAGCGCTTAATGGGAGGCAACCCATCGGTTTTGTATTTCTTATCCTTTTGCTTTTTGTTATTTCTTTTTCTTGTTTCTTATCATGTTAAAATTTCCCACCTTGACTTTACTAGGAGGATTCAATTACATTGAGGACAATGTAAGGTTTAAGTGTGGGTGAGTGGTTAAGCATTTTTTTTTAATAAAAAAATTAAAAAAAAATTAAAAAATTTTAAAAAAAAAAAAAAAAAAAAAGAGTTTTACTTAAAAATTCCAACTTTTAAAGATTTTAGAGTCACTAGCATACTTCTAGGTATGTTTACATAGAGATTTTGACGACATAATTGAACTTGGAAATGTTAGAGAACTACATTCGGATTTCTTGCTTGTTAGAGTGTTAAATAATGGATTTAATCATGCCGGTGATGCGAATTTGGTGCGGGAGAAGTGCATTATTAGAGTTGCTGATCAATCATTAGTGGAGACTACCCGTATTCATATCATGTGAGGCACCGACCAGAAATTTTCCATCTACTAAAGAGCGTCTTTTGAGTGTGTGTCACCGTAAGTAAATTCCGGGTAGAATGGTGAGCTACCCAACCTCCCACCAATAGAAGCACTACTCTTTGATCTCTTGAGTGCTAATTTTGTCAATCATGAGGGTGACGTCTATAGATGAAAGCTTCCTTCTTGTAGTTCGATTTGCAGTTAGCACCATTCTCTCTCTCGACAACAACGGATCCATAGAAACACTCTCATCATCAACAAGGAGCGACATCAAAATCTACAAGGAAAGTTGGAAAAGTTTAAGGTTTACAAGCAACGGAACGAGAAAAGAGCAAATTTCAAATACAAGTAAAGCAACATACAAATGAGCGGATTTTTACATATATGTTGAAGACTTACAATACAATGAGGTAATTTTATATCCAAGTATGAAGACTTATTCATGAAAGCAAAGAAAATTAAAAGGTGAGAATTGTTGAAGTTTATGATTTTGAGACGATACAAGTTGTGAAGAATCAAGCGGTAAAATACTTCTTCCACGGCCATGATTTATTTTGTATTTAATTTCTCTTGTTCAAAAAAAAAAAAAAAAAAAAAAAAAAAAAAAAAAAAGAGAGAGAAACAAGAGAAATATTTGTTCTTATTTTTATTTAATGAGCCGTGGGAAAGGAAAATTTATAAGGAAGTTTCAAGCGACAAGGATTTCAAGGTAAAGAGTTATAAATTGTTAAGGATTTATGAAATTCAAGGGTTTATCATCAATAGTTGAAACCGAAGACGAAGACTAAGAAGTTAAAGACGAGGAGCGGAAGACGTTTCTATTGGATGCCGTGAGAGTGGTGTTATCATAATTGGCGATCGGATGTGAAGGTGAGTAAGTAATCTCATCCTCGATAAAAATGGTTGATTTCCTTTCTTAGAGATAAATCGAGAAAAATGGTTTTTCAAAATATTAAAAGATGTGGGTTTTTAAAAATTTGGAAGTTATCCTTCCCACCTTTCAACGTGTCGCAGGAATTCTTTCTTCATTCCTACCTGCACACATGTGAGAACCATAAAAAAGCTGTCTTTTTGAGTGCAATTATCATAAAATCTTTTTGGTGAGGCAGAAGTCGAGGCGAAATGCTTATTGATCGTTTCTCAAACACGCATTCTCTCATTATGGTGTGGTTATTTCTCACTCAACAATTAAGAACGAGAATATGTTCTTTAGTATTTCTAACTTCTTATTACTAGAATGCAGAAACTCTATGTCCTCATAGCTTTTTGGATGCTTGGGACGCTTGAACGCTTTGAAGTTGTGAGTTTTTAGTTTGATTTGCTCGAGGACTAGCAAAGTCTAAGTGTGGGGGAATTTGATAGGTGTAGAATACACCGTATTTACTATCTAGAGTTTATGCTTTCTTTGCTATTTTTCGTGTGAATTTTGTATTTTACGCTTGTTTTGAGTTTTGTAGCTACTTTGGAGTCGCACGGAGGAAAAGAAGAAGAAATCACCCAATTTGAGCCAAAAGGGCAAAAAGGTCATTTCACAGGGCGAAGACTATTTGGAGCCCAGAGGTGGTTAAGGGGCTCTCATTCAGGGTACCCCTTATCACTCAAAGAAGTGGGTGTTACTAACACTTTGGGTAGCCCTTATCCAGGAGGACGGTTATCTTTGGGTAGCACCCAATTGGGTCAGTCCTACCCATGGCCCAGATCCGGATCCAGACCCACTTCACAACCTAACCCTACATCTCGAGAGTCTCTCATTCATTTCATTCTTTCACCTGAAACTGAAATTAAAACAGCAGCCATGACTGCTAATAAACTCGAGAGGTAAATTGCATTAGAAATTGAGAACAGAGAGAACTGAGATGAAATTAAAGAGGAAAGAAAAAGAATGTGTTATGAGGAATCGAAGTGAAGATGGGTCTCATTCTTTGAAGAAATTAGGGGTTCGATCTGGAAGAAACGGCTGACAATTCGAGATGGGTTTAATTGACATGGGAGAATGGTGATTCGAGAAGCGGTTATTAGGGATTGAGATGTGATCTTTGTTGATTTTCATGAGGCTAGGATGAGTTGCAGACAACCAATTTGAATCCGAGAGCTCGTTCTTATGGCTATGGATCTGTGATTGAGTTAAGATGTAAGTAGAGAATGGGTGCCGTGGAGAGAAGGGTGGTGTCTGAGGTTCAAGAAATCAGAGAATCAGAGAATCAGGGTTCGATGCTGTTGCAGTTTGATGTTTATAGAACAAAAAGGGGTTTGAAATTGTGAGAAAAGAAGAGCTGAGCTGATGATTATCGAGTATTGATTCGTTGTTGGTGCTATGAAGAAACCCAGGAAAAATTGGGTTTGGCTCAAGAACCAGGTTCACCATTATTCTTGCTATGAGAAAGGGATCTGGTGGTGAGGTGATGATTGAAACTCGTTTGTAGTTGGTGATAGGAATGGTCTCTGCGTTGTGTTGCTCAGGAATTAGAAGCTAGGGTTCAATGATGAATTGAAGCTATTAATGTGAAATGTTTGTTGGGCAGATTCAGTGAGAATGAGATTCAGCTGGTTACAATGATTGAATTTAGCTTGAGCTAATGCTGTTGAATGGCTTGGCAAGAGTAGAAGGATTTGATGGAATAAATGGCTGCTCTGATGGAATGGCATGAAACTAAGCTAGGCAGGATGTGTTGCAGGCAGAGATGAGAATGGTATGTGCTGAAATGATTGGCAGTGAGCTCAGGTCATGTTGAGCTGAGCTCAAGGTGAACTGGTGTATGGGATGGCAGTGAGGTGGAGTTGAAGCTGCAGCTACTGGCATTGGAAGTGTGGAGCTTGCAGGTTGTGGAAATGATGGTGGTAACTTGGTTTAATGGTGCTGAGAAGATGCTTGCTACTGCGATGAAGAATGTGTTGGAATTGTGTTAGATGTATGTCTAGGACGGGTTTGATTGTGGAGCAGCAAGACCAAACTAAGTATGGCGAGAGAGGTTTGTGATGAATTCAAAAATGAATTAGTGATGATGATCTTTGTCTCAATGGAGTTTCGTGGATGTTGTCTCAATGGAGGGTTGATGATGGTTGGCCTGGTGTTGATAAAAATGGCTCAGATTGGAGTTACAAGCGAAGGTCGTGGTGCGGTGAGGCTAAGGGGAAGAAGGTTTGTAATGGCGGTGGAATTGTTGCTCTGGAATGATGATTGTGGTCTGCAATGGAAGCAAAGTGCTCTTTGTAAATTGGCACGGGGTTTGTGGTGGTATTGCTGTGGAAGTGGAGGTGGTGGTAGCTTGAGGTGGTTTTGCAGCCCAGTGAGCCGAGTGGCGGAGTTGCGATTAGTTATAAAGAAGGCGGTGATGGAGCTCAGGTTCTGCAATGGGTGTGTAGATGCCATTTGATGCAGGAAAGAAATTTGGAATGGAGTCGAAATCTTTGTTGGTGGTTAAATCTTTGGAACTGGAGCTGAGAGCTGTTGCCATGGAATTAAATATGAGCTTGAGAGTCCAGTATTGTTTGTGCAGCTGAGCTAAGGGATTGAGTCTGGAAATGCAGTTGGAGAATGGCAGTTGTTGGTGGTAATAGTAAGAGCATGAGCTAATGGGTTTGAGCGATCGAGTTGAAGCCTGGTGGTTATGGCGAAGCTGCACAGACCATGATGGGCGAGGCGTGAAGCACTATCCTGGTGCAACACACGGCTACTGGCGAGCAATGGCTTATGCCATGGCAACTTAGCCGAGTCGGCTCGGTTATTTGGACTCGAATCTTGACTTCGGTTGACTCGAGTGATTTCCCTTGACATTTGACTAACAGTTGACTGACGGTTGACCTACTTTGACCGTTAGTCCTAACGGAGACTGGAGGAATATTCCGTCGAATATTCCTTGGGACGGCGACAACTTTCGAGCGGCCCGCGGTGACGTTTCCGGCCAAATTAAGGCCACAATCCCGATTTCCGTGAGCAAAAATTCAATTTTCTATGGACTCCTCTCATGGGTGTGAAGACTTGGGCTTGGAATTGGATGGAGAATTGGACTCAAATTTGGAAAGAGAAGGTGGAAGAGTTGAGAAAAGCTTGGAATTGGAAATTGAATTGCTAAAGGAAAATGATTCTACTCCTTAGAAGATTTGGAGAATATTGAAGCCTATAAATAGAGAAGTTTTCTACATCTTCTACACACATCCTCTACACACACCTCTCTACACACACAACACTTTTCTTTTCTTATTCTTTGTGTGAACTCTTTAACATGAGTAGTTAATTTATTGATTGAGGATGAATTCCTAGTTCTTAACATATGATTTAAGTTTTTGTTTTCAAATTCTATCTTGAAGTTTTTCACATAATTATCGTTTGTTTTTACTAATAGGAGTGATCTTAAAGACATTCATGATTGATTGATAGATTGTTTGGAGTGCACGCTAAATTGATTTGTTAATTTGATCTAAAGCTAGTGAAAGTTAGGAGATAAGTAATCGTTTCTTGACTCTTTACATAAGTAGCAAACACGAGACCTTGCGGAGGGATTCCGTGGAGCAATTGTGTGTAGAAACAACGTTAGCAAGTAGACCTTGAGCTAAGAGTCTAACTACTAATATCAACCTAAGAAATTCACAAAACTTAATGCATGAGACAAGTTACATCTAGGTTGAGCTAATTCTAGGTGGCTTGGTGATTAGAATCTGGTAGGCGAGAACTTAGGTGTCCAGGTGATACAAGGGATTTAGGGGTTTAGCATCGAGCTATTTTGCTTTACCTACGGTTGGTGATAATTTGTGACTAATAACAAGTAGAATAGAACATAACTTGATTCATTGTTTAAGTAACGAAGAAGGATTCCTTGGTCTTGTCTCTTTTATTGCTTTCATCTTTCAACTTTCGATTTTAATTGTTTTGTTTATTTTTCTTTTGCTTTTTACACCCCCTTTCGTGACAACTTTTACAACTAAGATCTCTTGCTCCTCGTGGGGAACGAACTTGACTTCCATTATATTATTTTTAATTGAGTGGAAACATTGATTAATTTGATTGCACCTACGACACGCATCACTACCGTTGAACCAACGACTTGTAAACGTTTAGGTACGGTTACTTAAACCTAAATGAAGTTACATTTCATGTGTGTATAACAAGCTAAGTTCGATCTAACGGTTGAAAGATATTAGCTTGAATCTAATCAGGTTTTCATCTAACGGTGAATATTGAATGCTTTGTTACCAAGGTAACTTAGATTGCAAACCCTGATTTGAAGACTATATAAAGGAGAACTATAACAACTGGGAAACCTAATCCCCACACCTCCTATGTGATACTAGTTGTAAGCTAGAGTCGATTCTCCTTTAACCTTAGGTTTCTATCGAGACCCTATAGGTTAACGACTTAAAGACTTCATTGGGATTGTGAAGCCATGACCAACTATCTTCTATATAGTTGCGTGATCTGATCTTGGTGTTTCTATCGTATTTGAGTACAATCGTAAGGATTGGCTTGAGATTAATTTCTCCAATAGGCAAGATAGAAAAGTATTCGCAAACATCTTCGTCTCATCGTTTGTGATTCCACAATATCTTGTTTCGCTAGTCGATTAAGATTATTGTGAGGTGATTGATATTTCTAGGATGTTCTTCGGAAATATAAGTCTGGTATATCAATTGGTTCATGTTCACCTTGATTTATCAAAAGACGGAACAAAACTCGTAGGTATTTCTGTGGGAGACAAATTTATCTATTCCTGTAGACTTTTCTGTGTGATAAAGATTTGTTTATTAAAGTCTTCGACTTTGGGTCGTAACAACTCTTAGTTGTGGGTGACATCAGCTAAGGGAATCAAGTGCGTAGTATCCTGCTGGGATCGGAGACGTAGGGAGTGCAACTGTACCTTGGATCAGTGTGAGATTGATTGGGGTTCAAATATAGTCTAGACCGAAGTTAGTTTGTAGTAGGCTAGTGTCTGTAGTGGCTTAATACAGTGTGTGTTCAATCTTGACTAGGTCTCGGGGTTTTTCTGCATTTTCGATTTCCTCGTTAACAAAACTTCTGGTGTCTGTGTTATTTCTTTTCCGCATTGTATTTTATTATATAATTGAAATATCACAGGTTGTGCGTTGAATCAATCAATTGGGAAATCCAACCTTTGGTTGTTGATTGTAATTGATTGATCCTTGAACATTGGTCTTTGGTACCGTTCAAGTGATTTCTCTTGTATTCAATTAAACTCGCAGATTTCTATTTGCTTGAGTAAGTATTGAATCGAGAAATTGAGATATAACTCTTTGATATACTTTTTATTAAGATTGAGTCTGACTGTCTAGTTGTTTCTCTTAAAAGTATATTGGAGTTTGTCCATACAGATTGCTAAGCGAAAGAATGGGTATGGTTGTTAGACCCCCGCTTTTCAAGTTCTCCTCGTTAACAAAACTTCTAGTATCTTGTGTTTTTCCTTTTTCGTATTATATTATTTTATCTTTATAATAGGGATAACACTAGTAGTACTTAATCAGTTTATGTAGTTTAAGTTCTTACTAATTTTGATCAATAACGAGACTTGTTTTTGTTAAATTTGAATCTATAAAGATAAGTTACAAGTTTCATACATATCGGAATTCAGATTGTCTTTATTTAGATATGACTATATTGATCTTCGATATTTATTTGTTAGATCGTCCAAGAACTCTTCTACACAATAACGTTTACATGTTTCGTAGTCTAGACATATTGATTGTAGAAGAGATAAGATAAAACTCTATATACATATTGTCAAAGAATCTTTAATTTAGATATAATTGCAATTGTATTAGGTTTCCATACAAGTTTTCGAACAAAAACTTGGTGGTGTACTTAGTACCCTCTCCTTTTCAACTACCGGGATAAGGAATAAGAGGTTTTTTTATCAACAACCTTTGTTACTAATTCTTTTATGGCTCGAGTAGTTGCTTGAAGCACTTTTTATTCAACAACTGCAAGTTGAGCACTGCTGTCACTGAGTGCACTTGCTCTACTTTTATTTTCACTTCTCAGAGAAATTTATCTCAATGAAATCAACACCTACATCCTCTACCTCAATGGAAGCATCACCTATAGCCTCTTTGTTAACCAAAAGCTCCTTAATTTTGTTTGTATAATATTTCACTTTATTAGAATCATCATGAATTTGTTGTTTATTACTTTTTTGTGTGCTAAGAGCAATTGATCCATCTACATGCATTTTTATTATTGTCAACAGTCTTTGGTACATATTATTACGTGATTGATTTCTTTCCCTTATCACCTTCCAGTATTAGTAAAGGAAAATATGCATTCTTCTATTTGTGTAATGCAGTATTAGTTTTAGGATTTATTTTCGGTCGACTTATCATTTTTTATTTTGCCAAAGAAAATGGGATTTTACAAGCACCACATTTTGTTCGTAAATTGTCCCAACAAGAAATTTGTTGGACTAAAAAATAGCCTTCCGCCATTGGGATTAGTAAAGGCAAATCTGGATCTTCCTTTTGCGTGACACGAAATTAGTTTCGGTCAACCTATCATTTTTTCCAAAGAAATTACACATAAGTGAAATTTGTGCGGGTTTAATACTTTGATATGAACAAAGGTGAAGTATCAAGGGGATGAGTTAGAAACTCCTTAGCAAATAAAGTGGCCCCATCCCATGAATCCCCTTGATATAGAAAATGACTAGAAACAAGATTAAATGCGTGACAGAATAGGTGTATTTTTTTATTTTATTTTTTGAAGGCAAACAACAGCAAAAAAAAAAAAAAAAACAAAGCTAACTAGCTAAAGAACACTCACTCTCAATGAGATGAGGTATACAAGAAGGAGGGGAGATGAACCACTCATTAGAAGAGTGTGTATTCACAGCCAAGGCTGCTAGATTATGTGCCACATTATTGGCAGTTTTTTTAATGTACTTGAACTCCACTGATTTGAATCTCACAGTTTGATCTCTGATTGTATTTATGGTGTTCTGAATGCGCCAACTAGGCTTGTACTGCTTGTACCTTAGTGCATTTATAACAATCAGCGAGTCCCCTTCCAGCACAATTTCTCTGTAGTCATTCCTTATAGACAATTCCAGAGCTACCAAAGCCCCAGCTGCCTCTGCTTCTACTGCCGTGCAGTTCGAGAAATTTCTATTATGGCAGCTTTGAAATCTTGCATTAGTGTCTCTAGCTACAGCACCGCATGCATACCCTTTTGACCCTGCAGCTCCATCAAAACTGATTTTAATTTTGTTACCTTCAGGGGGGTCCCAGCTGTCTTTGTTTATCTCCATATAATCAGACTCTGTTGGCATATTCTCTATCTCTTCGATCATAGTCTCCATATTAAACCAGTACATTGCTTCTTTAATCGCCGAGTTTATACTGAGTCTTTGTTTGTTGAACACCACATTATTTCTGGCTTTCCAAATGGCCCACCACAGACAAGCTCCCATCTTTCGTTTAACAAATTCCCCTCCTTCTTCAAGCCACTGTTTGATGGAATCTGAAATATTTCGTTCAGGCTGCTCACCAGTTCTTAGACTCAGGGGAGATGCAAATAGAATAGCTTGAGTAGCTAGACAGTATAAAAACAGATGTTATGCCGTTTTTGCACTCCTGTCGCATAACCTTCAATCATCATTTATCCCCTGCATATGTCTGCTTATATTTTTTGCCACAAGAAGTTCATTCTTTAACATTCTCCACAGAAACAACTGGGTTTTGGGTGGGATATTCTTTACCTTCCAAAATTTCTTCCATGGGAAATCAAAGTTGGTGGAGGTTGATGGAGTTATGGCTTTCATCGTCTTCCAGAAGAGGTGTATTATTGGATTCCATTTGTATATGCCATGAAAACGATATGACAAATTAAGATGAAGAGTTTATTAGCATGACTGTCAATAAGGGATACCAATTTACTGAGGAGGATATCAAGTCTTGTATAGGACAAACAAAAAAATAAAAGATTTTGGATTTTGGATTTTGTCAATAAGGGATACCAATTTACTGAGGAGGATACCAATTTACCGAGCAGATTTCTTCATTATTCCTTGTTTTTTAGGTTAGTCAGTAGTTTAGCGTAGTTTTATTATGTTTCCTACTTATCTACACCGGTATGGTGGTTTTATCTACTCTTTTGAGGTTTATATTTGCTTTAATGGCGATTCTTGGTTATTGGGTTGGGTTTTAAGATCAATAGTGATGCTCTCCATGCTCTCCAACGACGAAATCTTCATATTGGTTATCTCCGGCGACGGAATCTTCATCATTAACTTATCCGGCGACGGAATCTCCATAGGTGGTCTTTTTGATGATGGAAGCTTCATCACTAGTTACAAGAGATTTGAGCAAATCGCTCCTACTTTGGGAGCACATATTTCTATAGAATAAAAACAAACTAAATGGTTGGAAGTTAATTCCGAGAAAAACCATCCCTCTTCTGATTTAATCGGATCTTATTCATACTTGTATTTGTCTTACTTCGGTAATCCTTCTCTTTCTCTTGTCGGATTTCTCGGTATTGTACTTTTACGGTATGTTTTTGTTACTTTGGATTTTTTTATTTTCGATTTTAAAATTCATTGAAACCTCGAATTTTCATTAATGAAAAGGTTCTTGTTTATCGAGTGAGAGAAAAAAAAAAAAAAAAAAGACAAACAAAAAAATAAGTTGTCTTATATATCGATACCCTTCCAAGTAAACTGCTATATTAGCAGGTTTATCAGATGCATAGGACAGTAAAATAAAAAACGCGTAAAATTTCTTTTTCAGTATTTTATGTTAATGGGTACCACGTTACTAGGGTGACTACAAAAATTACTATAAGACAATTTAAGAAATATTTGTCTTATATAAATTTAGTAATATGCCCCTATTAGCAATTCTATATTTCGATTCAATACTTGAATCCTAGTACTCATGATTGTTGAAGGGGATAACGGGATTAGTAAGGGGTAGCGTTTGGGTTGTCCGAAGATCAAGAGGGGTTTTTATTTTTCTCTTATACTACGTATAAAATGGTATTCTTGGTAAGAATTGGCATCACCCTTTAACAGTTATGCCTCTACTGCACTAACTAATCTTTCTTTTTTGCACTGACCGATCTTTTTTCTTTTAATTAAAAGCGTACGATGAGTTGCACTCCATTCTTAACTTTTCACCCATCTTCATATTAGGGTGAATTGTGATATTGCAAAACCCTGCTATCAAGCTCGCCTTGTCGCAGGCCAAGTAGTAGGACCTCTTTATGGAAGGTACCAAGGTAAGGTTCACTTCAATCTGTCCAAAAATTGACTCCGCGAAATTGGACCCAAAAGGCCAAAACTGTGATGTCACTGCCCATATCAGGTTTGGGCAAAGCATGACATCACCTTATCCTCCGTAATTAAAGTGTGATACTTGCTATTTGACATCTTAGAGCAATTCCTATGGGATGAACAAACTTAGAGTTTGTTCATTTTGATCCCATTATGGGATGAACAAACCAAGAAAATGGATGTTCAAATGAACAGATCTGTTCATTTGAACATTGAGTCACCACAACAGACGCGCGTTTGCTGAAATGGCGCGCGACATCCCTACTGACGCGCGAGCCAAGAAGAAACGCAGGCGTCACTAGCACAATCTCGGGCGACACTAGCCCAATCTCTGGCGTCACTAGCATGAGCGCCCACTGCAAATCCAGATTTCTTACTAATATTTTTCTCACTTTATCCTATTTTTTCTCACTTTTATCCTATTTTATCTCACTTCATCCTATTTTATTTCACCAAAATATTATATTTTATATTTTAATTTTATCCTACAAAGCATTTTATATTAAAAAGAAATACTAGTGGGGCCCTAGAAAACCAAATCTGTTCATTTTGCCCTGCTTTATCATAGTGGAAAAACCCGTTTGACCATTCACGTGGGTGAACAAATATTTGTGTTTGGCCATTGCCATAAGAATTGCTCTTACACAACCCTTATGTACATCGTAAGTTATAACTCTCGTTAGACAGATTGCATTTAGGGGTGGGACTTGGGTTGGGTCAACCCACCCAACCCATGCCCAACCCGAACGTTGGGCGGGCATGGGCAATGTATTTTAAAAGTTTGGGCAAGTTCAGGTACAATTTTAATAAACCCGAATTAGACTTGGGCAAGCATGGGCACAAATGTTTCTAACCCGAGCAACCCACCCAACCCGAGGAACTATAATATAATTATATAAACTATTTTTATAATTGGTAGTATTATCTATTAAAAGTAATTTTAGCCATTATCTTCAAACCTAATAATGAAAATATAAATCATATATATCTCATTATTAATTTAATATGAAAAAATTTTATATTATTGTCAATAATCATAAATTATTTGGAAATTTAAGCTAAATACAATAATCAAATCTTATATAATTACTAAAATTTGTTATTATCACATTAATAAAAAATAAATTTAAGACTTAAATTAAGAATTGCATTATCACAAGATTCACAACTCACAAGGAAAATTATGCGGAATAAAATTCAAAAAGATGCTAATAACGCGTAGAAAATAAAAATATGTACGAAGATAAGACCAATAATACTTTCTAGAATCTCTTAACTGTTCATGGCTTGCTTGATGCTTACCCAAGCGAGAAACAAAGAAAATTATTGAAGCAGATAATTATCGGAGTAAGAATAATATAAGAGTCAACCACGTGGAGTTGACAAAAGAAAACGGCGTTAACAAGAGCAAACGGAGATTTTTACACTTCTCATCATCACTATATATAAATTCTATCTGAATCTGGAATTGGTGATTCATTTACAAATGGAGATAGCACTACAAAGGTTAAGATTTCATCTACTTGAGGAATCCCAGAAAACTGCACAACCGTCTGGTCCAAAAATCGTTTATTCACCGTCTGGTTCTTCCTTAACAGATTGCAATTCTCCTGATTCATCATCATCACTTTGTAATAATCATCTGTCATCACTACTTAAGCGTAAAAGAACAAACGGTTCAGAATCATCTTCAGAAGAAGATAATACCACCACCAATGATGATGCTGTCGAAGAAGAGAAATTTGTAAAGAGTGCATTAGCTTTAGATTTGGTTGAAGAGGAAGCTGAAGTGGTAAGTGTTGTATCAAATAGTAAAACCATGAAGAACAAGAATGATCTTCTACTGTTGGATATACCTGGCCCTTCAAATCATCAAACAACAAATCCGGTAACGGCGTTAGATTATTCAGGGATGCCTGTTAGGTTTAACGGCTGTTACGACCCTTGTTTTTCGGGCAATTGGGGGAAATTACCGTTAGATGAGAATGATTCAGAGGATATGGTATTGTTTGGGGTCTTGAAAGAAGCTACGCTGAGGGGTTGGCAACCGATTACGCCAACGGCTCCATCCATCTTCCATGTAGCTCCGGCTTCGGCTACAGAGCGGGCGAAGAAGCTGAAATCAGAGCCAGAACAGTTGATCCAAACTGAGAATTCGGCGACAGCTAAGAGGAAAAAAACTGGACCTCATTACAGAGGTGTTAGGGAAAGACCATGGGGAAAATTTGCGGCTGAGATTCGTGACTCAGCACGCCATGGAGCTAGAGTTTGGCTTGGAACATTTGCAACAGCTGAGGAAGCTGCATTGGCATATGACCGAGCAGCATACAAAATGCGTGGAGCTAAAGCTTTGTTAAACTTCACTCTTGATGTAGTTAAAGATGACGGTGGTTTAAACTCGATTCCTTCCTGCCGAGACAGTGCTAGCTCATAAGCTATTCGACTCAGTTACCACGACTCACTCAACCTGGAATGGTATGAGGACAAATTGATGATCTGGTGTAGGTCCCGCTAATGCCTTTTCAGGTGGTGCTAATTGTCATATTAATGCATCTGAATCACAGATATGCATCTGAGTCACAGATTATTGGTTTGTCTGAAAAAATCTCTTTGTCTGAATGGTCTGTAACTGACAGAGTACATATGTCACTTGGAAGATGATACCATTTTCTTGAGTGTGGTTGTTATTAGCTCATAATAATAACAGGTTTAGGCTGTGTATGATATTTTGGCTCTATTGGTATGTTTGCTTGTAAAGTATTTGGCATTGCGCCAGTTGTATATGCGTTTTCAATATTGTGATGGGGTGTGCACCAACTAACTAATTGATTTACAATCTTACACAACACCTTTTGCTCTTTAGCAAGAGGAGCACACTAATAAGTGATGTTAGAATGATAGGGCAGTCGACATATGGAATGGAAGAAGCATTCGTACACCATAGAATGGTTCTCAATATGATTTTGTCTTTCCATAGTTTCCGAATTTATCCAGCATGAGCCAGGAGGCTCACTTGTGGGATATGCCACCGTGCAAGTGTTTTTCCATAAATTTCTGCAGTTCAATGTTTGCTTCTCCAGTGACCCGTTTCCTCAAAGTAGTAGTAGGGAATATATGAATGCCTTAACAAAAAGATCTAATGCTCGACATTGGTGAATTGTAGTCGAGTGCCTGATGGTGAACAAATTATGCAGAGAGGTGGCCTAGCATAAAAGAATCAAGCTGTTGGTTTGTTTTTCCTTGAAACTGAAACCATAATAAGACCAGCAGATATTTGAAGGACTGAAATGGAGGAAACAGTAATCCAAAACCATACAAAACGAGTTGATACCTAGCTAGCGCTACAACAAGTTACAAAAGATACATAATCGCACCTACCTAGATATATCTTACTAAAAAGGAGGAACAAAAAATATTTGGAAGAAATAAAACACTTCTTTTGTTAGTTTGAATATTTTCCTAAGGTTCAGTCAGTCTACTCGCTGTTTCTATGATTTGTTTTCATTTCGGTTTTGAGGTTTTAGGATTGCTTGCCTGTGACTTTTTGAATCCTAATTTTGAAAGAATGTTCCAACTACCACTTTTGCTTTTCTCCATCTTTTCAATTTCTAGTTTCATGTTCGAGCACTCCTTCTCAAGCTCCAATACCCTAAGCCTCATGTCATCGATGCCTGTGATTTGGTCTTCCTTTTGATAATTTGCACGGTTAGACTGAGAGGTCGCATTATTCCTGAAGAGTGGGAGATTCTCAATTGGAACGTGCGAGTTCTCAATATTATCGGAGACAAAGAACCAGCCAGCAACAGATGCGCGGAGTCGAAGCTGTTCAAAAAATAGTACTTGGACGATTACACGAAGAGGCAGCCTCTCATTTTGCGCAGCATGGGTGCAAGCTTCTAAAGAGAGCTTCTGGCAGTTCATCAGTCTGCAAAGTTGCTCTTTTTCAGAATCAACGAGCCAAGGATGTGCCTGAGATCAAGAGATAGACTTTCAGGAAACTCAAATCTTATGGCTAGTAAAAATATGCTACTGGCGGAGACAACAACTTTCCCTTTTTGTTTCTACTGTGTTACATACAGTTATATTTATAAGGTCTACAGAAGATGTGAACGGAAGATATTATGATAATCTATTGGGTAAGGGACTATGAAAGTCATCTTTGATGATTCTTTTATCAAGCAAAATATACCAATAGGAATTGGACTGATTTTGCATAATGATGTAGGTACTTTCTGTGGAGCCAAAGGGAAAAGCTCAACTGCAATAGATGAGCAAGGAGAAGCAATTGCTGCTCTGAAAGGCATTAGATGGACTAAAGATAAAGCTGTTGATGTTCTTCATCTACAGCGAGATACTAAAAATCTTGTTGCTGCTATAAGTGGGAATGCTTGGTGTGTTAACTGGACAACAGATTCTGTTATACGGGAGTGTTTGGTTTTGTTACAGAAAGTTTCAAGTTGGACATGTAAGTCGGTTAAAAGCGATGCAAATAGTGTAGCAGATGTCCTACTTAAGTATGCCAAAGTTAATGGTCAGTGTGAATGGTATAATGATCCTCTAGAATTAATTGTCGGTCGAATCACTGGAGGGAGATATGTCTACTGTGACGCATTAAATCTCACAATATAATTCCTTTCTGATCTTTAAAAAAAAAAGAACAAGAAAAAAAGATGTCATTAGTTGTTACCTTAAGGTATATATCAATGGCGCGGTATAATCCATCATCAAGTTGCCTAGCATAATCGGGGATGCTGGCTGCAAGGGATTGAAATTTCAAGAGTTTTAAGTTAACATCTGTTGCAACTTCTGCAAGGTACCCATCCACTAACTTGGCCACCATTGTAACTGGGGTCAGTGGTTGAAACCGGTCATCCATAACACCCTCGTGCTCTTCCTTATCCTCGTATTCCTCTTCAATTATACAAGGAGAAGAAGACAACACTTCCGTCTGGTCCACAATCATGAAGTGATCCAGAATTCTCTGAACACAGTCGACATCGTAAAGGTTCTCCACTGTAAAGCCAATGTTTGGTATGAGGAGATCATCCAAGGTTGCTTGGTCCAACTGGGTTCCCACTCTTTTCTCCAAGTTCTCTCTACATGATGGGCTCGCATGTAACAGCATTGCAATTCGGAGCAATCTGAGAAGAAATCTCGTCAATGTGACTCCCTTCTCACTAGGTAACAATTCCACGATCTCTTCAAGGAGAAGTCTTTGATCAGTCTCTGATAGAGTTGTAACAGAAGAGGTGGGGTTTGCATGTCTCAAATGTTCCTTTAAGCTTGGATGCCGGCAAACTCCAGGCAAATATCTCTTCCCATAGAACATTACAGAACCAGCAATGCTCTCTTGTTTCATCCCTTTTGATTCAACAGCCATGATGAACCTCTTGTACAAAGGTAAGCTAAGGAGAGACACGTCTTCGTACCACCAGTCTTCACCAAAATACTGAGGGTTAGGTCCTGCACATATTCCATTCCACATGAATTCACCCCGTGGATCATCTTTATTATTGCCTCCTGATTTGGGCAAACCAAATGCACTAGGGTCTGCACAAGCTTTCGTTGCCAGGGAACTGATGCATCTTGAAACTATATGGACCTCTTCTGCATGTGGGAGAACCTCATCACATGCTTCAAGAGCTTTGAGTGAGTCAGCCCAATCGCCAAAGACATCATTGAGGACATCTTCTGTTTGTTTGATGAGGTTTCCCTCTCCATAAGATTCATTCATTTGAAGATGCTCAGCAGCACATCTAAGACTGACAACATTCTGGGAAGTAAGTTCAATTTTAACTCCATAACAGAATTTAGCAACCAGCTCAAAAGCTTTAGCTCCACCAGGCATGTTGTGAAGCTCCAAAACACAACTTGGGCCATCCTCAGCAGAGAGATCTTCAATTAACTTCTCTAATACAGCACTTCTGGAAAGCAGAGGAAACTGCAGGAAAACCAAAAGGAAAAATGTTATACTCGTCCTTGACAGAAGATACAAAGCGAGCTCTGAAGTACGCACACAACCGAAATTGACATACAGAAATACTAAAATAGTATGTCTAAAACAAGTCAGTTTGTGAAAAAAGAAGTGCATACCTTGTGAAGATGAAAGGACATATCACCAATTTCAATGGTAACATCACTCGGAAGCCCGGTTGAGCAAATCCTGAAAGAGGGAAATATTATGAGTTGAAAATGAAAGAAAATAGAAAGTAATTATTTCTAACTGATCAAATGTAATGCTCTAGCTTTTTGTTGTTCAGGTTAACTGGACGCATGAGAATGTCTATGAAAGCAACATAACAACGTAAAGGGCCTCCAAAGTTGAGGTAAAATCCTTGCGGCCTTGCTGGAAAGTAACAATAGGAGAAGTACCAATCATTTTTCAAATATATCAATCTAGTACTGTCATAGTTGTACAAGATACCCAAGGGTATGCAACTTCATTCAAGCATTCAGCCTTTTTCATGGCTTCAACTTTTGGTTCATAAATTCAGTCTGATAATCAAATATGAGGATGAAGAAAGTCAGCGCCATAAACGCCATACAATGTATCTACAAAAATTGGAAAAAAAAAACGACATCATTTCTTTAGTTTTTCCGTTGGTGAATCTACATTTTATTAGTCTTTTCTCTTCTCACTTTACGTTTATGTTCTCTTTCCAGCACATGGTTATCTTGTTTTATAGAGTTCTTAATTGTCTGTAGCAGTATGAAAAACATACACAAAAGATAGATGTTTCCAGAAAAAGTTTCACTCACTTGGTAATCTAGTTTCACTGTTCTTATTATCAGTAGCAAAAGAACTGAAAAAATATATACAAGAGGACGGCCATTCAGAAATAATTTACAAGTTTCACTCTAGTTTTTCAATACAGATTTACTAGAACAAGTTAGTGGCTAAATAAAATTCAGCATAACAAGGGACACCCAACCACTCTTCTAAAATTGGAAGGGGCGGGGATTTGAGTGTAAAAACAAACTAAACTAGCACCATATATTAAAATTGCAAATATATGACTCGCGACTTACAAATCGATTTCAAACAAAAACATCTATCCTATTTATGTACAAACTCAGTGACCCTCCACACCCACATGCTTACGGTTTCAGTCCCTGGTAGCTGGGTCACATAAAACCCTCACCAACACAATGCAGTACAAAACAGTAAGGTTTAGCTTGGACATGTCATAAGGTTGTTGTTGATCAACAAGGTATGATTTCTCTAGACATGGGATCTCGTTGGGCAAGCCAGAACTCAAGTGAGATACACCCATGGAAACCCCAAAACAAAAGCTACTAGTCTAGTCCACATTCGCACAGAATCAAAGATTCACATAAACTCTTTGAACTACACTATGCACATTTCAGGTTGTAATGGAGGAAACAAAAATAAACCCATGTCAATTTTCGTAAACTAATCATAATCCATGAATCATAATTACCCAAAAGCAGAACTGAAGAGATACTAAATGGTTAAAAAAAGTAACAATATGCACGAACCAGGTCTGGCCTTGGCGACGGAAAGATTCAGATTTTGACCCCAGCTTCATGCATGCCATATATGAAAACCTTATTCAGATTCCAGTGCTTCTTCACTCATAAAGGAAGACCTTGAAAGAAGAAGTAGGAGAAGAAAATGTCAGGAAAAAAAAGAAGGAAATCAGACTAGAAAGAACAAATATAATAATGTAAAAACAAAATTTACCTTGCTATTTTTGAATTACGGGAAATAGCTTGAGTCGAGTAGAAGAGAAATGGGAGATTGGGATCCGAGTTTGGAGTGAGTGATCAAGTGAAGTATAAACCAAGATAGATTTGTTCTTGTTGTGAACGCTAAGTTGTTTGGAATAAACGCTGTAGTTTTTTTTACTTTTTAAACCCCTCCCTAATCCCTATCTTGGTTCTTCCCCCATTTGTCAATTGAAAAAAGAAAATTACATTCTTACACTTTACTCACACACCTAGAAGGGTGTGATACACTGTGCTCATTTTCCGTTCCCTATGCCGTGCATTGGATTTGAACAAATCTAGCAAATGCGTTTGCACCTGGGGAAGCGCGGGCACGACACGATAGACTCTCAGAGACCAGTAAAATTCAGAAAACGAACACATTTATATTATTAATTGACTAAATACTCCAGAATTCTCTTAGAATAAGAATATTTTTGATTTTTATAAATTTTTCTAATTATACCTGATTTACCCTCGTCAATTTCCAACACATTTGTCTAGGAAATATGGAATATATGAATATATTTGGATGGTAAAATATTTTCACCTCCAAACACGAATTTGATGATGATGTTGATATGGACTGCTTCCTTTCTCTTCACGTAAACAGTGTTGGGAGGGTACCTGCAAAAAAACCTCTAATGCTTAAGTTAGCTAGAGTTTTTCACACGAGTTTTAGTAGGGAAGATTGCCTCTCTTTTAGGGTTGTAAACACGTCTATATATATCTTGCAAATTTGGGTCTTACTCTAATTTCGAGGTAAGCATAAATCGTCTTAACTTTCCCTGCATGCCTCCTGGCATAAATTATATTCATTTTCCATGCATGCCTCCTGGCATTGATTTTCCTTGCATGCCTCCTGAATTATTCCAGAACATTCTCAGTATGAATTGGCCATCAAATATTCTGGAACCTTCCGGAATATTCCTCTAGGTTATGGAACTAACCAAGCTAAAATGGGTGTAAGAGACCAAGCCCAAGAAATAGTGTAATTGGCTTAGCCCACTGTTTATAGGTGAAAATCGTTTCTGCCGATTTCGGTAAATTCGGTAGGTGAGTGAGAAACTGGTTTAAACCCTAAACAAATGTGATGCACGTGAGCACTTTATAGATTCGAGAGATCAATATGTACAAGTCCGGCCTAAACCAAGAAATGGCCGTTCCAGACTTGCTTCGGTCACAAAGTGGAGGAGAAGGGTTGATTTGGGGAGGAAGCAAAGAAAGGTGTTGAGGCGAGAATAATTCTAGGAGAGTAGTGTCTCGACTTGTATCGAGAAAGTGAAAGCTTAGGAAGCTTGCAAGAGATGAAAGCTTTTGGATAGCTTGCAAAGTTGCCTTTTCCGAGAGTGTTGTATTTTTCTCTGACCGAGACTTGTTGTCCGGTGGAAATAGGTAAGACCTATTTATACAAGTCGAGATTGAAACGTACCCTAGCCTCATGAAGGAAGAGAGTAAAGGGTGAAATAATGGGAGGAGGTGGTAACCGCATGGTGTTTATGGGTGAAAACGTTTTCACCATTATTTCCTCATTTATTTGACCGCTTTATTCCTTTTCACGCTTTCTTAATGTGAGCGTAGTGTACGCGTAAGGTGTGACCGCCAAACCAAAACCCCGGGAAAGCATCCCCGGTTTGTGTTGATATCTCGAGTGTTGGTTGCACCTTGAGTGCAAGTGGCGCTGCTAGTGGCGCGTGTGGCATGTGCCATTGGCATGTGCGGGATGCCTTTGTTGCGGGTTGCATCTTGAGTGCGAGTGGCAATGCCAGAGCTGCTAGTGGCGTGTGTGGCATGTGCCAATGGCATGCGTGGCCAATTTGGGCCGCGCCCTGGTAGAAAAAGCTACCAGCGAGCGTGTTGGCATGTGCCAATGGCGTGCGTGGCCAATTTGGGTCGCGCCTTGGTAGAAAAAGCTACCAGCGAGCGTGTTGGCATGTGCCAATGGCATGCGTGGCCAACTTGGGTCGCGCCTTGGTAGAAAGCTACGGCGAGCGTGTTGGCATGTGCCAATGGCATGCGTGGCCAAATTGGCCTAGGTTGCATGGTTTGCAAGCCTAGGTGTGGGCGCTACTTTGGCATGGCGCGGCTGTAAGGGTGTTTGGCTTGGCGTGGCGTGATTAGTGTAGCTAGGGCCAAGGCAGAGTGCATTTGGCATGGCACGGCTAGCTCGGGCTAAGTGTGGCTGGCATGATTTGCCATTGGCACGGAGGTGCGGCTAGCATGGTTGGCATGCTTTGGCGCGTTTGGTGTGGCTGGCATGATTTGCCATTGGCACAGAGGTGCGGCTAGCTTGGGCTAGGTGTGGCTGGCATGATTTGCCATCGGCACGGAGGTGCGGCTAGCATGGTTGGCATGCTTCGGCGCGTTTGGTATGGCTGGCATGTTTTGCCATTGGCATAGAGGTGTGGCTAGCTTGGGCTAGGTGTGGCTGGCATGATTTGCCATCGGCATGGAGGTGCGGCTAGCATGGTTGGCATGCTTTGGCGCATTTGGTGTGATTAGCGTAGCTAGGGCCAAGGCAGAGTGCATTTGGCATGGCGCGGCTAGCTTGGGCTAGGTGTGGCTGGCATGATTTGCCATCGGCACGGAGGTGAGTTAGGGTTTCGTTCGTTGTAACCTTAATTTGAAAAAATACCCCCTATTAATTACTGACTACATGCATTAAATGTCCTAATAAATGTGTCACTTGTGACATTAGGTTATTTGGGGTTTTACGACTTTACCCTTCGTTTAAAAACCACCATCAACATTAAGTCCCCTGCTTAGCTCGGAACAGGAGCTTTGTTGCGAGGTAAGCATAAGATGGTGACAAACTATCAACAACAAACTTGTAAAGAGAATTGAGGAGGCTCGTCGACCTTTTTATAAATAGGATTTGGAATCCTTGCCTACGCGCGATTTTGCGCAAATCGGGAGGTCGGCACAATTGGGAAGTTAGCGTCGTCGTGAGAGACGGGGAAGGCGGGCGGCATTGAGAAGTTGTTGCGAGTTGGGAAACTGAGCGTGCTCGCTGGTGGGACCGGCGCAAGGTGGGGAAGCTGAACGTGCTTGCTGGCGCGACTTGGGCGGTCTTTGGGAAGTTGGCGCAATTGGTGGGACCGGTGCAACTTGGGCGGCATTGGGAAGTTGGGCGCAATTGGTGGGACCGGTGCAACTTGGGCGGCATTGGGAAGTTGGGCGCAATTGGTGGGACCGGTGCAACTTGGGCGGTCTTTGGGAAGTTGGTGCAATTGGTGGGACCGGTGCAACTTGGGAGGCATTGGGAAGTTGGGCGCAGTTGGTGGGACCGGTGCAACTTGGGCGGCATTGGGAAGTTGGGCGCAATTGGTGGGACCGGTGCAACTTGGGCGGCATTTGGGAAGTTGGGCGTCCTTGTGAGCTCGCACGATTTTTGGTAAAGGGAAATCCTTCCCTATTTCATAATCTTCACGCCCATATATATAAAAACCCCTTTCTCTCATCTTGCACCTTATTCCTTTCATCCTTTCCTACTAGCAGCGAGTTACAAAAGAAAACCCGACTTCCGGTATGTCTTCCAAGTACTTCCCTTGTTTCCCTTTTCATGTAGGTGCAAACCCTAAGAGTAGGCGTTTTCTTTATAATCCTTGCAATGATATTGCGCATATAATTTCTTGGCGTGCTTCTTGTAGAAAATATTGTATATATGCACCCAAGGGAAATACTGCATATATTATTCGAACCCGTAGGAAAGTGCTCCATATATAACTTTGAACCCGAAGAAGGATACTGCAGACGCACTTGAGCCCGTATAAAATATTGCATATATAATTTTGAACCACGAAGAAAATCTTTGCGTGTGCGATTTTGAACCCGTAGAGAATATCGTATATGAATCCCGAAGAAGAATATCGTATATGTGCTTCATATGACTTGAACCCATAGGAAATATTGCATATATGAATTTCGGTCCGAAGGAAATATCTGCAAGGCGTGCGAGTTTTGAACCCGTAGAAAAATGCTCCATATATAATTTTGAACCCGAAGAAGGATACTGCAGACGCACTTGAGCCGTATAAAATCTTGCGTATAATTTTGAACCACAGAAGAAAATATCTGCGTGTGAAGTTTTGAACCCGTAGAGAATACACCCTCTCCCCTTTTTTTTTTGTTGGGTGCGATTATGCGTCAGGGAGATAATTTCTTCTTTCTTCGTGTGCAGATATCTCGTTACTAAACTGTTATGAAGAAATCCGACAAGATGTTACACCGAACAAAATTTCGCCTCATCGAAGGATGTTCATAGTTCCAAACCAAACACGGATGATGAATTCTTTGCTAGACCCCTCGCCCCTTCTCGGAAGAATCACCCAGGTTTCGTGCCAATTTTGTTAACCGGTGGTGAAGATGAAAAGAAGACACGTTCGGTTCGCCCAGAGAACACCATACGGTTCTGTCTTCATAAAGGGGTATACTCTTCTTCCAACATTGATTTTAGGATGTGTCAAAGCCCATTGCGTTCTTTTGATAGATGGGTTGAGTTCATGGTGAGTAGGGAGCACATAAATACCAACTTGACTCGAGAGCAGATTATTGATGTTGTCGAGCTTGATGAAATCTCCATATTAGGAAGGATATCCCGGGCTTGGTTGCTTTCATCTCCAGAGATGGTGTTCGGACACCCACACGATCATATGTAGATGGGGTGAAATAACTTTCTCTTTGGAGAGTGTGGCTCTCTTCTTTGAATCTTCCGTAGCAGGAATCTTAATATCCGATTGTCCGAAGGTGAGGAAAAGATGCGGGAAGACCTTGTCGCTAAGTTGGGAGATTACGCTCGGAAAGACTCCACTTTGCGAAGTCGAAGGATTCTGTAGGAAGAGGATGAAAGGTGCTTTTATAGTTGGTGGATATCTCAATGGTTTCCGGATGAGGTGGAACCTAAACAGTAAAAGCGATGATCTTCATGTTGCAACATTTTTGGCTCTCTGGTTGTCTAGAGACATTTTTGATGACGGTTCGGCAAGAAGGAAATAAGACCGAGTTGCTAGTAATTCTTTGTGAAGTTAGCAAAAGGTGAAGTTCTTCCCATTGGCAAGCTATTCCTTGGTTCCTTGTATGTGCATCGGATCACCTAGTTGCGAACATGCGAGTTTCGAATGGTTTCATGAAAGTGGATTCATATGTGCACGTTGCTTTCCTGCAAGTCTGGCTATGGGAGCACTTTGAGAAGTATGCTCCTAAACCGTTGCCTTCGATCCCCGCGAGTTGGGGCGGCTCCCGAATTCTTCGATGGGTGAACAAGCGTCCAAGAGTTGGCATGAGCTTGGTTAGTCTTCTCGATAAGTCGCATGAAATCAATTTTCGCCCATGGGATCCGGTCCATAGGTCGGTGACTCAAATTGACACCTTTGCTCCCGCTCCGCTCATGTCTTTATCTTCGACGGCAGCTTGAGTGTTGGTGAAAACTTGTTTGTTCAAAGTTGCATGTCCGGCTATATGCCGTCTTTCTTCATGGGGTCTTTCCGAATATTGCTTACAATATTGATCGTCTTGCTCGTCACATGGGTTTCGATCAAGGGGTGCCTCTTTCTTACCATTTGGTGGTTCCTAAGGATTCATTGCATGCCGCCCTCAATGCCGGTGCCCTTGAGCCGGGTATCCGCCTTCCCTTCTTTCGAGACGGGAAGAGTAACTTCGACGACTTTTGGCTATAATGAGTTCTGGTACGATGAGTTCACTATGATCCAAGATTTTGTAAATCACGTGGTGGAGAATGTTCGTTGTAAACCTTCCCCGGCAGTTTTGAAAAAGTATCCAATGTTGAGAGATCCCAAGCGAAAGTTGCCTGGTAATTCGGAAAGTCCCCAGGCAAAGGAACAGAGAACGAAGAATCGTGCAGGCGGGTTCCGGACGGTTTCAAAAGATCCTCCCGCAGCTCTCGTGTCTTTCAGTTCTTCCAATAACCAGGTATGTGTTGCCTCCTTGTTGGTTTGTCTCAAAACACGTGAATTTCTGCTGAAAACATGTGTCTTGTTTCTTCCAGGGCTTCGGTAGTGTTAATGCTTTCGCTGCCCTTGCACGTTGCCAGGAGACGGCAATTTCTTCGAAGAATTCCGGCGGCACCGAGCCTACTCATAGCGGTGATGAGTCGGAGAAAGAAGAAAGTTCGACAAGTGAGAGTGATTCCTCTGGCAAAGACCTTTGGTTCTTTTTCGGGAAGTGGTTCGGTGAGTTTCGCGCTTCTTTTCTTTTTCTTCCGTTTCTTCTTTTGAAAAATGTCTAACTCAAGTTCGCAGGAGGAATCCGGTTCGGAGGACGATTATGGGGTGGAGCCACACGAAAACTTGCCTTTGGTGACCACCGCGGTGACTTGGAGATGGGAGTTAGCCAATTGTCGGGCACGAGATGTGGTTCAAACGGTGGATGATTCTCGATGGTTGCTGCCGTAGACATGGAAGAAGACCCTTTGCGAGTCGTGAGGCCGATTGCGGGCGCCATTTTTGATCCCCCGTACTTGGTTCCTTATCCAGGTCATGTCTTTGGTTGGCGGTTTCAGCGTCTTTGGCTAAGTATGAGGCGTTGTACACCAGAAACGGGAGAAGTACGGACATATGGCCACAACCAAGAAGGTCACTAGTCGATTTGGGCTGGTTAAGCGTGTGGAAGAGGCTTTATCTTCCATCGAGGATATGCGTGAGGTGACTGGTCACACCGTTTCTGAAGACGTTATTGCCGACTGGGAGCACCATCGCGACGTGTGCGTAGAAAAGGAGTTCAACACTTCGTGGTTTGTCGAAGGCCTTGCTGAGATCCAGAAGTTGAAAGATGCAGCAATCGAAAGCCTTTCCGCCGAGGAGATTGCACGACAGGAGGTAGAACTCGAAAAGCTTTCTAAGATGTTAACTATGAAGAGAGCGGCTCTTGAAGACGCAAAGTTGACTTTCTCCAAGAAAAGCAGACCTCTGTTGAATGATTTTCCTTGATTGTTTCTCTGTTAAACTTTCATTTAGGTTCTTCTTTTTTCTCTTTTTTTTTGAGACAACATACTTGGATGTCCGGTTCAAAGTTCGATAGGTTTTGATAGATTTGGTAGCTTTTGAGGATATTGGATTATTTACGGGATGAATGGTTTTGATAATATAACTCGATTATGTTTTGTGAAAGGAATATTGCTTTTATGAAAGTGTATGCTAGCAATAGGCACAAGACGCAATAGTATGACGGTTTTACTAAGAACCTAAAAATAGATGGTATATCTTGCCCAGTCTAATTTTACTCACTTCATAGGTTTTTGCGAACACGCCCTCTCCAAGTAAAAGGCGGCTTTTTGGTAGCATCGCTTGACAAGTCCCCAATCATTGGTAGCATCTTGGCGAGTCCCCGGTTTTCTTGTGTAGTTTTTACAACCGGTAACAAGGGTTGTCTGGTAGTTGAGTCGGATTGAGTCGCCTTCCCCTACCATCTTGACATCTGGGTCGAAGAACGAGATCGAAAGTCTGACATTGTAGCCGATAGATCAATCCTCCCGTTGTGGTCGCCAATTGTTTATAGGTGAAAATCGTTTCTGTCGATTTCGGTAAATTCGGTAGGTGAGTGAGAAACTGGTTTAAACCCTAAACAAATGTGCTGCACGTGAGCACTTTATAGATTCGAGAGATCAATCTATACAAGTCCGGCCTAAACCAAGAAATGGCCGTTCCAGACTTGCTTCGGTCACAAAGTGGAGGAGAAGGGTTGATTTGGGGAGGGAAGCAAAGAAAGGTGTTGAGGCCAGAATAATTCTGGGAGAGTAGTGTCTCGACTTGTATCAGAAAGTGAAAGCTTAGGAAGCTTGCAAGAGATGAAAGCTTTTGGATAGCTTGCAAAGTTGCCTTTTCGAGAGTGTTGTATTTTTTCTCCGACCGAGACACGTTGTCCGGTGGAAATAGGTAAGACCTATTTATACAAGTCGAGATTGAAAACGTACCCTAGCCTCATGAAGGAAGAGAGTAAAGGGTGAAATAATGGGAGGAGGTGGTAACCGCATGGTGTTTATGGGTGAAAACGTTTTCACCATTATTTCCTCATTTATTTGACCGCTTTATTCCTTTTCACGCTTTCTTAATGTGAGCGTAGTGTACGCCGCAAGTGTGACCGCCAAACCAAAAACCCTGGAAAGCATCCCCGGTTTGTGTTGATATCTCGAGTGTTGGTTGCACCTTGAGTGCAAGTGGCGCCGCTAGTGGCGCGTGTGGCATGTGCCATTGGCATGTGCGGGATGCCTTTGTTGCGGGTTGCATCTTGAGTGCGAGTGGCAATGCGGAGCTGCTAGTGGCGTGTGTGGCATGTGCCAATGGCATGCGTGGCCAATTTGGGCCGCGCCCTAGTAGAAAAAGCTACCAGCGAGCGTGTTGGCATGTGCCAATGGCGTGCGTGGCCAATTTGGGTCGCGCCTTGGTAGAAAAAGCTACCAGCGAGCGTGTTGGCATGTGCCAATGGCATGCGTGGCCAACTTGGGTCGCGCCTTGGTAGGAAAGCTACCAGCGAGCGTGTTGGCATGTGCCAATGGCATGCGTGGCCAAATTGGCCTAGGTTGCATGGTTTGCAAGCCTAGGTGTGGGCGCTACTTTGGCATGGCGCGGCTGTAAGGGTGTTTGGCTTGGCATGGCGTGATTAGTGTAGCTAGGGCCAAGGAAGAGTGCATTTGGCATGGCACGGCTAGCTCGGGCTAAGTGTGGCTGGCATGATTTGCCATTGGCACGGAGGTGCGGCTAGCATGGTTGGCATGCTTTGGCGCGTTTGGTGTGGTGGCATGATTTGCCATCGAGGTGCGGCTAGCTTGGGCTAGGTGTGGCTGGCATGATTTGCCATCGGCACGGAGGTGCGGCTAGCATGGTTGGCATGCTTCGGCGCGTTTGGTATGGCTGGCATGCTTTGCCATTGGCATAGAGGTGTGGCTAGCTTGGGCTAGGTGTGGCTGGCATGATTTGCCATCGGCACGGAGGTGCGGCTAGCATGGTTGGCATGCTTTGGCGCATTTGGTGTGATTAGCGTAGCTAGGGCCAAGGTAGAGTGCATTTGGCATGGCGCGGCTAGCTTGGGCTAGGTGTGGCTAGCATGATTTGCCATCGGCACGGAGGTGCGGCTAGCATGGTTGGCATGCTTTGGCGCATTTGGTGTGGCTGGCATGATTTTCCATTGGCACAGAGGTGCGGCTAGCTTGGGCTAGGTGTGGATGGCATGATTTGCCATCGGCACGGAGGTGCGGCTAGCATGGTTGGCATGCTTCGACGCGTTTGGTATGGCTGGCATGCTTTGCCATTGGCATAGAGGTGTGGCTAGCTTGGGCTAGGTGTGGCTGGCATGATTTGCCATCGTCACGGAGGTGCGGCTAGCATGGTTGGCATGCTTTGGCGCATTTGGTGTGATTAGCGTAGCTAGGGCCAAGGCAGGGTGCATTTGGCATGGCGCGGCTAGCTTGGGCTAGGTGTGGCTGGCATGATTTGCCATCGGCACGGAGGTGAGTTAGGGTTTCGTTCGTTGTAACCTTAATTTGAAAAAATACCCCCTATTAATTACTGACTACATGCATTAAATGTCCTAATAAATGTGTCACTGGTGACATTAGGTTATTTGGGGTTTTACGACTTTACCCTTCGTTTAAAAACCACCATCAACACCCACGAAGTGGGGCGGAAACATCGTAAAGCTAATAGAGTTGGGGCTGATTAATCCTTCAAGTTAGTAGCTCGGCTCGGCTGTCGACTCAGTTGGCTGAGCCAACTCGGCTAGGCTCGGTGGGTGCGAATATCTTTCAAAGCAACTGAGATGGGCGGAAATAACTCGGGACTACGGAGACAAGTTAAGCTGTGAAGCACTTGAGCATTACAACTGTGGTCGGACGGAGGTGGATGGCGGCAGGGCCGCCGGGCAGGGCCGTCGGCAACCTGCTGCTGCAACCGCGCCGGAGAAGGTAATTGTGACACCGTCAAATGACGTCATGCTGATGCAGTTAACGGTCCAGTTAACGACGTCATGACGGAGTTACAAGAGGCGTTCCAGATTGGCTAGTTTGCTGACGGAGTCATGACTTGCTAACGGCGTTATGACGAGCTGGCGTGCTGCTGGCGCACTTCTGACGACATCATACAATGGACTGTTGATTGTATTCTCTGTTGACGTGGCATTCAACCCGCTGACGTGGCATGCTGACGTGGCGTATCAACGATAATTTTCCTGTTAACGTGGTACTTTACTGCTAACGTGGCACCTTACTACTGACGTGGCAGTGGTGATGGGGCTCCTCACTTGCTTGATTTGGATCTATCATATAGGCTTCTATGTAAGGTGTTTGTGAGGCCTAGTTAGCCATACTTGGCTAATAAGAGGAGGATATTAAGCCAAAGTAAGCCCATTCTTAGTGTGAAACATTAGAGTACAAACATCGTCCCCTCTTAATCCATAACTTTTTATGGGTTACGAAGTTCGGGTTCCCCAATTATGTCCACGCCTGAATTTCGCATTGTTCTGGAGTGTTACATAACTCTCCCCCAAGCGCGTTATGGAGTGTTATGCAACTCGCCCCCAGGTATTATGAGCTGAGGTGTTTTATATCTCGCCCCCAAGTGATTGAGGTGATATAAAACTTGCCCCTAGTATGTAACTGTGTCATGCAGCTCAATGCTCGCGCAAGGGTGCACTTCCTTATTGCATTTTGTTTGCGCATGGAATGAGAATTTGTGTTTTTCTGCTATCTTGAATTCGCGCAGGGGGCCAATCCTACTATTCAAGATGTGTGCAGAGTTGAGATGTGTATACTTTCCCATGCCCGGACAGGTTTTTTTTTTGCCACATTTGTTGTCGTCCCATATGATGGGGGTACGTTTGATATAGGGTAAAAATGCTCGAACTGTACATTCTCCCTATCTGCAAGGTGTTGGAGATATTGTTGACATGACAGGCTCGAACTGCACTGCTTTGTCATTTGCGACTGACTGCGGATTCGAACCATCCGCAGCAGTTTATAATTAAACACGAACAATTTTGATAGAATGTGGAAAACCAAAATAATATTGAATTAAATATCAGAATATGAATAACAAGATAAGTACCTACTGCCCAACAACAGCTGCCTCGTTAAAACCTTTGCGTGGAAAACCCAGTGGGATAAAACCATCATAAAAGGAAAAAGAGTGCATCACAGCAGGATTTGAACGAGACTACGTACTCCTATGTGAATTTAGCTAATGATAAAACTTCTTCAAGTGGAACGAATTACATGGCTTCCACGGTTTTGAATCTTGATTACCATCGAGGTTCCTTAGGTAGTATGAGCCATGAGATACGGGCCTGTCTACTCCCAATTTGCTCCGAGCTTTCCACAGTTTGGTTCCATTGTGGCTTCTCGAGTTTTCTTCAAAACATAATCCCCTGGCTTAAATGCTCGTTCTTTGACCTTTCGGTCGTAACTCAGCTTTATTGCCTGCTGATACCGAACCAACTACTGCAAGGTTGTTTCTCTCCCCCAAGCGCGTTATGGAGTGTTATGCAACTCGCCCCCAAGTATTGTGAGCTGAGGTGTTTTATATCTCGCCCCCAAGTGATTGAGGTGTTATTTCTATTATGCATTATATTTTGTAATATAATTGAAATATCACAGGTTGTGCGTTAAGATCAATCAATTAGAATATCCAACCTTTGGTTGTTGATTTCCATTGATTGACACTTGAACATTGCTCCTTGGTACCATTCAAGTTAATCTCTCTTATATTTAATTAGACTCGCAGATTTCTATTTGCTTGAGTAAGAATTAAATCAAGAGATCGAGATATTATAACTCTTTGATATACTTTATTAAGATTGAGTCTAGTTGATTCTCTTGAAAGTATATTGGAGTTAGTCCATACAGATTGCTAATCGAAATATTGGGTATGGTTGTTGTACCCCCGCTTTTTCATTTGGTATCAGAGCAGGTAAACACGTTTAAAGACCTTACAAGTCCGTGTTTGTAGCGATCTGACTCTATGGACATAAATTCTATCTCCATAAACGTACCACCAGTCTTCGATGGCTCTAATTACTTATGGTGAAAAATTGCTATGCGTGCCTTTCTTCAAGCACGTGATTTTCAATCATGGGTTTATGTAGTTAATGGTTATGATGCTCCCGTTATGGCAGTAGGGAATGTAAACGTTCCTAAGAACATTGGTGAATACAGTCCTACCGAGATACTTGCTGCAAAGCAAAACTCCGACGGTTTGAATGCCATCATACATGCTATTACCCCAGATCTTCAGCACCATGTGACTAAATGCACTAGGTCTAAAGATGCTTGGGATATCTTAGAAACCGTATTCGAAGGTAATACCAGTGAAAAGGAAGCTCGGCTTCAAAACCTTAATTCCGATTGGGAAAACCTTCGTATGGCAGATGAAGATTTATTTGATGAGTTTAATCACAAAGTGTCTGAAATTGTTAATGCATCTTTTGCACTGGGTAAGACTATTCCTGAAAAGGACATTGTGATGAAAATTCTCAGATCTCTGTCATCTAGATACGATTCTAAGAAGCATGCCATCGTTGAAGGAAATAACCTTGATACTCTTTCCAGAAATACTCTTGTTGGAAAGCTAAAAATTCTTGATCAAAGTTCTGATCAAACGTTTGCATTCAATGTTGTTTCCAACACAAGTGAAGCCTCTAACTTGTCTTGGGCTGATGAATATTGTTCTAATGATGGTTGTCTCGATATACCACTGATAACAGAAAGGATCAAAGAGTTTGTAAAAAGAAGCAATAGATGTGTTAAACGTCCCTTGTCAGTGTTTGCTTCAGATGATTCAATAGAAGAAAAATCTATAAGTGTCAACATCTTGAGTACGTCTGATGGATGTAATGAACCCTCAGCTCTTGCAGCAAAAACATCCACGTACTCAAGTTATGATTCAGATTTTGAATCTGACACAAAGATCTTTGAATTCTTGAATAAAGAGGTTCTTCAAGAAAATCTTCAATTAAAAGCTTCTTTGAAGACACTGGAATTATCAATCCAGGTGAAAAATCTTGAGATAGACTGTCATAATGATAAACTCACCAGAACCATTGCTCTAAACGAAAAAGAGATTAATACTCTCAAGGATGATCTACAAAGATTGTCTGGAAGTTCTGACAAAATTTTAGCAATGTTATTTGGTCAGAAATCCTTTGGAAACACAAATGGTTTAGGATTTAAAGGAAAAACTGCAGGCATAGTCAACCCCGTTGTTTATATTGATCATGGAAAAATGAAGGTTGATAGTTGTGATAAAGGAAATTCAACAAGACAAAGAATCCTTGATTTTTTCGTTTTGTGGAAATGCAAATCATGTTCAAAGCACGTGTTGGAGATTCAAAAGGAACAACAAAAGAATTGCCAAACTGCAGAAGAACATGCAAAACATGAATCTGGATAATCAACATGGTTCTCCTAAAACCGGTGCTTCCAGAGTCAGAAGAGGTAGGAAATTTGTTTATACAACAAACCTTGATAAACCAGCTTGTGGTAAAAGAAGGGAGCATTTGGCTCACATCGTCACTATCTAATACTAGTGACGTTCGCATCCTCATCTTTAACTTGAGAAAATGAGGTTTGCGTCTATGTGGCTCAAGTAGTGTTTTTACACGTTGTTCTTATTTTTGTTAAGAAAATATTCTCCTAATGTTTAGATAATGATTATTTAAACCACGGAAGATTTGTTCTACATTCTTCTAGGGTTTGGGTTTTCATAAGTCTATTGTGTGTAGTGTTTTTTTCCTTTCTTATTCTTTCCAAAAGATACAGTTTCATGGCTCCTGTAACTAGAGGCACCACAATTCGGGATGCAGTCGAAGCAGTTAATGCGTATCTGTGTAAAGGAATCTCTTCCTCAAAGACGAAGAAAGTGAAAGCTACAACTTATGGAGAAGGTTCTTCCTCTAATTGTCTCTTGTCTGTTTATCATCTTGGTAATAATTTTAGAGGTTTGATGAAAGATTTCATCAACAAAAGAAATTGTTTAAAATCTCAAATCGTTTCGTCTTTAGAAAAAATAACTCACTCTGAACAAATGTTATCTCTAACAAAGAACACCTTGCGTGAACTAAAAAGAGAACTTTGTGACTTAACAGATATTTCTGAAGATTTAGAGGAACTGAACGATCCCATCATAAATGGGTTTTTCAATAATGAGAAAGAATTCTCGGTAGATGCTCTGAGAAAGCTTTATAATGCCTAGTAAATCTTCGGATAAGAATTTTATTTTCTTGTTTTGTTTAGAAAAGTAACTAGAGTTTGGAATAGCCATTATTGTGATTACACATATCTATGTCCAACGTTTTCATATTCATGTTTTTAGGTTTATTTGTTTAAATTCTAAAAAATTGTTTGGAAGATGATTTTTGCAGTATTAATCTTTATGATTTTATATATTGCAATTTGTTATGGGATATGTGTGTTTGCATACGTGAACAATGATTGTCCCATACCTTGTCAAAAGTTAAGTCTTTCGTATGTCGATATGCATGTGTTGATAAAAGATTGAATGAGCTTTTGACATCACAAAAGTTTGAAGCCTATACGTCATTATTGATGGAAGATAGGATGAACTTTTGATTACGAGGATTATGTCTATTATATGTCATTGTGCAAATAGTGATGGAAAATAGAATGAATCCTTGGTATTCCGCAGTATTGATCTTCCCTGATACATATTTTATGTATATACTGTGAGGCTCCGTAAGTTCTCTTATTCTGAGCATTTCCGATTAGATTAATTATGGGTTCCCTTATGGTTAATCTAATTGAGTATTTTTGGATTCAAATTCATATTCGTATGTGATTTGTTATGTCCAAAGAAATCCTTCTTTTCTTTTGAAATTAAGGTCGCTCTTGTTGTTCTTTCGGGAATGACATTTTATGGGGGAGAGTTCTTAATTGAACTTGTGCTTAATTTCCAAATCTTTGTGGGGAGTGCGGCTGTAGAATATTATAGGGGTTATCTTGTATCTTTATAAACTCCTTGATGAAAGCATTTAGCTTCGGCTATATGATTGCATCTAAATAAGTTGATATGTGCTTACTTTTGGTCATGAAATGTCTCCTTGGAAATTTCTTTAGGATCCCGTTTTCGTACCTTCGCCAATTTTATTGACAAAAAGAGGGAGAATAAATATGTAGTTCACACTACAAATACATATGATTTTCGGATCATTATGTAAGGGGGAGTGGTTTCCATGTGAGATGGATTATTTACTAAGGGGGAGTGATACATATCACCATAGTATTGTTTTCAAAGTTGTGATACAATTGAACTTTGATGTTGTATAATGATATTATGACACTGTATAACAATGATTGAGAATTCTTGTTTTCTCATTGTTATAGCTACGGATTTTCAACAACGATGATGCTAAACTTACAACCTTTGGGATCATTGGAGTACTTGGAAGTGACGAAGATTTCGAGTAATGTTGAAGATTAGGCATGTGGAATAGGAGATACAAAAGTTTATTTATTTATTTTTGTATTCCATATGTATTGATAGTTTTGTCAATAAAATTGACAAAGGGGGAGATTGTTAGAGCATTGCTCGGTCGAACTCGCATGCGTTGCTATCTCAAGCATGTTTGTCAATGTTAGTGATCAAAACCATAAGTCTTGATTTCTAGTCTACTATAGCTAAGTCTCGGACTAGGATAGAAAGTGTAGTTGAGCTCAAGAACTCCATGGCGATCATCATACAAGACGAAGAACTACTCAAGGAACTGGTGGAACTTCATCGACTAAAAGGTATGTGGAAACTTGAACTTATCTATCACTCAAAAGTCTATCTACTCTATCTTCTATCTTGAGACAAAAGTCGTTTTGCTATATAAACTTTGATTATACACATTTGCTATTTCGAGCCGAGTTTATCTCGCCTATCTATTTCTCGAAATATGTGTTGGTAAGCTTTCGCTTTGACCAAGTTCATCTTTACCTAGTAACGAAAGTCATGTTATGTTTCAATCACTTTGAAAATGGCTTTGACGAAAAATGGTTTGTGAATAACAACTATATAACGTCCTCTAAGAATGTTTCAATGATTGAAATGAGAGTTTAGATTATATAAACATTGTTGGATATAAGCATTGTGTGGAAACGCATACATGTATAAGTCTTTATTTCTTGAACCAAAGTATGCTTACTTTGTTGATCAGGAAAACCGGAACAAGAGTCCACGAACCCAGTCCGCGTACTGTCGGAGGTTCTCTTCCCGAGAAAATCTGCTAGAGTTTGTAAACTTGTTACAAGCTTATTCCGGGTACTAAAGTCCGCGTACTTAGGTTGGTTATATCTAAAAATGATTATTCGTGAACTTATACTTATATTAACTAAGGAATGCAAGTTTGCAAACCGTGGTTATAAAGTTCATGAATCGATTCGAGTGAATCAAATCGTTTTTGCTTCGATTATTTCTTGTATACTTCTATAAGATCTAAGCAATTGAACAACTCTCTAACTAGTTCATTTGAGTCATTTGAACTAGTTATGGTGAAGAAGAATATGGTTAATATTAAAGTTCTCATATGGCTAACCATTTGGTTAACTATTGTTGAACCAACAAATGTACATGTTTGGGTACGGTTACACAAACCTAAAACGTGCATTTCATTTGTGTGTAACAAGTTAAGTTTTCGATCCAACGGTTGAAAGATATTATCCTGAATCTAATCAGGTTTTCATCTAACGGTGAATATTGAATGCTTTGTTACTAAGCTAACATTGATTGCAAACCCTGATTTGAAAGACTATATAAGGGAGAACTCTAGCAAATGGGAAACCTAATCCCCACACCTCCTGTGTAATACTAGTTGTATAAGCTAGAGTCGATTCTCCTTTAACCTTAGGTTTCTTTCCGAGACCCTGTAGGTTAACGACTTGAATACTTCATTGGGATTGTGAAGCAAGACCGATACTACTTTCTTGTAGTTGTGTGATCTGATCTTGCTGTTTCTATCGTATTTCTGTACAATCGTAACGATTGGATTGAGATTGATATCTCCGATAGGCAAGATATAAAAGTAGTCACAAACATCTTCGTCTCATCGTTTGTGATTCCATAATATCTTCTTTCGCTGCGTCGATTAAGATTATTGTGAGGTGATTGATAATACTAGGTTGTTCTTCGGGAATATAAGTCAATGTTATCAATTGGTTCCTGTTCACCTTGATTTATCAAAAGACGGAACAAAACTCATAGGAATTTCTGTGGGAGACAGATTTATCTATTACCGTAGACTTTTCTGTGTGATACAGATTTGTTTATTAAACTCTTCGACTTTGGGACGTAGCAACTCTTAGTTGTGGGTGAGATCATCTAAGGGATCAAGTGCGTAGTATCCATATGGGATCAGAGACGTAAGGAGTGCAACTGTACCTTGGATCAGTGTGAGATTGATTGGGGTTTAACTACAGTACAGACCGAAGTTAGTTTGTAGTAGGCTAGTGTCTGTAGCGGCTTAATACAATGTGTGTTCAATCCGGACTAGGTCTCGGGGTTTTTCTGCATTTGCGGTTTCCTCGTTAACAAAACTTTTGGTGTCTGTGTTATTTCTATTCCGCATTATATTTTGTTATATAAATGAAATATCACAGGTTTTGCGTTAAAATCAATCAATTAGAATATCCAACCTTTGGTTGTTGATTTACATTGATTGACACTTGAACATTGGTCTTTGGTACCGTTCAAGTTAATCTCTCTTATATTTAATTAGACTCGCAGATTTCTATTTGCTTGAGTAAGAATTAAATCGAGTGATCAAGATATTATAACTCTTTGATATACTTTATTATGATTGAGTCTAGTTGATTCTCTTGAAAGTATATTGGAGTTAGTCCATACAGATTGCTAATCGAAATATTGGGTGTGGTTGTTGTACCCCTGCTTTTTCATTTGGTATCAGAACAGGCAAACACGTTTAAAGACCTTACAAGTCTGTGTTTGTAGCGATCTGACTCTATGGACAGAAATTCTATCTCCATAAACGTACCACCAGTCTTCGATGTCTCTAATTACTTATTGTGGAAAATTGCTATGCGTGCCTTTCTTCAAGCGCGTGATTTTCAATCATGGGTTTATGTAGTTAATGGTTATGATGCTCCCGTTGTGGCAGTAGGGAATGTTAACGTTCCTAAGAACATTGGTGAATACAGTCCTGCCGAGATAGTTGCTGCAAAGAAAACCTCTGACGGTTTGAATGCCATCATACATGCTATTACCCCAGATCTTCAGCACCATGTGACTACGTGCACTAGGTCTAAAGATGCTTGGGATATCTTAGAAACCGTATTCGAAGGTAATACCAGTGAAAAGGAAGCTAGGCTTCAAAACCTTAATTCCGATTGGGAAAACATTTGTATGGCAGATGAAGATTCATTTGATGAGTTTAATCACAAAGTGTCTGAAATTGTTAATGCATCTTTTGCATTGGATAAGACTATTCCTGAAAAAGGACATTGTGATGAAAATTCTCATATCGCTGCCATTTAGATACGATTCTAAGATGCATGCCATCGTTGAAGGAAATAACCTTGATACTCTTTCCAGAAATACTTTTGTTGGAAATCTAAAAATTCTTGATCAAAGTTCTGATCAAACGTTTGCATTCAATGTTGTTTCCAACAAAAGTGAAGCCTCTAACTTGTCTTGGGCTGATGAATGTTGTTCTAATGATGGTTGTCTCGATAAAACACTGATAACAGAAAGGATCAAAGAGTTTGTAAAAAGAATCAATAGATGTGTTAAACGTCCCTTGTCAGCGTTTGCTTCAGATGATTCAATAGAAGAAAATTCTCTAAGTGTCAATATCTTGAGTATGTCTGATGGATGTAATGAACCCTCAGCTCTTGGAGCAGAAACATCCACGTACTCAAGTTCTGATTCAGATTTGAATATCACACAGCGATCTTTGAATTCTTGAATAGAGAGGTTCTTCAAGAAAATCTTCAATTAAAAGCTTCTTTGAAGAAACTGGAATCATCAATCCAGGTAAAAAAATTTGAGATAGACTGTCTTAATGATAAACTCAACAGAACCATTGCTCTAAAGGAAAAGGAGATTAATACTCTCAAGGATTATTTACAAAGATTATCTGGAAGTTCTGATAAAATTTCAGCAATGCTATTTGGTCCGAAATCCTTTGGAAACACAAATGGTTTAGGATTTAAAGGCAAAACTGCAGGCATAGTCAACCCCGTTGTTTTTATTGATCATGGAAAAATGAAGGTTGATAGTTGTGATAAACAGAAGGCAATTCAACAAGACAAAAAATCCTTGATTTGTTCGTTTTATGGAAATGCAAATCATGTTCAAAGCACGTGTTTGAAATTCAAAAGGAACAACAAAAGAATTTCCAAACTGCAGTAGAACATGCAAAAGATGAATCTGGATAATCAACATGGTTCTCCTAAAACCAGTGCTTCCAGAGTAAGAAGAGGTAGGAAATCTGTTTATACAACAAACCTTGATAAACCACCTTGTGGTAAAAGAGGGGAGCGTTTGGATCACATCGTCACTATCTAATACTAGTGACGTTCGCATCCTCATATTTAACTTGAGAAAATGAGGTTTGCGTCTATGTGGCTCAAGTAGTGTTTTTACATGTTGTTCTTATTTTTGTTAAGAAAATATTCTCCTAATGTTTAGATAATGATTCTTTAAACCACGGAAGATTTGTTCTACATTCTTCTAGGGTTTGGGTGTTCGTAAGTCTATTGTGCGTAGTGTTTTCTTCCTTTCTTCTTCTTTCCAAAAGATACAGTTTCATGGCTGCTGTAACTAGAGGCACCACAAGTCGGGATGCAGTTAAAGCAGTTAATGTGTATCCGTGTAAAGGAATCTCTTCCTCAAAGACGAAGAAAGTGAAAGCTACAACTTATGGAGAAGGGTCTTCCTCTAATTGCCTCTTGTATGTTTATCATCTTGATAATAATTTTAGAGGTTTGATGAAAGATTTCATCAACAAAAGAAATGGTTTAAAATCTCAAATCGTTTCGTCTTTAAAAAAAATAACTCACTATGAACAAATGTTGTCTCTAACAAAGAACACCTTGCGTGAACTAAAAATAAAACTTAGTGAGTTAACAGATATTTCTGAAGATTTAGAGGAATTGAACGATCCCATCATAAATGGGTATTTCAATAATGAGAAAGAATTCTCGGTAGATGCTCTGAGAAAACTCTATAATGCCTAGTAAACCTTCGGATAAGAATATTATTTTCTTGTTTTGTTTAGAAGAGTAACTAGAGTTTGGAATAGCCATTATTGTGATTACACATAGCTATGTCCAGCGTTTTCATCTTCATGTTTTTAGGTTTATTTGTTTAAATTCTAAAAATTTGTTTCGAAGATGATTTTTGCAGTATTAATCTTTATGATTTTATATATTACAATTTTTTATGGGATATATGTGTTTGCGTACGTGAACTATGATTGTTACATACCTTGTCAAAAGTTAAGTCTTTCGTATGTCGATATGCATGTATTGATAAAAGATTGAATGAGCTTTTGACATCACAAAAGTTTGAAGCCTATTATGTCATTATTGATGGAAAATAGGATGAACTTTTGATTACGAGGATTATGTTTATTATATGTCATTGTGCAAATGGTGATGTAAAATAGAATGAATCCTTGTTATTCCGCATTATTGATCTTCCCTGATCCATATTTTATGTATATACTGTGAGGCTCCGTAAGTTCTCTTATGTTGAGCATTTCCGATTAGATTAATTATGGGCTCTCTTGTGGTTAATCTAATTGATTATTTTTGGAATCAAAGCGTTTTTTCTTCGATAATGTCTTGTATACTTCTATAAGATCTAAGTAATTGAACAACTCTCTAACTAGTTCATTTGAGTCATTTGAACTAGTTATGGTGAAGAAGAATATGGTTAATATTAAAGTGCTCATATGGCTAACCATTTGGTTAACTATTGTTGAACCAACAAATGTACATGTTTGGGTACGGTTACACAAACCTAAAATGTGCATTTCATTTGTGTGTAACAATCTAAGTTTTCGATCCAATGGTTGAAAGATATTAGCTTGAATCTAATCAGGTTTTCATCTAACGATGAATATTGAATGCTTTGTTACTAAGTTAACATTGATTGCAAACCCTGATTTGAAAGACTATATAAGGGAGAACTCTAGCAACTGGGAAACCTAATCCCCACACCTCCTGTGTGATACTAGTTGTATAAGTTAGAGTCGATTCTCCTTTAAACTTAGGTTTCTTTCCGAGACCCTGTAGGTTAACGACTTGAATACTTCATTGGGATTGTGAAGCCATACCGATACTACTTTCTTGTAGTTATGTGATTTGATCTTGTTGTTTCTATCGTATTGAGTACAATCGTAACGATTGGCTTGAGATTGATATCTCCGATAGGCAAGATATAAAAGTAGTCACAAACATCTTCGTCTCATCGTTTGTGATTCCATAATATCTTCTTTCGTCGCGTCAATTAAGATTATTGTGAGGTGATTGATAATACTGGGTTGTTCTTCGGGAATATAAGTCCGGGATATCAATTGGTTCCTGTTCACCTTGATTTATCAAAAGACGGAACAAAAGTCGTAGGTATTTCTGTGGGAGACAGATTTATCTATTACCGTAGACTTTTCTGTGTGATACAGATTTTTTTATTAAAGTCTTCGAATTTGGGTCGTAGCAACTCTTAGTTGTGGGTGAGATCAACTAAGGGAATCAAGTGCGTAGTATCCTGCTGGGATCAGAGACGTAAGGAGCGCAAATGTACCTTGGATCAGTGTGAGATTGATTGGGGTTCATCTCTACAGTCCTAGACCGAAGTTAGTTTGTAGTAGGCTAGTGTCTGTAGCGGCTTAATACAGTGTGTGTTCAATCTGGACTAGGTCCCGGGGTTTTTCCGCATTTGCGGTTTCCTCGTTAACGAAACTTCCGGTGTCTGTGTTATTTTTATTCCGCATTATATTTTGTTATATAATTTAAATATCACAGGTTGTGCGTTAAGATCAATCAATTAGAATATCCAACCTTTGGTTGTTGATTTACATTGATTGACACTTGAACATTGGTCTTTGGTACCGTTCAAGTTAATCTCTCTTATATTTAATTAGACTCGAAGATTTCTATTTTCTTGAGTAAGAATTAAATCGAGAGATCGAGATATTATAACTCTTTGATATAATTTATTAAGATTGAGTTTAGTTGATTCTCTTGAAAGTATATTGGAGTTAGTCCATACATATTGCTAATCAAAATATTGGGTGTGGTTGTTGTGACCCCGCTTTTTTAGGGTAAGTATCATGTGCGCGAGACTGCGCCCTCTAGAATGGTTGCCACATATTCCTTCATGAGCCTTAGCCAATATTTGTCGTCCTTCCTCGGCTGATATGCATCGCAAAAATGGATCCATAGCTATAGGTTTGTGGTATAACTATCCCTCAATTATTGAATATCTCCATGCATTTTTTTCACTTTTGAAGCGAGATACTCATCTTCTGGGAGTTCACTGGTTGTCAAATATCGAATATAAGGTTGACGCCAGTCTGAAGCGTTGTCATCAGGATTGCCTGAATCGTCTATCACTGGATTGTCAACATCCATATTGTTGTCAATGTTTCCGATATCTTCTTGTGCTGAAGTAGTTACCATCTCGTCCCCACTAGCGTGTTCGAGAGCCAGAACAAAGTGGATGTCGGAGATGCTAGGTAACTCTTGGAAATCCACTACAATGAAACGAGTGGTGTCAGTATCGACTGCAGAAGATAGATATGCTAAAGCGTCTGCGTGCCTGTTTTCCAACAATGGTCGCTGCCCAATAGAGAATTGGTCAAATTCATTTACCAGCTCTCTCATACGATCTAAATATAAGGCCATCCTCTCTTCCTTGGCTCTGTAGGTCCCCAGAAACTAGTTAATTACTAGCGTATAATCAGTTATCAGCTTCAAGTTCTTCGCATCTAACTGTTTGACAGCCTTTAAACCGATAATTGCTGCTTCATATTCAACTTCATTGTCTGATGCTTGAAAGCCTAATCTAGTCGCTTTCTCGATCCTTGAACCTTCAGGAGTAATGACACATCCAACTCCAGCTCCACCAACATTTGATGACTCATCAGTAAACAAAGTCCATAGTGGCTCAGGTGTATCAACCTCCATTGTGGACTCGCCCCCAGTCTGATTAGTGGTTGACTCTATGAGTTTTTTCAAAAGCTCATATTCTTCTTCGAAAACCGTTTTTATGTCGTCCACAGGAAAATATGTTAACAGTGTAGCCAGAGCGTGTCCCTTTTATGCAGTTCTGGTTTCGTACTTGATTTCATACGCCCCCAGGAAATTTGACCATATGGCTAGTCGGATGGAATCATCAGCACGTTCCAGGATTCTCTTCAGTGGATATTCAGAGTAGACTATGATCTGTCTCCCTTGAAAATATGGTTTGAGGCGACGAGATGCATGCAACAGTGTAAGTGCTATCTTCTCAATTATTTTGTACCGTGTTTCCGCCCCCGTCAAAGATTTACGGACGAAGTAAACAGGATTTTCATGTGGATCCATAACAAATAGCACTGCACTTACAACGTTCTCCATTGCAGCCAGATAAACTCCGACAGGTTGTCCAGTTTTTGGACTCACCAATATTGGGAGAGTTGACAAATATTATTTGATCTCATCGAAGGCTCTTTCGCACTCATCCGTACATGACCAAAATTCATTGTTTTCTTCAAAACGTCAAAGAATGGTTTGAATCGATCCGACGAGCGTGAAATGAAACTATTTAAAGCTGATAATCTCCCCGTTAGCTTCTGGACCTCCTTCTTCGTTCTTGGGGATGTGATCTCTCTGATGGCTCTGATTTGCTCTGGATTCACCTCGATTCCTCTGTGCTTCATCAAGTATCCAAGGAACTTTCCCGTGGATAGCCCGAATGAACATTTTGCTGGATTGAGCTTCATACGATATCGCCTCAAGATATTGAACGTCTTCTGTAGATCGAGAAAATGCGACTCCTTTTGCTCAGATTTTACTACCATATCGTCGATATATACTTCTATAGTCTTCCCAATCAAATCTTTGAACATATGGTCTACCAAATGCTGGTAGGTCACCCCTGCGTTCTTTAGCCCGAAAGGCATTACAGTATAGCAGTAAACTCCCCTGCCAGTCTTAAAGGCAGTTTGCTCTTGATCTCCCTCGAACAAAGGTATTTGGTTATACCCCGAAAACCGTCCATGAATGACAGTCTCCCGTACCCTGAGGTTGCATCCACCATATCTCTGATCCGCGGAAGTGGGTACGGATCACTCGGACATGCTTTATTCAAATCAGTAAAATCGATACAGACACGAATTTTATAATTCTTCTTTGGAACGGGAACGACATTGGACAGCCATCGAGGATACTGTACCGGTCGAATAAATCCTGCTTCCAACAACTTCTCGATTTCTGCAATAACTCCATCTTTTTTGCTTTGTGCCATATTCCTAATTTTCTGACGAACTGGATGGAACTTCTCAACGATATTTAGCCTGTGGCAGGCTACGTTCGGATTTAACCCAGGCATTTCAGCAAAATATTTTCACCTCCAAACACGAATCTAATGATGATGTTGATATAGATCGAACTGCTTCCTTTCTCTTCACGTGAACAATGTTGGGAGGGTACCTGCAAAAAACCCTCTGATGCTTAAGTTAGCTAGAGTTTTTCACATGAGTTTTAGTAGGGAAGATTGCCCTTAACAATTTAATCAAACCATCGCATTCGTGCGCGGGTAGATCTACCCCTACGAACGTCATTTTGTGCTTCTCATCCCCAACCTGGACCTCGATCAGTTTCTCGATTGTTGGGGGTTCAGCCGCGTCCTCTCCCATATATGATTCTGGAGGGAGAAGATACTGTAATTGCTATTTTTGTTCGACTCGCAGGATATGGTTCCCGCTAACTTCTGATTTCCTGTATTCATCCATAGCATTCTCGTGACACGTGTGGGCGGCCATCTGGTCGCTTCTAACCTTCACGAACCCTTTAGGGGTAATAAACTTCAGGCATTGATCATATGAGGATGTGACTGCACCGATCGCATGTAGCGAGTCTCGTCCTACGATCGCATTATAGGGAGCTCGACAATCCAGCAATAAGAAATTGCCTAGAACGGACTTGTCAGCTACTGTTATAGGCACCTTTACTTTCCCAATCGCCTTTGTAACTTCCCAACTGAAGCCGATAATTAGATTTTCGTCCTCCTCGATCAAGTCGTGTGAGAGATTCATATAGGAATAGGCTCCTGAAAAACAGCACGCTCACTGAGCTTCCCGTATCCACTAGAATACGGTGTACACGGAACATGCCAATCCAAGCTGTTATAACGATAGCATCATTGTGGGGAGCATATACACCTATCATGTCTGCTTCAGAGAACTCGATCTTTGTGCATCCAAGCTCCAGAATTTCTGCTCCATTTCCACTGACAAAATCGATGTGATTTGTCACGTACCATTCCTTTAATTTCTTGAGCTTTCTTTTGGTCTCATCTTCTGATGCCCATCTGTTCATTGAATGGATCCTGGCGTGACTGACATTAATCACATATGTTGTGCCAAATTATCCCGAACCTTTCCCAAAATCCTTTTTCACGTACTCTTGTAGCTTTCCAGCGTCTATAATTCGCTGGACTTCGATCTGTAAGGAGCGATAATTCTCAGTATTGCGACCAATGTCTTTATGATAATTGCATTATTTGCTTTTATCACGTTTATCACGTGTCTCCGTTGGCAAAGGCCGTGGGGGGCTCAAATCCTTGCTTATTTTCTCATACAACTCTGTAAGTTGTATGTTCAATGGTGTCATCTTCATATCATGATGTTCCTGATATCCAGTTTCCATTCGTTTCCCATGGTTTTTCTCTCGAACTTCACGTCGATCATTATGCTTCCCACTCGAACGGTTCTTCGACTTGTCTTTCTTCCCATTATTTGGATGATGATTGGATGATCTGTTAACTTCTCTTGTTTCTTGAGATTTTGAATCATCCTCAACTCGAGCGTATTCTTCTGCTCGATCATACAATTCTTCCAGAGTCTTTGGTGATCTATTGACCAAGGAACCGTACACACCTCTTTGATCATATTGGTATGCCTGTTTGTAAGATACGATGATGACTTGATCGTTGGCACCATCCACATCGGCCAACTCTTTCTTGAAGCGTCAAGTAAACTGTCTAATGCTTTCCTCCTTCCGAATTCCCAGAAGGAACAATGCGTGGCATCCCTTCCGATCACGTCTGTTGTATTTGTAGTGAGAGCATAATTCACCAACCAGCTCGTGGTAAGTCCCGATCGACTGTGCCCAGAGCTGATTGAACCACGTTATTGCTCCACCAGTCAGTGACTGTGGAAACATCTTGCACATCAACTCATCGTTGTAATGCCACAGAGTCATGGAAGTTTCATAATGTAAAACATGTTGATCTGGATCATCTGTTTTCTCATCGAATTCTGGCAGCTTGGGAACTTGAAAATTCATTGGCGCCCGGAATTATCTGATATTCAGTTTGAAGGGAGCTCCTGCGGATCGATGCAATCTGCCTATCCTTTCCTCTCTGGAGCGCTTTTTCGACATTACTTTCTCGATCATCTTGTATAGGTGAGCATCTGTTATTGCGTTTACATCGCCATCAGAGGAACTATCTTCCAGCTCATAGTCCTAATCCTCTGGAATATCAACTTTGGATCTTATTCTTTTCTTTTGGGGACCAGTGGACTCTCTTCCAACTCTTCTTTGCTCCGAATGAGCATAGTAATCACGCGAAAATTCTCTCTCATCATGCCGATCTCGAAACTCATCCTCGTCGTTCCTCAGGTATTTTGAGCGGGCGGTTATTCTGGCTGTACTCTGCTGAGTTGTAGTTGGTCGTGCTCGGGTTCCTGCTCACCGATCTCGTACACTCCTTCGTCTAGGTAGATCTCCAGTGACCAACAGATTTTTCTCTGGTCTATCAAGATCGATCACTTCTCTGTTTTGGTATACATCTCGCGGGCTAACTCGACTTCCAAGACGCTCCCATACAGATCAACCCTTCTGGTTGTTCAGATTAACAATCCTTGGTCGAGACTGGTTTTCACGTTCTAATCTCAGGAGAGCGTTCTCTTTCTCTACCTCGTTCAACTAATGGCGCAACAGTTCTTCCTACGTACTAGGAGTCGTGGTTCGTCCATCACGCAGATCATGTCGATCGTTATTCCTCCTTGACGGGCCGCCGAATACAAACCCTCTGTCTGCTCAAACTCGTGGGTTTTCTCCATCAGATATGGAATCAACATCCATTCCTTCGTCTTCGATCATCGGTCGTTTTTCGCTTCTCCGATTATTCAGATCCGGGGTTCTGTCACGAACACGATCTCGATCCCGACCACGATCTGGGGTTATGTCACGAACATGATCTCGACCTTATCTGTTTTCGGTAGGCACTACAGGTGCTGATTGGACTGAGTGTCGAGGATTGCTAGCAGTAACGATCTTTCGCGCAGTCTATCTTACTTTTGCCATAATCTTGATTCGGGAAAACAAGATCTCTTTTCTATAATCCCCTTGGAGCGGCGCCAATTTTTGAATGGTAAAACATTTTCACCTCCAAACACGAATCTGATGATGACGTTGATATTGGTCGAACTTCTTCCTTTCTCTTCACGTGAACAGTGTTGGGAGGGTACCTGCAAAAAACCATCCGATGCTTAAGTTAGCTAGAGTTTTTCATAAGAGTTTTAGTAGGGAAGATTTCCTCTCTTTTAGGGTTGTAAACCGGTCTATATATATATATATATATATATATCTTGCAAATTTGGGTCTTACTCTAATTTTGAGGTAAGCATAAATCGTCTTAACTTTCCGTGCATGCCTCCTGGCATAAATTGTATTCATTTTCCGTGCATGCCTCCTGGCATTAATTTTCCATGCATGCCTCCTGAAATATTCCAAAACATTCCCAGGATGAACTCGCTATCAAATATTCTGGACCCTTCTGGAATATTCCTCTAGGTTATGGAACTAGCCAAGCTAAAATGGGAGTAAGCGACCAAGCCTAAGAAATAATAAAATTGGCTTAGCCCACGAAGTGGGGCGGAAACATCGTAAAGCTAACAGAGTTGGGATGATTAATCCTTCAAGTTGGTAGCTCGGCTCGGCTGGCGACTCAGTTGGCTGAGCCAACTCGGCTAGGCTCGGTGGGTGCGAATATCTTTCAAAGCAACTGAGATGGGCAGAAATAACTCGGGACTACGGAGACAAGTTAAGCTGCGAAGCACTGGAGCAATACAACAGTGGCCGGACGGAGGTGGATAGGGGCATGGCCGCCGGCAACCTGCTGCTGCAACCGTCGCCAGAGAAGGTAACTGTGACGCCGTCAAATGACGTCATGCTGATGCAGTTAACGGCGTCATGACGGAGTTACAAGAGGCGTTCCAGATTGGCTAGTTTGTTGACGGCGTCATGACCTGCTAACGACGTTATAACATGCTACTAACGCACTTCTGACGACATCATACAGTAGATTGTTGACGTGGCATTGTTGACGTGGCGTATCGACGGTAATTTTCCTGCTGACGTGTCACCTTCTTGATGACATGGCACACCGATGTGGCACTTTACTGCTTACGTGGGCACGTTGATGTGGCACTTTACTGCTGATGTGGCACCTTAATACTGACGTGGCACCTTACTACTGACGTGGCAGTGGTGATGGGGCTCCTCACTTGCTTGATTTGGATCAATGCACATGTGATTCTATGTAAGGTGATTGTGAGGCCTAGTTAGCCATACTTGACTAATAAGAGGAGGATATTAAGCCAAAGTAAGCCCATTCTTAGTGTGAAACATTATGGTACAAACATAATATATTAATGGTGGGTTTGGAAGTAGAATTTTAAAGGTGGAATTTATGGGTCCAAGGGATTTGGTAGAATTACGTTTCCCGTTGTACGTTTGGTTGCCAGAATCTTTGGAATCACGTTTCCTACGGGATTCAGTTTTCCAGGAAATCCTTCATATGGAGTTCGACCCCCCCCCCCTCTAAGATTTGCTGGGAAACTTATCAAGGGATTTATGGATCCATTTTTTTTTAACTTTAAATCTCATATAAATGCAATTTTAAGATTTGAGGGTAATGCCAAACGGTACAAAGACTTTAACACAAGAAAACTCTATAAATCTTGCAATTTTAATTGAGTTACCAAACACATAAGAATTTACATGAATCATAGAATTTGTAATCCCATGAGATTATAAATTCCTGGAAACAGTAAATTCTGCAAACAAACAAGCATTAAAGGTTTTTATCCCACTAAAATATTTAAAAAATGTAATTGTTCTTGAAAATTACTAAAGACATTAACTAAGTTTGTGAATATCACTCTTTAATAAGGGTATATAGGGAAGAAATCACATTGGAAATAGGTATCCACCTATACATAGGGACTACAATTTTTTACATTAATCACGCAAATACATGAAAAAAATAATAATTTTACCTCGTTAGGTTAGCCCACCGTAATATACTAGATTATCCAATTTATGCGCATGCGTTGTGTCGGTGTTCCATCGTCCTGTGTTCAATACATGTCTGACGTGAATGTGGTATCAATACTAACGTGTCGGTGTTTCACAGGTTGCACGCTTTCTACCTTTTGGAAAATCCAACACCTTTTTTCTACGCGGAAAGATGTTGTCACTTGCCTAGTTGCTGTTGCGCACCTTTTATTCTTCCTTTTGGTTCACTTCCTCGTTTTTGCAACTGAAAGTTATTTTTATCCTCTGGGCCATTTGGATATGGTCCATATTTGGCAAGGACAATTGTACAAAAGGGGTCGAGCTGATTACCATGATGAGAACTTACAATTTGAAAAAGTCTTTTTGTCAAAAGAAATTTGGCACGAAAATGTAAAATGTGGGCATTTTTTCCCTTGTTTTTTATGAATTATGTGTAGTCTATTTAGACGCACATGTATATTAATCATCACCATTATCCACTTTTTCATATAGACTAATTTTGTATACAGTGTGCTCACAAGCATACTCAAGTGGGCACTTCCACTTGATCACTTTTTAAGACTAATGATATGATGTAAGGACTGCGAGCTAGTGCGATATTTGGTTACTTTGGTACCAGCAGAAAGTAAAGTGTACACTTCGACGTGCTGATCTTAAAACATAGATGATCATATCATGATATTATTATGAAGTTGATGAAGCTAATTTTTTTTTAAATAAATAAATCCGAATAAGTCAGGATATTATTAATCAAGTAAAATTTTGTACACGGTATATCAAAAGTTGATTTTTCTTCGCCTGGATGAAGATAATTTTGTAAAAACCCACTGGAGATGAGCAAAGGAAAAAAGTACAACCTAGAGAATAAGTAAACTGCCAAATTACAATCCAAATTTATGAGATTAACTCGATCTTTACACACTAGCTTAACTTGTAATTAAAAAATTGTAAACCTGTTCCAAGACTTATAACAAGCCCAGACTTATACCTACGGCTCCAACAGGGGGCCTTACAAGAAAGCATAAAATCCCACCAAGCCCTAATATCAAAGAAAAAATACCCTAGGCAATAAAGATCGTCATTGTTGGCCGCTCCGCCGCTTCCTGCAATTCAACACCACATAAATATGAAAACGGTAGTGCTGCTGAGATGCACCTGTTAAAGCAATGCTCGGTTGAACCCATAAGTTTTGATATCTTAAGCTTGTTTTCAATGTTAGATGGTCAAAACTATATCTTGATTTCTAATCTACTAAGTCAAGTCTCGAACTAAGTTAGAATTTGGTAGTTGAACATCAGACATCACCTTTGAAGACTGAAGATCGACGAAGACATTTGTAGAACTTCTGTATAAGGTATTTGAAGACTGAACCATGATATTTTACTCATTATCTTACCATTCAATCTGTTGAGACGATGTCGTATGACTTGTATTAAATTTACAAAGAAGAAGTTTCGAGTTAAAGCTTCTTTTGTTAAAAATCTTGAAATATGATTTTAACAAAGATGTTCAATGGTCCTTAACAATATTAGTTTTAAGCAATTTATTGTTTGAATTAAATTTTGGATCACTTGAAATTTCCATGCAAATGATTTTATCACTTGGGAATGTTTCAAACATCATAAGAGAGAAATTTAGAATTACTGAGATTTCTGATCAGGGTAGGTTGGCGAACTAGTTCGCCAACCGTGAATTCAGTTGGGAACAGTTCACGACCCATTGTGAAATGAATTCTTGAAGTTGGTATTTTAAGCTAGCAGTTATCAAACCCGGTTCACGAACCCTAGTCAACTGAGTTCGGTAGTCTTATAGGGCTGGTGAACCCGTTTAACGAACCATTGCACCCTGACTCATAAACAAGCTTTACAGTTCACGAACTGTTGTACCAACCGTCCCAGCAGATTTTAGCAGATGTTTAAAGACTGATTTTTTAAAATATGTTTAACATTGCTAGAACTCTCTTAAACACATCTAAGAATTTATTGATCACTCAAACACTTATGTGTATGCATCATGATTAAAATCTTAGGTGTTTAAACGAACAACAAATTGTTTTTAGTTCTTTGGCATACTTGCCAAACCGAACAATCATTATACATGGTTCTAGACCCGGTCCCATAATGTATATTTTTCTATTGTATTTTCAAGAGCTAAAAGTATTTGCTTGATTCCCAGGTTATTTTAGCTTGAATTCTAAGCAACCCGTGGTCTTTGAAAACTATAAACACGGATGCTCTTTCAACTGGGAATTCAATCCCTGACACTTTGTGTCCTAGTTGATTCTAAAGTCCTCATATATAGACCTAGGTTTCCTCTGAGAAAAATAATTAGGTTTATGACTAAAAGACTTCGTTTTAGGGATTCGTGAAGCCATGTACGACTATCTTTACCTTGATAGTTCGTGTATCCTGATCTTGCTTTTTTGTTATCGAGGTTTTCGTAATTTCGTTCAGGCAAGATAGATAGTAATCGCAAAGTTCTCTTCGTCTCAGACTTTGTGATTCCTTAAGATAGATTTCTGAAACTTATCTTAATTGATATTTTGAAGATTGTTCTTGAAAGGTGGTTAAGAATCTAGGCTGCTCTCCGGGAGTCGTAAGTTCCAGATTTGTGAGGCTTGCTAGCTTTGTTTATTGCAAACAGATTCCTCATCTTGATGTTTGGTCTAAATGGAAATCAAATAGGTTTATCTGTTAAAGGAAGATTGGTATCAAAAGGCTTCACTTCGGCTGAAGCAACTCTTAGGATGTAAAGGACGTCAGCTAAAGGAATCAATTGCGTAAAGCCTTGCGAGATTCAAGAGACTTAAGGAGCGCGACTTTAACCGAATCGTTTGAAAGGTGGATTCGTTTCTACTACATTCCAGTCTGAAATCTGATAATAGTCCAGTGTCTGTAGCGCCTTAATAAAGTTTGGTGTTCAAATCTGGACGAGGTATCGGGGTTTTTCTGAAGTTGCGGTTTCCTAGTTAACAAAACTTTTGTTGTCTTGTGTTTTTATTCTCCGCATTATATTGTTTATCTTTATAATTGGATTTATGCAAGTTGTACGCATTCAATCTTATCAGAAAAGTCCATCCAATTGTGATCGATTACGAGACTCGTTTCTTGTAAAATTTGTATCTTGAAAGTTAGATAACAAGTTTAATTATTAGGCAGAATTTTGATTGGATTATTTTGATATGACTAGATTGATCTTGGATATTGATTTCTGAGATTGTCTAAGTACTCTTCTTAACAATCAGGTTCACGGAATCTTTGTATATATACATATTGATTGAGAAGAGGTGGACATATAAACTCTATATACATATTGTCAAGGATCATTTAGTTGGTATACTTGCAATTGTATTAGGTTTTTTCCATACAGGTTGCCGAACGAAAAATATGGTGGTGTATTTGGTACCCTTGCGTTTTTAATTGGTATTAGAGCAGGCAAACATTGTTATACCTAATAAGTCTATGTTTCAAGCAGTCTGTATTATGGATAGGATTGCAATCTCTATTAACGTACCACCATCCTTCAATGGCACAAATTACTTATGTTTGAAAACTGTTATGCGTTCATTCTTACAAGTTCGTGACTTTCAGACATGGGTTCTTGTTGTAAGAGGATATAATACTCCAATGGTCGGAGAAGCAACTAATTTTGTTCCTAAAGGCATATAAACATATAGCGAGATTGAAATTAATGGTGCTAACACAACTTTGATGGACTAAATGCTATTATCCACACCATAAGCCAATATCTTAAACATCATATGTCTACGTGCACTAGATCAAAGATGCTTGGGATATCTAAGAAACCGTATTTGAAGGGAGGAAGTATGGCTTCAAAACCTAACTTCTTACTTGGAAAATCTTTGTATGGATGATGAAGATTCATTTGAGGAATTTAATCACAAATTGTCGGAAATAGTGAACGCTTGTCATTCAATAGGAAAGACTGTTCCTGAACAGGATATTTTGATGAAAATTTTGAAATCTTTACCAACTTTATACAAGTTTAAGAAACATGTCATCACTGGAGGAAACGATCTTACTACACTTTCTAGAAGCAGTCTTATTGGAAAGTTAAAGATCTTTGACCATGAACAGTAAGCTAAAGCTGATAAAAAATATTGCATTCAAAGCACTTAAAAATACTGATATACTTGAAAAAGTGATAGTGTTTGTAACTCTGAGAAAGATCTTGTTCACGAATTATCAGATGAAGATCTTGAAAATTCGGTTTCTCTTATTACAAGACAGCTTAGATATCTTCTCAAGAAGAGAAATAAACGATTCTCAAGAGAACGTTCGTCATCATCAGTCAAACCACATGATCGTGTTTTTTCTAAAAAAAAATTGGATGAAGAAAGTGATGATGAGGATATATATGCCACAGTGCTTTAAGTGTAGAGCTTTCGGTCACTTTGCTAATGGGTGTCCAAATCGAAGGAAATACACTGTCAACAAGGGTCTTGCTGTAACTCTTGATGAAACTACTGATCATTATGATTTAGAAGAAGAAGATTGTTCAAGTATAGCAATTCTAGATGAAACAGCTAATCATGATGATAGTAGTGATACTTACATCAATCTTGACAAGTTGTTTGAAGATCTCTTATCCATATCTTTTGAGGATATAATGGGTTTTTCTCTTTCTCATGAAAAAATCATTACTGATGTTCCAGGAACATCCCAAGTATGTCTCTCAGCTGAAATCAGAAGTGTAACTGAACCCCTTCTCAACCGAACATGTCCTTACTGTACTATTGAAGGCCACAAACTCAAACAGTGAGTCAAGTACAAGTAGAAAGTAAGGAATGTCAATAAACTGCAATTGAGGGATAGTCATTTGACAAATGTGCTCAAACTCTTCCAGAAGCTAAACTCGTCTAAGGTATGTAACTCTGTTTCTCTTTCTTCTCTCAAAAGTGTGATTGTCTCTAAGGAAAAAGGATAAGTCAAAAGGAAAGAAGAGATCAAGATCTAAACAATCGGTTAAAATGGAAATTGACAAACCCATGCAGGAATCAAGTAGTGAGCCTATTGATGCTTAGAAAGGTGTCTTCTTGTCTCATGTGCATTGAGAAGAGACAAAAACTGTGCACCTCCAAGGGCATTAGGACAAACTCTCTAGCTTGTGTCCTGAATCTTATTACTTGAATTTCCATGTTTTTTCACAGACTCAAGGATAAAATTCCTTTGCTTCATGCCATTACAAAATGAGAATAACAATAGTTCATATTGAGCCTTGCTCATTTGAATCTTGTCAATTATTTCTGGTTTTTTACTTGAATGATCCAAATTTTTTCTCACTTTATCCGCAAGGAAACTGAAACTTTGGCATGATTATTCAAAGAATTTTACTTTTTGAAACTATTGTTTACGCTATCTTCAATCTATTTAGCAAGTAATGATTGTAAAGATTTAACCATGTATAAACTTTAAGAAAGGGTAAAATTGTATTTCACCTTTTAGTTTAATATTTGGTTCGTGAACGAACTTCTTTTCTTAAGAAGTCGGTCAGTTCCTGAATTCGATGGTTGTTAGTCTTCCTTTTTAATAATTCACTATTTTTGGAATTCTTCCAAAATCAAAATAGTCTTGAAGATCTATATATTTGTATTTTAAACAAATTACATACTCAAAATTTATATTTCTGAACTATGGTTTCTTCAAGTGTGATCTCTTCCGGTGAACCCTTTGCACCTATGGTTGTTGACTCCACAACAAGTGTTGAGAATTCATATCCTAAGGATAAGGATTCACTTTTTAAGAGGAAAAGGAAGAACATGAGGAAACCTAGAGCACACTGCTCAAATTAACAAAGGTTTGCTAATATTCTTGAAAATCTTAAGAAGACCAAGATGGAAGTGCAAGATGTCAAGGACATTCTGCAGAATCTCTCGAGATTCAAGAAGCACTTGTCAAACAAAAGCCGAGCAGTTTTGAAGAAGTTAACACTCTTATTCATAAACCTTATGTTCCGATGTCAGTAGATGAGGATGAGTTCGATGATGATAAAGTTTTCTTCAAAGATATTTTTACTAGTTAACTTCTTATATGAATTTTATTATTATTGTTTAAGGAGGAACACTAGCTTTTGGAGTAGTCATAGTCAACTGAGTTCGATAGTCTTGTAGGGATGGTGAACCCGGTTCACGAACCATTGCACCCTGACTCATAAACAAGCTTTACGGTTGATGAACTGTTGTACCAACTGTCCCAGCAGATTTTAGCAGATGTGTAAAGACTTATTTTTTTTAAATATGTTTAGCATTGCTAGAAGTCTCTCAAACACTTCTAAGACTTTATTGATCACTCAAACACTTGTGTGTGTGCATGATGATTAAACTCGTAGATGTTTAAATGAACAACAAATTGCTTTTAGTTCTTTGGGATACTTGCCAAACCGAACAGCCATTATACATGGTTCAAGACCCAGTCCATAGTGTATATTCTTCTATTGTATTTTCAAGACCTAAAAGTCTTTTCTTGATTCCCAAGTTATCTTAGCTTGAATTCTAAGCAACCCCTGGTCTTTGAAAATAATAAACAAATATGCTCTTTCAACTGGAAAATTGAATCCCTGACATTTTGTGTCCTAGTTGATTCTAGAATCGTCCTCCATAGACCTAGGTTTCCTCTGGGAAACATAATTAGGTTTACGACTAAAAGACTTCATTTTGGGGATTCGTGAAGCCAGGTCTGGCTATCTTTGCCTTGATAGTTCATGTATCCTAATCTTGTTTTTCTCGTTATAAAGCTTTCTTTCCAAGCCACGCGCCAAAATGATGTTTCAAAGATCATATTGGCCAAGCTATGAATCTTTAGGCACATCTCCGCTATATGCATCTTCAACCAACTAATGCTCCCTATATATGTTTTATTGGAAATTATACAAATCAAGCTGGGGATCACTTTGACATGTTTGTTGCACACTATTCATGGTTGTCGCCATGTACCTATGAATAACCTGCTATGATGGTTGTGTTTCCGTTCTGGCCCATAGGCGTACTTCAGTATTGTGTTATGATAGCGCAATGTTATCTCGGCCAGCCTGATGCACCATTGTGGTGCAATATTGTCCATATGCAATGACCTGCTAATGCGCTACTTTGCTCAAGGCCATCCTCCATACTGGCCTGATGCACCATGATGGTGCGACATTGTCCCTTGGCCAGTGTAACTTGTGTGTTGCGCCATAGTGGCGCGTTATTGGATCTAGGCCAATATAACCTTTGTAATGCACCGTGATGGTGAAATATTGGCCCTTGGCCAATATGCCCAACATAATGCGTCATTTTGCACCATGTTGGCTAGGACGATGTTCCTCTTAACACGCAACGAAAGCTTGAGATGAAGCTTCATCTCAGACCATGGTGCATCTTTGAGCATGCACCATATGAAAAATGCTAGATGTTACAATTTTAGAATAAGTTTTTTTAACGATCTCAGCTGGAATTTTTTTTAACCCTCTTAAATCAGTTTTTGGTCTCATACACGTGTCACAAATGATTTTAGAATAATGTGTACTCATGGTGTCCGAAAGTGTAGTGCATATAGATCATTACATTGGTTTTTTTCTTGATACTAAACTGAGTTTTTCTTGATACTAAACTGAGAAATATTATTATATTACTAAGAATTGATAACAATGTTTTCTGCATCCTCCAAAATTGCAAATACAATGAAAGGTGGAGGATGTGCATACCAAACTTGTGAAATTCTATGAGTTCTAGCGTGCCTAGCCACTCTATCATTTGGATTGTTTATTTTTCCACTTATAAACATGCAAAGCCATGAAGGATGATCATCTAGAATAGATTTAATCTCTAAAATTAAAACTTGATTCTCCCATACTGGTATTTGGAAATCCCCGTTGACTGCATCGATCACCAATTTTGCATCCATCTTGAAACAAATACTTTGTAGTCCTAGTTCATCCGCACTCTGCATAGAATGTAGTAGTCCTCCACACTCCGCAGTTTCCGCGTTCAAGAGTTCATCGGCATAGGTACAAGTTTCTTGGATAAATTGTCTAACAAAAAAATGACAAATTAGTCCCATCATCATATTAGCACATAATGTGCATGTGTTGATGGGTGAAAACTACTCCTGCGGAATTTGGTAATTTGGGGTGTGGATGAGGAATGAATCTAAACCTTCAACAAATGCACTGCGCGGTGAGTGCTTGTAGATTCGAGAGATCAATACGTGCAAGTCCGGCCTAAACCAAGAAATGGCCGTTCCGGACTTGTTTCGGTCACAAAGTGAAGGAGATGGGGTTGATCTTAGGGAGGGAAGCGAAGAAGGTGTTGAGATTGTGAAGGTGTTGGCTTGCTTATGACTTGTAACGTAAAGATGAGCAAGCTTACGGTTGATGCAAGCGGTGCTCGAGTGTTTGAATACGGTTTGTATTTAACACTTGGTTTCTGTCGTCTGAACTTGTGTTGTTCTCCGTTATTCCTTGTCGTTGGAAAATAGGGGCGGAGAACCTATTTATACAAGTCATTGAGCCTCATTCACGTTTCTCGTGGGAAGTGGAGGTAGTGGAATGATGGAGTAGTGGAGTTGTGTGTCGGTAACACACGACCAGTCTTGCCCACTTTTCCTGTTCATCTCTAACCGCCCATGACTTCCTAACACGTTCTTGTGATGGCGCGTTGCACGCCGCACGTCGTAAACCGCTGCACCAATACCCCAAAGTATGTATCCCCCGGTTTGTGACATGATTGATGTCCTGGAATGTGGATCGTGGATCCACGAAAGATAGTATGTAATCTTTGAATTGAATAACTGCGTTATTCGTAAAGTCGATACTTGTGAAGTATCGTGTGTATTTTATGTGTATCGTGCATTACGGTGTGGTAAAGTGATGGGTAATGACTCCTCACTAACCAAATAACTCCCGACCAGGGTTGTATAACCAAGTCGGTGAAGTCGGACGGATGAGATGATGTTTGAGACACTCATCTGCGGACCGTTGATGAAATTAGAGTTTTAAAAGAGGTGCGCAAGCATCACTCTTGACTTGGTCGAAACCAAGCATGGGAAGGGTTTTGAAGAGGACCGACCGGCATGTGTGTAGACAACACGCCGGTGTGCAGTCCATACTTCACTTTCCCAAGAAGGCGCGATCTAAGCCACTCAATTTGACCGGTAAAGTTGAGTGGTTGAGATCGATTTGCGATAGGAGTTTGATGCCGCAAGGAGTCGCGCACCATACCCTTTTCCGGCGTGTTTTCCAAGATGACCGACTTGGTCGGTCTTGGCCGGTTGGTTTGGCGTGAAGATGGTAGGCTGATGTTCACGCCCATGTCTCACCGTCCCATGAAAACGTGATCTAAGCCACCCAATTCGTCCGGTGAAGTTGAGTGGTCGAGATCGATTTGCAATTTGGGAAGTGTATCCACGCATGTTTGAGCGGGCGTTTTGGACTGGCCAGCGTGATATGCCTTGGCCGACCGCATGAAGAGGTAGATGGGCCCACGGTGGTCATCTTTGGTATGACAGGACTCGCTTAATCTAATCTGTGACCCTCCATTCGTGCCGGAGAAGATGGACGCGCGTGATGGCTTGAACCCTAATTTTGGCTTTCAAAGCCGCGCGACCATGCTATTTCAAAGCAGACAATGTGTTGTAACCAATCATGGTTGGTTTTGACCGATTGGTCAAGTGTGTAGGCGGTCACATGGTGATTGTGTCGACATGCTCCGGCCCTTTGAGTTCGCATCTACACCCTCCATCTATACCTGCGAAGATGGATGGTTGAGACCGTTTTGCGGCACATGTAATATGCCGCAAACCCTAATTTAGGGTTTTCCGCCCATAATGCTTGGTATGGACGGTTTCTTGGCAAGCAAAGGCCAATGGTCGACCATGCGGGGTCGGCCGTGTGTATTCCATACCGCTTTTGGGGGTGATGGAATTGATCCGGGGGTCGTCCAATCATGCTCGTGGAGTTGGATGACTGCGATCAGATCATATCCGGACCGATATGGTCGGTCTTGGGATGCTCAATCGGGCTAGTATAACACACCGAGAGGGGCTCAATCGGGCTAGTATAACACACCGAGAGGGCTCGGGCTAGTATAACACACCGAGAATCACCTGACGGGTATTTCGTACATGGTTTCATTATAGTGTTTGGAGGTTCGTGTTACTCTCAGAAGAGTAACACTCGGTCGTCATGCCACATCGATAATGATTCATTATAGTGCTTGGAGGTTCGTGTTACTCTCGTAAGAGTAACACTCGGTCGTCATGCCACACCGATAATGAGTACAGAAATACAAGGCTGATATGAAATTCACGGGGAAGGGATTGTTGCTACATGCTCCAACCTGGAGGAATTTCATGTATTCACGAGAATGGGATTGTTGCTACGTGCTCCATTCTTGGTGAATTAAGTGAGGAGTATCCGTCACTTATAAACGGCTTTATCTTTTACAAGATGTCGCCGCATGATTTTCTCGGTTACTTACGAATTTAACCTTAAACGAAAATCCACCATCAACAACATGTCATTCATTCATAATTATTTTGATTATCAACAAATTATCAGTATTATTTAGTACGAAATATAATTGATGTCATGACGATTACACCCTAATTTTTGAGGTTCTAAACAAACTGTGTAAAATACAATGCCAAAACCGTTCAATCCTAAATATAGCCCTAAAAGGGGAAATGAGAATCCTTTTTTTGGGAAGTAGTAGGACTCAAACTGAATACCACAATTGGATACAAAAGTTAAGTGAGAGGTAGTTTTAGTGTTGTTCATTTGCATGGTTCATCAAGTATTTTTTGGAGAAATTATGGCTTCTTCTTATCTTCACATCATGTTGTGTCCGCATAGTTTTACTTCTGCATCATAATCAGAATTCTCAGCCAAAGAATTTCAGTTCCCTCTCTCAATCAAGATTGATAGTACTAATCTTCAGCTTCACAATAACCTCATACAAGCGTTAATGCATTTTTAATGGAACCTGTGACTAGCCATCCTTTCACTCTGGTTCTCTTTTAAGATTTTCAGTTCATTTGTAAGTCTTGATCGAGGTGACATATCTTTCTCTGCAAACAACATCATCAACACCTTCACATGTTGATTTATACGAGTGTTAAAATCCTAATATTGTATCACAACTTCAGCTCCATTATATACTTCAGCAGCAATCATAAGACCTAATTGGTATGCGAATCGGACGGTGAACTCGACAAGTTGTTTCTCAATTTAGTTGTTTCTACATTTAAGCAAAGTTGTACTCTTTTAATTACCTTAGTTAAATCAGTCTAGTTTGTAACCCTTCTTGTATTTTTTAGTTTTCAGTTTTAGTACTTGTAGTAAGTTTTGTATTAGTAGTGTTTATTAGCTTCACTTTAGTAGTAGTAGTGTCTATTAGCTTCATCCTTTGAGGGCAGAGATTGGATTCTACTTCAACACACACAATCAAATCTAAAAAACGCAGTTTGAAGTCATGGATAAAGCCGTTAAACAAGAAGATTGGCAGCAATCAATTGAGCAGTACTCCTCGACATATGGAGACAAAGGCCTAACCAGCATCTCAGATCAATTGCAACGAACCACAACACCAACAACCAAGTTCCCCTGGACACAACGTCCGTCAAAAACACAGCTTTTCTTGTGGAAAGCATTCGTCGAAGCTCTGCAAAGCCTTGACAAACTCATCCTTGCCAATTCCAACTACAACCGCTGCAATTTAAATCTGGAGAATGCTACCTGCATTATGATTCAATACCATGTATTATTATTTCTCGGCTTATCTGTCCAACTGTATTCGATCTTACGGGTATCATGTACCACTTTGTAATAGCCCTTTAGTAGTTAATAAAATTTCATGCTTCTAAAAAAAAAATTTGTTGTGTCCGCATCTGGTATCCTATGCTTCGCGGCAAATACTGGTCCTTGTAAAAGGACCTAATTTTCGTTGTTTATTGACTCTGGGGTTAGGAGTCTCTATTGTTAGGTCCCCAAAGTAAGACCCATTTTATCGAGTAAAAATTATACATACCACCGTGCTTCCTTTTCTAACGCTGATATGTGGCTGGCACTATTTAGATATTTGTTTCCCACTTGGCAAATGTTAAGTCAAAAATGTCTTACTTTGTTATCACTTTTTGTAAGTGCTTTCTGATGTGGATTGTGGAGTGTAAGGTTGACATTCTACTCTAGTTAGATAGCTTTGACTATGGGTGACCAAACAGTGGACGATGAAGTATTTTAATCAAGATTTGAGAATCGATGATTCAGAAACAAAACATTTTATTGTCAAAGATTCATTAAACTCTTTGTTAAGCAAAGTTGGTGATTTTCCTAATCATTGTTAGAGGATGTCAATCAGTTGTTTACACCAACTGGATTAGCAGAATAATCATCAAACTAACAAAAGTGTCTCCAAAAGACAGTAGTGTTTGTAGAGAACTAGAGATAAAGGGAAGCAAAAGTTTAGTTTGTCAGGTATTTGGGGTCCGGGCGGATCTTCACTTCCTAGAATGCATTTGTTTGGGCGTTGAGCCATTCGAACATTTGTTTGGCCATTACAAATTAGACAATGACTTCTCTGACTCAGTTATTCCCCCTAGATTCTCTAATGTTGTAGCTTGTCCCTTGTGGGAATTAGGACAAACAAGACTTTAGAATGTATAACATTTGCAAGAAAGGATGCAGTCATTAGTTTCACCCGCGTAGTAGATTGCCAAAAGCTTCCGGTGTAACTCCGGACCGTCATGAGCGCCATATTGGCTGGGAACTTCTACAACTTCCAAAGTTTAGCAACTTCTTGTTGGACGAGTCACATAATCCATCTTTAAGTTCATGTGCATAACGCATGTCTTAGAAAAAAAATAAGACCCGACCTCGTAACGGCTTCCCTCAAAATTTATATATTGTTGGGGGCAATTATGAAGGTAGTTTCATTTGCAGTATAGCATGATGTCAAATAGGTTGATTCCACTTGACATCAAATGATAATTACAGTATATGTTTCCATTAGAAGTTCAACAAAGCAAAGTTTAGCCAATGCCTGTGCTTCCTTTTCCTTTTCGAAAATGGAAGTTATAGTCATTCATTTTTAATTACGTTAATCCCTATGATAAAATAATCAAAAGTCCAGTTTTACCCTCCTCGTGCATCATTTCAACGAGTCTCTATACAAAATTCTGGAAATAACTACTCCCCTCCGTTACTTTTTAATAGTGCAGTTTTATAAATAAACGTTACAAAAAAATAAAATTGGTTTCCTAATTGGGAAAGTCAAATGTTACTTTAGTTTTAGGGACCACTTTTCTCTTAACTTTTGATGAAAGTGTCATGTGACCATTTCACTTTACTTCTTTTATTGATGTCGTAGGACCATTTCAATTCACTTCTTTTATTGACAAGTGTCATGAGGACCACTTTCAATGATTAGTTTTCTAAATTTCCTTAATTTTCTCAAAAAACCAAACCAGCCTATTAAAAAGTAACGGAGGGAGTAGGAAAATTTGTAACTAAGCAACTTTAATGGAGACTCCCCTGTAATTTCCTTGACTGAGAATGAAAACAAAGAAGTTAAAACGTGTTTCATTCTTTTTCTTGAGCAAGTAACCAAAAGCATTTGCAATACATATCCTCTTGTTCAAGTAAAATACCGCCATGATAATTCAAATTACTCAACTTGCTTCAAATAAGTTCGGCAACAATGCATTGAGAGAGAGAGATTCAATCTTAGTTCATACTTTATCCGTAAAGTCAACCCTTTTACCCATTTACCCATTCTTTCTTTTTTTTGTTTAAATATCTCAAGAGTTTCTCATTCATTGTCAAATTATTTATTTTTCCTATCATAGCAATTCCACTTGTCTCTTGAGATCCATTAATGGTGGCAGGATTTAGGGTTTAGCTTCAAATAAGGCGTTTCGGTCGTGCAAACTATTAAGGTACTATAGAGTAGAGTACACATCTCACTCGTTTTCTGCTCATTAATTCTTCTGCATTTTTGTAGTTTCGAGTCTCTTATTATGGCTTTGTATTATTGGTTATCGGGATATGGTTCTTAATTATATAGTAGACAAGTAAGTACTTATAAGAGTTCTTGGAGATCTGGGTTTCAGACTTTCAGTGAGCTTTTGGAGTATTAAATTAGGATTTTGGAAGTTATGATTCCGTACTCTGTTTCTTGGGTTCCAATGACATTGTTCTCTTCTTGAATTAACTAGAATAATCATGGATTCTGGCTGTCGGTTCCAATTAATCAATTCATTTTCAGAGATTCAAGTCAGCCTAACATTCAATTTTAGACTTCTAGTGATATTTTAATTCGAAGAAAAAATATCAATTTTCAACCTTGAGATTAGTAATCGGATTTTTGTAACGTTTTTTTTTTTTAAAGAAATTTATATCAAAACAAACAAATACTAGTTAATTTACTCTGTAATTAACAGCGAGGGCAAAAAAGTAATGAACAGAAAAAACGGTGTATGAGAAAAAACGCAAGGCTTGGCCATTTTTCCCGCCATTAAAATCGGCTTTATAATGGTGTCGGAAATGTATGAAAGAAGTATCGAGAATAACGCTTTTAGTTTTAGTCCAAGAAATAAATTTACTTGATTTTTTAATTTGAATTTAGTGTCAACCCCCATGTGAACTTTGATGCATTCTTCATGGGTCACTTGTTGTTGCTTCACAAGTTTACACATATAATACTACCTTTAGCTGCACATCATTGTTCTTCAGACTTTGCAACTCCATTTTCTTTCTACTCTTTGTTATCTCATTTGGGTTCCTTATAATTCCTTCTTTTTCCTCACTGTACATTAGATTTCTTCCCAAGATTTTGATATCAGTGAATTCCTATCGGAACTTGTGTTATATAGATTCTACAAAATTCTTGTACTTTCATCTGCTTTTTTTAGTAAAGCACGGTTTCCTCAATATGCTTATGTTGGCGGAATTCATTGTAGATTTCTTTTTGTTTGAATGCAAGTTCGGGTTGGTTTTGAATCTAGAATCTATGTTCTGAAGAAGAGTTGTTTTACTGAATTTTTATAATTTCTATTGGTCTGTAGATTGGAGTTTTTGTGTGTTCGAATCCGTAGTATGGGTATGGCTCGAACACCAAGTTTGAGAAATGGGGAATACTTGGAAGGGATGATAAATGAATATGTCAATGGAAAGGGCAAGTCTAGCAGAGGTCACAAGAGTACTAAACTTGTTGCAGCTCTTACATGTTTACAGTTTGCATTTGCAATTTATGCAACATTCCTTCTGTACTATATGAGTCCTACTGTGGATTTGCGTATAGGGGCTACTAAGATTGCACAACACTGGAAACAGTTTATTGTCCCTCCTAACGTGGCTGGACGGTATCAAGAAGCTTCTTCTGTTCTTGTAGAAGAAACTCCGGAGTTGGGAGTAACCGAAGTATGCGAGCATGAGAAAATCGATTTCGAGCAGAAGAAATCAAATGATGCACAAATGATCAAGTTGAAGAGAGAATTATACGACCAGGTGTTGGATTTTCAGAGCAAATCCGTTGGTACAGAAACTCTCAAAGAGCTTATGGCAATGAAGTCGATGTGGAGTGCACGAGGTCTTAAAATCCCGAAGATCACCGTGATTTTAAACCATTTCAAGAGGAAGACACTATGTTCGCAGTTAGAGTCCCTTCTCCATCAAACCCTTCCATTCCACAATGTATGGGTGCTCTCATTCGGAAGTCCTAACGAGCTTTCATTGAAAAGAATTGTTGACAGTTACAATGATTCCAGGATAAGTTTCATCAGTTCTAGTTATGATTTCAAGTATTATGGAAGGTTTCAGATGGCTTTACAAACGGATGCAGATCTTGTATACCTTCTTGACGATGATATGATCCCTGGGACAAAGATGTTAGAGATTCTATCTCATGTTGCAGGAACTGAGAAGTATAAGAACTCGGTACTGGGAAGTATCGGAAGGATCTTACCCTTTAGACAAAAGGATTTTACATTCCCGAGTTACAGAAAGTTTCGATCCAAGGAAGCTGGACTTTATTTGCCTGATCCTGCTTATGACATCACCGTCGACAAGATCGTTCAAGTGGATTTCTTATCGAGTTCTTGGTTTTTATCAGCCGAGCTTGTCAAAACACTCTTCATTGAAACTCCTGCCACCTTCATGACTGGAGAAGATTTACATCTCAGGTATAACTTTAAAATTTGATTCATTAATCAAACAATACTAAGTTTAAATTTAACCAACTGCAAAATTTAGTTATAGAATCAATTGTTCATATATTGTGTTGCTGAGAAATATATCTGTTCTTAGACTTATAAGCTGACAACTTGTTTTTCGCATTTACGGAAATTTACATGTATTTGGCTAGTCATTTAGGATTGTTATGCGGTTAGAAATTTGTGTTCTTTGTTTCATTATTGTAACAATTTCAATGATGCATATTGCAATGCAGTTATCAGCTTCAGAAGTATAGAGGGGCTGGTTCTTTTGTACTGCCGGTTGATCCACTTGACAAGGAAACTTGGGGTGACAGTGAACATAGGCTCGCTTATGTGTCTGAGACCACGGTAATTTTCAAAGATATTGTTCAAGTTCGGGATGATCAATGGTGGCGAGCACTCGCTACGGGTTATGTGACACAATGGGCTGCAATGCACCCACAAAAGATAGATGCTCTTTTCTATGCTCATACTCTGGAAGAAGTGAAAGCACTCGATCCCCTTCTCGAGAAATTCAGAACCACTGTTGGTAGAAAAGCTTACATTGCCATTCCAGGTGGAAAGTTCTGTCCTTGTGAAGAAGCTGCAAGTTCTATGAAATGGCCCAAGTCAGTTTGCCGAGAGAGAAGATTTAAAATTTTCGACTTGGGAATTGGGGCTCTTTCGGAGTTATCAGATTCTGAAGTTCCTGTTTTACAAGCGGTTTATTCTAGCATGAAAGGTTTGATTAAAATTCATAACCCAACTGTGCTAATTACTGTGTCTGACATTGATCCAAATATCAAGAAAGCTCTGAAAATGGCATCAGAGACCAACTCAAACCAAACAACATATATTCTTCTACCAAGGTCCTCAGTGTCCAGGGTTCTTTGGATGGCTGATCTACGACCAACTGCTTTGCCAAGTAAGAAAAGCTTTACTTGATATACTTTTTCATGCTTCATTTAAATAGACTGCGCATGTTTTCGGCTACTGATCAAGAATTCCATGTGCAGATTGGAACAAAATGAGAATTTCTGTGAACATAATCACCCAAAACCGTGCTACATCACTCTTAAGACTCCTCAATTCTCTTAAGAACGCCTACTATCTTGGAGATGACATCCCTATCAGCTTCAACATGGATAGCAAAGTTGATGCGGAGACTATAAGGCTTGTGAACTCATTTGAATGGCCTCACGGTACAAAGACATTCCGGAGAAGAATCATTCAAGGAGGACTGATTCGAGCTGTCAGCGAAAGTTGGTACCCAGCATCAGATGACGATTTTGGTCTTTTACTTGAAGATGACATTGAAGTCTCACCGTACTACTACTTATGGATTAAATACGTCCTATTAGCTTACCATTACGACCCGCAAGTGTCTCTACCTGAGCTTTCCTCCATCTCGCTCTACACCCCGCGGTTGGTCGAAGTGGTCAAAGAGAGACCCAAGTGGAATGCAACTGAATTCTTCAAAAATATCCATCCAAATACACCTTATCTCCATCAATTGCCTTGCAGTTGGGGAGCAGTTTTCTTCCCCAAGCAATGGAGAGAATTCTACGTCTACATGAACATGAGATTCACCGAAGACGCAAAGACAAACCCAGTTCAGATTCCAAAGTCTAGAACAAATGGATGGCAAGCGTCATGGAAGAAATTCTTAATCGATATGATGTACCTTAGAGGGTATGTGAGCCTTTATCCGAATTTCCCAAATCAAGCTAGCTTCTCAACCAATCATATGGAGCCGGGAGCTCATATTAGTGCAAAGGATAATGTTCTTAAACACAAGATAGAAGATTTTGAAGTTCCATTGTTGAAGGACGATTTTCGTGGGTTTCTACCAGGAGGTAAATTACCTCCAGCTTCAAGACTACCATCTATAAATCTCTTCAACCAAGCAGTCTCTTTGAAAGGGCTGAAAGCTGCAGGGGCTAAGCTTAAACAAGACGTGATCGGTTGCTCTCCAGCCGATGTCGTTGTTGTGGATCATGACACCGGTTTGCCTAGCCGTTGTGCTAAATTCTGATAATTAGATTGTTGTTTATTATTATCATTAATTCTTTGCTTTCAATTATAGTTGTCAGCACAAAATCTTTTTTTTTTTTTTTTGGTTTTTGTTGAGAAAGCATCAAGTAATAGTAGTAGTACTGGAACGAGAGAAACGGGAAGAAAACAGTGGGACTTCAAAATGGGTGAGAACTGTTACTTCTCAGTGAATTCCAAATTAAGGGCAAGTAGAAATTATTGTTGGTATAAAAATTGTAATTTTCCTTCATTCAAATCAATGTACGTAGCCATAACTCAAAAGTGGTTCAATAATATGTCTCTCTCCTCTCTACATATTGAATCCAGAACCTGTAGAATCATTGAAGAACAATAGACGGCTAACATCTACCATACCATAATGTCCGTCTGATGGCCTATCAACCAAGGGCAGAACTAGGATTAGGGACTAGGAGGAGTGGCTTGCAGGCTTGGTGCATAACATGTAATTTGCTACCCTGGCTTCATAACAATTTAAGTTGGGCTTGAATTGGAGTGGGCTAAGCTCCACTACCTATTTAAAGAACCATATTTTGGGGACTACTCAAAAAAGGTGGGGACTACTTTGTGATACAAATGTCCACCCTACATTATAAGGGGTGTCCTAAAAGATTAGGGAAGACTAATCTGCCCTTATTCTAATTAAGGTTATAACTAATCCTAATAACCCACTACCCACTAATATAACCCACTAATTAAAACCTAAATAAAAACTTAAAATCAGTTTTGAACTGATTATTTTTTTTCTTCTTCTTCTTCTTCTTCTTCTTCTCTTCTTTTCCTCTTCTTCTTCTTCTTCTTCGTAGACATCTACGTTAATCGTCGATTCGAAAAAATTTCATCGACGATTAATCAATCTTTATAAATAATGCGTTCTAAGCAGACACCAAGAATTCTAGGATTGAGTCCTGGACTTGCAAGCATAGCGAATCTCCCAAGTCAATTTCAAATTGATAAACAACTTCAAGCAAAGTTGAGAGACCAAATCAAGCATCCAACAGGGAAAAAGAAGTCCGATTCGAGTGAAATGCAAATCCGTGGGTAATTTCCTTCGTACCCATTCTTTTTAATTTGTTAGTTGTTGAAGAAATTGAGTAGAAATCATCAAAACCCATTGAAAATGGTAGTTACAGTAGATATTTCGGCTAGGAGAATTTTTTTGTGTAACCCTAGAATTTCTAACCGAACTTCCAAAAATAAGAACAGTTCGGTGTGCTCGTAAAAAAATAGACTAATATCTCAGTGACCGAACTACATAGTTCTGTGCCTCGCTCTCAAAAAAAAATCCCTCGTAACCGAACTCAATTTTTCTTTGAAAGAATGAGTTCGGTTTTGTCGATAATTTCTCTTGCTAACCGAACTTTTGAAATATTTAGTTCGGTGTGCTCGCAAAAAAACCTCTCGTAACCGAACTAAATTTTTCAAAAGTTAAGAATGAGTTCGGTTTTGTCGATAATTTTTATGGCTAACCGAACCTTTGAAATATGTAGTTCGGTTATCTCGCAAATTTTTTTTTGGCTAACCGAACTATAGTCTGTTAACTTCAAGTGTTGTGTTTACTTTATTCTTTAGTTCTATTTGATTTGATAACACAATATTCTCTTATGTTTACCTAATACTTTGGTTTTTGTTCATTAGGAACAAAGGAAAAAGATTGAGACTACAACTAGATGAGGATTTGAAAACTCCCACCCCTCGTGGAGCAAAACATTTAGATTTCCGAAAACGTGGTGCCACAAATGTTAAACATGGAGGGGGCTCGTTATCGGAAGTCAACCAAGAGAATGTTCGATGTAATCCAAGATGTCAATGAAGAGGTGATGGAGAATACAATTGGTAATGTTATTGAAGAAGAGAATGATGATGAAGAAGAGCAAGGAAATGAAGAGGTTGAACAACAACATGTTGGAAATGTAGAAGAAGAAGAACTAGAACCCGGCAAAGAAGGAGAGGAGGAAGAGGAGGGAGACGATGAAGAGGAGGAAGAGGATGGAGAAGAGAGAGAGGATGATGATGAAGAAGAAGAGGAAGAGGATGGAGAAGACAGAGAGGATGGAGAAGAGGGAGAGGATGATGATGAAGAAGAGCAAGAAATTGTTCCTGCTAAAGAGAAAAAGAAGTCGAATCCGTCTAGCAAAAGATACTCACACATTCCCCATGCTGATTTGTGTTTGCCACCAGTGGACCCAACTTATTGTACTCCAAATGATGGAGGGGCAACATTGTTTGGCTACAAACACTCATGGGCTGCGAAGATCTATGCGACAAAGGTATTCTTTAAGTTCATAGTGTTACATTCTTTTCGTATTAATAGTGTTTCGTCAAGTATTAATAGTGTTATGTTCTTTTCGTAGGATCATAACGATGTTGTTCGTCTTATTAAACGTCAAAAGGCGTCCACATGGGATCTTTCTTTGGAGTGTGACGAGTTTGTAGCCAAGATTAAAGAATGTGTGTTATGGAGAGCTATTGAGTTAGCACATGTGGAATTTGACACTGTTGCCGTATCCGCATTTCTCGAGAGGAATTATCCTGAGACATATACTATGCATCTTCCATTCGGCGAGATGGGAATTACTCCGGATGATTGCCATAATATCACCGGCTTACCAGTGGAAGGTAAATGTCTTCGAGAAGGCTACAACCCCTCAATGAGTTATGAAGATCTTGAAGATTTGGCTCTAAAATGTCTAGGATGGGATGAAAGAAAGTCTCAATATGAGTTTAGATGTGCTGTGAGGTCCCCTAAACGTGGAGATGAGTATAATCCAAGAGAGGCAGATGGATCATTAAAGAAGAAGGTCAAGAAATTCAAGTTGGTAAAGTTGAAGGCAGCATTTGGAGAGACAAAAAAGAAGGTGGAGAAAGGAAAGTTGGTGATGGACAGGGAGATCCTTAGGCATCATGTCACCGCTTATTGGTTATATATGCTAGGAACCTGTCATTTTCCCGACACTTACGGAAATAGGGTGGATGCACATTATCTACAGCTTTTGGATAATCTCGATGAGATGAACAATTACTCTTGGGCCACTGGTGTGCTTGCTTTTGTTTTGGAAGAGATGAACAAAGGGTCGAGGATTAAGTGTAATCAAATTGGAGGTTACTTAGCTCTTGTTCAGGTGGGTTTTTCTACATTGTTAATTAGCAAATTATTCGCTAAATTTTTCTGCTTCCAATTCAATTTTCATGTACGTGGATATTTTCATATTTTCGCATAGGTTTGGATTTACGACCACTTCCCTAAATTGGGATTGGCTAGGGAAAAAGACCCTTATCCCTATGACCAACCTACAGCAGGAAAATGGTTGTTTTTGGATGCACAAAAGAAGTCTAAAGAAGAGCAGTTGACTTCGTTGAGGGAGAGATTGGATGCACTTACGGTGAACGATGTGGTATTTCATCCATACGCCGTACCCGATGATGTAGATGAAGAAGACTTGAATGGTTTCTCTATTGTCTCGCCTTACTATAGACCAATTTGGTATCCTGACGGCTAGGCAATATATAATCCAAGGAGAGTACTAAGACAACTTTGTTGCGTCCAAATGGATCCCGACGTGGAGAATGAAAATTTCAATTTTTGTTACAAAATTTTTAAAAAATGGCAGCTACTAGTCCTAAATTTACTCTAAATGAAGATCTTTCTCTTTGCAGAAACTACATATTATACTATCCAAAGAGGGGTGAAGAACGAAGAATGAATGGTATTATGAGTCAAAGTTATTGGGGGAAAATTCATGAGAAATTCTGCTCCGACACAACAAACCCATATAACCGTGGTCATATATCTTTGTTCATTCGATTTGAAAAGATTAGAGATAGGGTTGTGGAATTTATGGCTTTATTTCGTATTTTAAGGCGGTATCGACTTAGGGGTGAATGATTCGACGAAATCATTTTAACATCAAAAAACGAATGGCGAAGATGGAAGAGAAAGGATTTCAAATATGAATATCATTTCCGCCTCCTTAAAGACTATTTCATAACGCGTTTCGGATATTAGAATTTATGTAATTTTATTTTCGAAAGTCCTGTATTAGTTCGGTATGGTCCTGTAATGTTATTTCCTAACCGAACTTGTCTCGTCTGATTCAAAGCATTTAACGTAATTTTTTTCCTTACCGAACTTCAAAGTCAAATTCAGCAGTTAATATTTTAGACTTTTGAACTACAGTTCGGTAACCTGGTATTATTCATCAACCTAACCGAACAACATGTTCGGTTCCCTGTATTATTTGGGCAGCTAACCGAACAGTGTTTCGGCGATCTCGATAAAAAATAATTCTTAACCGAACTAGTATCTGGAAAATCCATAAAATACTAACATTTACTCAATAATTAATACCACTCTTCAAAAAACACAGTATTTCATTGATAAGCATACTTAGTTACATTACATGTTTCATTTAATCATCCTCAAGTGAAATTTGACCTTCATGTACAATTTCTTCCGAGTTCTTCAAAGCATTCCACATCTCCATGTTAGGCTCATACATGATACACCAACCTAACATTTTCTCCGGGTTAAATGCAGGCCAATAAGAGGTTCCACATATTGGAGGCAATGGACAATCGGGTTTTAACCGGAGGCCTATAAAGTGGTTGTTGTTAATCAATGCCATCACACATCTCCTTCGTTTGAGTTGCTCGACACATACGGTTGTTTTCGTGGTGAAGGTGAAACTAACATATTTTGTGAAATAATGAACCACACAATTGAATGCCTCGGAGATTAAGTGTCCACATATATATATGCATGCTCATCCAATAGTCCGATGTCATCGGATGGCCCCCATGAATACGAAGTTGATACCTAACAAATTGCTCATTGAGACTACCTTCCCCATCGCACAACATTGTCTTGTAAAAGGCCGGATTCTCCTTTAGTTTGGACAACAACCTTTGCCTTATATGAGTGATTGCACACCCATTATTTCGCTTCGCACCTTCGATGAAAGGCCCAAGTTGTTGATTCACAACATGAAAACCACAATTACCATCCGGAGGAACGTCGTCGGTGGAAATAATGTATTCTCTAATGTATAGCGGTAGCTCATTCAAATAGTCTTTATTTGGAGCCTCAAGCTTCACGTCTAGGGAAGATGGTTTGATGGGGCACATTGGAGACTTAAGCTTCACGTCGACGGAAGATGTTTGGTTTGGTTGTGATGGATACATCGGACCTTTTTTCTTCAAATCTCGCTCACTTGTTTCGCCTTTCTCCTCAATACTCCTACCCCGTTTCTTGGTCTTCTTCAAGTACATTGCCTGAGTATACTCATGGCCACAAGGATCTCTAGTATTTGCGTTTTGCTCACTTTTCTTCTTACGTAACACCTTTGCATATTCTCTTAGTTGCTTTTTTGTTTCTTTTTTGCTTGGTCTACCTTTGAGTTTGCCTTTTGACGGTTCATAAACATTCTCCGAAGTTTGTAGATATATGATTTTCCTCATGTCATCCCAAAAGATTTGTTTTTGGAGCTTGTTCATGCCACGATACATCTCTAGTACGGTTCTACCCATTTCGTTGTCACCAAACTCTTCCCCGGATTCTTCTCCCTTTGGAAGAGGGATGAAACTTAGATGCTTCCAAAATGGATCAATTTCGCTTAAAGGGATTACGCCATGCTCGTAGTTGATTATCATATGGCGACAAGGTAGTCCCATAGAATTCTTCATGTTACATACACACACCTCATCCGGCTTGGTTTCCCACTTCTCAATCAACTCGACTTCTATAATCAACAACTTCATACATTGCCGAGATACGTTGTAATGGATTCCCTTGAACAATGGGTTGTCGGCATATTTTCCGTTCATTTTGAATATACGGCTTTTTTAGAACTTCTCTTTAATTCTATCAATGTCGCGCTTGAAGTAATTTTCCATAGCATTCCACACGGTTACGAAATTATCAACACATCCAAAGAGATTCTTCTTCAACCGATGGTGAGCCGACTCTACTAAACTTGTCGCTTATTTTCCCAAGTGTTTATATTGGTTAGTATAAGCATTAACAAACCTCTCTTTGTATGGTTCCAACAATTGGCGAAGAACATACGACACAACACCGGGGTAATCTGGAGTATCCCAATGGGCGATGAACTCTGCAAGATTTAGATGATACTCTTCCGCGGTAAGAGACCAACACAATGATTCCCATTCACCGTTGAAAGCAACCCATTTAGCGTAATTTGCTTCGTATTGTTTTTCAACTTCCTCTTTTGCATACGCTCGTTCATGTTCCGGTAGCATCTTAATCTCTTCATATCCCTTTTTCTTGGGTGGACAAATTATTGGCTTGCACCTATTTATCAAATTACACCATATATGGAACGTACAAAACATATTATGTGCTTGTGGGAACACTTCCTCTATTGCATTCATCAATGCGACATCATTATGTGTCACTATAACCCCGGGAATATCATCACCTCGGAAGATTGCCTTAACTTGGTTTAGTGCCCAAATGTAACTAGGTTCTTGCTCATCCCTTAAGAAACAAAATGCCACGGTAAACGGTGACTTCGTCGAAGTACGCCCAACAATATTCAACAATGGCATCTCGTACTTGTTCATCTTATAAGTGTAATCCATTATTAGAACTTCATGAAAGCATTGAGCCAATTGAACACTCGTCGGATGCGCAATAAAAAGTTGTGTTATCTCTCCTTCCGAATCCACATCCTTTTGAACCGCGTAGTTTTTCTCTTGGGCCAAAAAAACAATTGTTGCATTACTTGTCTATCTCTCCATTCCTTCCTTCTAATTGTCTCAATTGCATTGTAAATTGTGGACAAAGATGAGTGGTTATCCTTGTTATCCTCCTTTAGTATTTGGAGCATTTGAACCGGTGAAATACCCATTGTCCTCATTTTAGCTACCTTGTCCATCTCTTTAGGAGTTAGCTTTGCCGCCATGAAATGTCCTTCAAGATGCTCCGGACGAGGATGATTATGACAACCTTGCATAACCCTATAGAGAACCCATCCACCCAAATCTTCGTTCAAATTAAATGCAAGCTTGAATGGGCAATGAATCTTCTTTGAGATAGTTTTGTTCTTCCTATTTGTCTTTCCTTTATAAACATAACCCTTCCTCTTGTGGCTTTTATGGGGATCACCGCTTCTATCAGAAACCATTTCAAAGCGAGTTTTGCTTTCTCTCCCATTCAATACTAATACGCACATGTCTTTTTGTGCATGTTGTCTAGCCCAACTCTTTGCATCTTCTGCATTTTTGAATACCAAGTCATTCATGTAGTGATGGGATGTGTCATCGTACAAAATACCAACTGGGGAAGGTTGGTTTTCCATTGGTTCTATTGGATCACATGGAACCTACAAGTAATAGCACAACGTCGATACCATAAAAAAATTCTTACAAGTTCGGTAATGTAAATTTTTTATAGACCCTACCGAACACACAGTTCGGTTATGTAGTTTCCAGAAATAAATTGGGGCCTTACCGAACTCGATCTTTAGATTTTCTATGTATAAGTTCGGCAATGAAACTGAAAAAATCGACTAAATCGAACTCGAAGGTTCGGTTAGAAACGCTGTATTTATATTTTCTACAACATTACCGAACATAAAGTTCGGTAACAAAAGTGTCGATATCGACTCAACCGAACAATGCACTGTAAACTCTATAAAAATAGTTCGGTTACATGTTCTGGAAAAACATAACCGAACTCTAAAAAACCACCATTAACATGTAGTTCGGTTACCTGCGTCTGCTAAATTTTAACCGAACCACACATTAAGAACGGTTCGGTTACCTCGCAAGCTAAATCTGGTAACCGAACTAGGTTGACCTAACCGAATTTTTTCCAGAAATTTTGAGTTTGGCCAAATTTTTGCACAATTCAAGCTACATTAACTAAATATGAGGCATACCTGAGTACCCATAGCTTCGTCTTCAGGTTGTGGCTGATAAAATCCATCATTTGTTTGGTTAGCTTGAGTTTGGGGCAAAAAGCTTTCATCATCTAACAAATAACTCATTTAGGATCATTAGAAGTATTGACAAATACACTATGAGGTGAAGGGGTTACGATTCGAGGATGATGTATCATCACATGAATCACTCAAATCATAATTACTAAACTCAAAAAAAGATTTTTTGGGTACACCCATCTTCTTCTTTTTATCTCTCAATAATAATGTTATAACAAAACAATCCCACTAATATAACTCACTAATCACTAACTAATCAGTTACTAATCATAACACTAACACTAATTAATCATCACACTAACTAAGTTTATCATTAAGGGTAAAGTAGGTATTTAAAAAAATCAGATAAGGGGTGATTGGAAATTACTACCAATAACCACCCCAAAAACTTGAGAGTAGTCCCCCCATTTTTTGAGTAGTCCCCAAAAAACGGTTTCTATTTAAAACTTTTGGGGGTGGCTTAAGCCAGGTCAAGCCTGGGTGTAGATCCGCCCCTGCTAGTATTAACCATTAGTTTACCTACCACCATACGTTCAATTGGGACCCCAAAAAACAATTAGGGGCCTCAAACATTTTATACCCACCCCAAATATTTTAGGGGCGTACCAAAATATAGTGAAAATACTATTTTTCCCATGACTATTAATAAATCTTAAAATTCTATTGACCCTTAATTCTAAGCTCCCAATTCATTTCCATTTCTAAACAAAAAAAATCGTACTCCCTCCCCTCTAACTCTCTCCGTCTCTTCTCTTCTCCTCCGTTAACGACTCCAAGAAGAAGAAAAGAGAAAATTCACCCGGAAAAATTATGTTACGGTAAGAGGATCGTCAACCCGACATGCTTAAAGCCTAACGATTTTTCACATGCATGTAAAGACCATAAAAAGTCGTTAAGGTATATGACGAGGAAGATAACGACTCTCTATTTCTGGTTTTTCATATTTATTGCCATAGATTAGAGTAGTTAACATAATATAGAAACTTATGACGATCCTCTATGAAAGACCTATTTTTAAACGTCAACGTCCCTAGATGAAAAAAAAATAGCCTCTCTGTCCCAAAAATTTCAGAGTCGTCTTGGTATAAACACACAAAATAACGACGCTTCCTACCCAAGCTACTAAGAGTCGTCAGGGTGTATCATATTACCCTGACGATTTTTCATAACCTGGAAAGTTGCAGGTTTGAGTCGTCATTTTTGGTGTCAATACATTGGCGACTTTATAGAGTCGTTAGGGTATACACCCTTCGACATTGACGACTCTTTCTCGGTGTTGTGACATATATCCAATCCATAGGAGAATTTAAGATAATCTTACCATTAACACAATCATCTTTGTTGCTTGAACCTTCCCCAACATCATTTCCTCTACTTGAATCACTCATTTCTAAAAGCCCTAAGTTTTCCTCTAAAACCTCATCTTCTTCTTCTCAACTCACCAAAAAAAAAATTTTAATTAATTAAAAAAAATCCAATTTTAATTCTAAAATCTGATTTTAATCTAACATAATCTAATCACACTAATTAACTTAACTTAATTAATTATTAACACTAATCATTCAACGACAGTTTAGCCATTCAAAAAAAAATTGGATAAGGGATTACTCAAATTAAGTTTTAGTGGCCTTTTTTTGTCCTCTAGTGGGAGGCCCCTAATTAGTTTCTGGGCCCCCAATTATACGAGGATATCTATCTGCATCTTTTCCTGTTGGAAATTGTTTTCAACATATTTTCTTATTTCTAAGAACAAAGACAATGGAGTGAGTATTAAATCCAGTGAGAGGTTACGAGAAGGGGTCAGTTTCTAACCGAGGCAATTAATGGATACTAAGAGGCTGCTACATATTTTTATTTTAATAATGAAATTATTATGGGACCCATGTCAACAATTTAAAATTAAATAAAAAACTAAAAAAAATGCTTGCGTATTGAACATGTTTTTTCTCTTCCAAGCAGCTGATGATCAGCCTCTTAGCCTTCATTGTTGGATGAAGGAGTGTCTGAACGAGTTTGGGTGAAATTGAACATTTCCACTGCCCATAATATCACCTAATTTGACAAAATATGATCAAACTCTTTCATTTTGAGTGAGAGTTCTCACCCCACAACCCTTGCTCTAATGGAAAAGCAAAATCATAAAACTAAGAATTGTTTTGCTATAAAAAGGAATACCCAATACACGAAGAGAAGAGAGCAACCACCCGTTAGATACCTGATTGTTTTTTTAGCAAACTTAGCCAGAGTGTGCGCAGTTGTATTGCCACTCTTCTGAACATAGTGAAAGTGTCCCTTCTGAATCTTCTTTACGAGCTGGTTGAACTGCATAATTTGAGATTTTATTCTCCAAGGAGTCTTAGTATGTTTGTTAGGATATTCACAATGATTTGAGCATCCCCTCCGATTATAATATGGTCGAACCTTTTCTCAGTCCTCATATATGAAGACCAAGCACAAGAGCTTTGGCTTCGACTTCAATATGAGAGTGACCGATGAAGTACTCAGTGCATCATCTATCAAGTCTAGCTCGATAGTTTATAAGAAACAAAAATACTTTTATCAAAAGCCCCATCAACAGTAATTTGTTTACTATACATTTTATTACGGAGGAATCCACTCTCTTCTTGGATCACTCATTTGAGCATTGCCAGTTTATTTGTTGTCAGCCAATCCAAATATTTTCAAGAATAACAAGTGTAGTAGTGAGCAAGGGACTGTTCATATAGAGAGCATAAATTTGTTGTCTGTTGTCAAAATCTTTCGTCACCAGGGGATTTTGTGGGTTATTAAACTAAAACAAAAATATTTACTTGAAAGCAGAAAGATTCAATTTATACATGTTCATCAATGGATAAGAATCAACATTCAACCTCTTCTCATATCCATAACCTTAATTAAATCTTCCCATCGTGGGATTACCTTTCTCAGTAACTAACCTGACGCAAGAGTCACTTAAGTTTAATCCAGTGGTAGCAGTGATCTTTGTGAATTGAGGTTAATTTGAGCAATTTGGCGCAAAAGCTAGATTAATTGAACAAAGATCAAACTTTTACCTACAACTAACCCATGAACCGAAATTCCAAAAAATAATATGTTGTATATTAAACAACGAGTGAAATCGTTTAAATTTTGATATCATATGATATCTAATCTTTAGTTGTGGAGACGATGAAGGTCGATGAATTCAATTAATATATAGAGTCATGTTATCACGTGTGTGTTTGCATGACAACACAAATGAACCCGCGACTGGAGTCCGTTGGATTCATATGATACATTTTAGATGTAGGTATACACATGTTATTATTTGATACGAATTTAAGTAATTAATCATTTTTACACTTTTCTTTTATTTTAATTGAACCCTCCATAGTATTTATTACTTTGTTGAAAAGTTCATTTGCCCATCATCTTCTCCTATTTGCATTTTTGTTCAACTTCGTCAGCTCATCCCCACCCACATTACCAGTAGCTGAATATAACTGAATTAAAATGACAAGAAGATAACAGATGCCGCGTAAATCAAATAGGAATATCTAATTTGATTTTTTACCGATGGCATAACTAAATAATATTGGTTTTCTTATTTAGGTTTTATTGATGATGCTGATAACAAAAAAGTGGAATTTGGGTTTTACTTCTTGTGTACAGTATCATATATTTAATCACATGTATCATGTTTGATCTAATTATTTTTAAGGATTGAGATTCGTTAGAAACTAAATTGACAATGGTTTATGAGGTAAACCTAACTTCATCACTATGATTAATATTAGACCAGATAAATTGCATATAAGTTCATCACACATTTGTTCCTAATATCACTTCTATTGCTCATGGTGTTACTCCGACCACCACCCACTCTCTCCCCGGTCAAATTCCCGAAGTAGACAAGAATTCTCCAGATCCACCAAGTTTGATGGAAACCGCTCAAAGGGGGAGGGGGTCATCACCTTTCTCGAAGCTCTCATGGAGAAATTGACTCATGAGCAAAGCCCTCACCATATGGATCCAACCTATGCTCCTAATACTACCAAAGTTGGCACATCCGAAAGAAACATTATTGGCGATGACAAGATCCTCATTCAAATAAAGCAACCAAGGAGCCAACAATCCAATTTCGTCATGCATGAAGACCTGGAGAGACTATTATAATTTCGAGGCAAAAGGTCCAGTGTCACTTTATCATCACCAGCCTCTATATCCTCTAACCATCCAAAAGTACCCTTCCCTAATGGAATATATCTTTCCTCGTTCTAACTCTATGACGGGACTATGAATTCTCATGAGTATGTCTTGCGTTTCTTGGAGTCATTAAGAGAGCATGAATACAATCAGAGCTTTTTAAAGAAAGTATTTTTTTAGTCTCTAAGAAAATCACCTTATCAGATCTGGGAAGATTATTACAGAAAGACGAAGAATATCATGATGACTTCTTACACCGACAACTAGTGGAACCCTGCATCGAGTCTATCATGCTTTGCTGAGGAATCTGTGCTTTCAGACATATTGTTTTCACTAGGCTTGACACTAATCAGACTAGTATACTTAACCACGTAGTGAACTGTGTAACTTTCCTCACTAATTTAGCAGGTTATTGTATTAGCTTAACCAAAAATAATATTAATATATGACTCCACTATTTTCTACGAGACATCAAATATGTCATATAGGGGGATCCTCATTGGGGTATGGGTTTGCCGGTTTATAACAATGTGCGGCATGGCAACATACCGATGATAAGAAAGTAACGTGAATGGTTAAGAACAAATAGGAGAAGGAGGGAGTAGTGATTAACTGATGGTCTTCCCTGACATAACCGACACGACTGCACCACCACCTCCACGACCTCCACTCCTTGGACAATTTTAAAATTTAGGAGGAATCATTGTGTTAACTACAAATAGACGACTTCATCTAATCTCAAACTTACATTCACGAGTTTAGCCTTCACACGGTAGTTCAATAACTCCGTACCGTAAATACAATCACACATTGATTTCTTAACTTTCTCCGCTTCCTTCCCCTAAGATCAACCCATGTCCTTCCTTTGTGACCGAAACAGAATGTGAACGAAAATTTCTTAGTTTAAGCTCGGCCTCTACGATTTTGACCTCTCGAATCTAATTACTTTTACAGTTGATGATCTCATGGTATTCTTTAAAGGTGATATTAGTTCCGCTACTACCTTTTATGATGTTTATCAAATAATTTTAGATACAAGATCTCATATATTATATCTCATCTCGTTGATTGAGCATTATAGCAGTCAATAATGAGCTCTATCACTGTAACAACTCTTATTCCATGTTTAAATAATCAAGCTAATACAACTACATATACTCCCTCCGTCCCAAATTAGTTGAGTCAATTGGTTTTAAATTTTGTCCCACAAATAGTCAAGGGAATATTTCTAAAACTACCCTTTTAATTGATTATTGTTACTATAAGAAATATGTATAATTTGATAGCCATGTTTATATTCGTTACGTAGGTGTTTTAAAATACTTTTTAACGGTATAAAGTTTACAAAAAATCGTGGTATAGTTTAAGAGATAAATCATTTCTAAATTTTCCAAGTTATTATCCATAAGGGCATACTTGTAAAAAATATTTAAACATACTCCCCTTTTCTCCTTGCCTTAATAATTGTGCAAACTACAAATGGCTCAACTAATTTGGGAGTATAATTTACTTTTTTTCAACTGAGTTTTAGTTTCCATTGAACTTTTTAGCAACAACAATACAACCTTAGGTCAGTACTCAAGAAGAGTATTACAAAATCTCAAGTGATATAATTATCAAATGAGCAGCTTAAGCTCAGTTGACATGGGGCTATTTTAACTCACTTGACGCCAACAAGTTTTCTTTTAGTTGCTAGCAAGCTATCATAGCATCAAACATAACAACTTTACATGTGCCGGTCCGTGGCAGAAGAAATCTTGTATATGGGTGGTTTTTTTTATCAGGCAATTTCAAAGACGTCCAGCAGTAACATCTCAAAAGGTCACATATGCATGTATCACTTTCACCAGACATTATTAACATATTGTGCTGGAAAAATTTTAAGGTAAATCACAGAGTTATCACAAGTTATTTTCGTTTTCTCGCTGATGTAATTTAGTGAAGCTATTGGCCGGTTACCGAAGGTGTCCTCATCACTAGTGCCTGCCTTTAGCACTTCGGATTTTAGGGTATCCAAGTGTAAAAGTTATTGCATCACATGTACATATCCACAGTGTCTCCACCAATGTAGTTAATCTCAGCCGAGATGGCCGAGATATTGCCGATAATATCGGTTTCGGTGTTTATCCGAGATGATGATATTCACCGATATTTCACTGACATCCATCGAAATATAGTGTCTCGGTCGCTGGACGACATTCACCGAAATTCGATATTGACCACGTTGGTCTCAACTGTTTTGTGAGCTGTGTGACTATTTGCCTCGTTTCCATTTCAGTTGAAAGTCATGTTGCAAAGAGCCGAAGACCGTTTATATCATGGGCTCAAACGAGGCACGGGACTAACTACCGTTACAGTTCCATCCAAACACACTACATAGACACTACAGAGATAAGTCTTCCACAGTCGGTCTCTCTTGGCTAATTCAGAAGCGGCAACAATGGAAGGTCTTCCAAAACTTCGAGTTGCCCTAGTTTTCTCCATTTTACTCATCTTCCTCTCTTCCTCGATCTCATCTTCTTCTCTTCAAGATATTCAGATCGTTAACGCAGAAAGAAGAGTAAGTCTTACCAACCGATCCCGTTTTCTTCTTTTTTTAATATTGCATTTTTTTACAAGATATTTTAGTCGACTTGATAAATTATACCCAAATCGCAATTAGGGTTTATTATCTGATAATTTGAACCAAATCTTCTCAATTTCATCAACGATCGAACTGAAAATTGTAGATCTTATTTTTCTAACCTGCTTAGAGTTTCAACATCTCACTATTGATATATTGGTTAAATGATGCAGATCGATTTGAGTTCTCATATCATCAGGGTTTACTTAACTTTAAAGGTATCTTTTCCTTTTGAATTTTGAGATTGTAATCAAGTTGTAGTTCTATTTTTATATGTATTCAGCAAACTCTTATACGCTGATTAAAATGAGTATTCAAGGCAATTCAATTCTATGAGTAATATGTTCTACAATATTAGAACTGGGTGTTCATATCATATGAGATAATTTGATTGTTGTAGGTTGAAAATGCTGGAGCATCTCCTGTTTCGGAAATTCTCGTTGCTTTTCCACCTACTCAAGTTGAAAATATCGCAACAGTGAAAGGAGCTGCAACAGCAGGGAAACGGAAAAAGAAAACTTATGTGCCACTTACTGTAACCCCTACAACGTTACCTGATGCACCAGATGGAGTTCAGTTCTACTCTGTTGCGCTGCTTAATCCATTAAAACCTGCTGAAACCGCCACTGTCGAAGTGCTTTATGTACTAACACGTTCGTTAGAACCATTTCCTGAAGAGATCAGTCAATCAGAACCACAGTTGGTGTATTTCCGTGATAGTGCGATTATTTTATCACCTTATCATGTTAAGGAACAGACAACGTTTGTTAAAACTCCAAGCAATAAGGTTGAATCTTTTACGAGAGTTGAACCTACTAATCGTGCTGGTGCAGAGATCAAGTATGGGCAATATGATAACCGTACTCCTTATTCATATTCTCCTATACTTGTTCACTTTGAGAATAATAGTCCATTTTCGGTTGTTGAGGAACTTGTACGTGAGGTTGAAATATCTCACTGGGGAAGCCTACAGATTACAGAGCACTATACTCTGGCCCATGCTGGTGCGCGTCATAAGGGCGTCTTCTCAAGGTTAGTTGTTAGTTTATAAAAAGGTTTGATATCATTTCTCATGTAAGTATTGGTGGAATTATTGCACTGGAAATCGTTTTATGGCATGTTTACTTCATGAAACCAGATAATCTGACATCCTATGAAGTTTTCTAATGTTTTGAAAGAAATTCAGTTTACTTTTGTTACATTGTTGGTTTGCGGCTGTTTGTATTGTTTCTACTTCTAAATTGTTATCTATCCTAAATCCTCTGAACGCTTCGTTCTTCCAGGGTTGAATATCAATCTAGGCCATCAATTAGTGGCGTATCTTCATTTAAGCAGCTAATTGCAAGACTACCCCCTCGAGTGCACTCCGTCTACTATCGCGATGGGATTGGAAACATCTCAACATCACACTTGCGTACTAGTAATTCAAAGGTTTTTTAAACATCTTGCACTTCTGTACTGCACAAATTTCTTACTAAGAAATTGCTTCATTGGATTCTTTAATAAATTACTCTAACTGGAATTTTCTGTTACAGTCCGAGCTTGAAATAGAGCCACGTTATCCGTTGTTTGGAGGATGGAAAGCCACTTTTGTTATTGGGTATGGGCTACCATTGGAGGACTTCCTTTTCGAGTCAGCTGATGGCAAGCGTTACCTTAACTTCACTTTTGGATGTCCCCTTGTTAATACCGTGGTTGACAAATTTACCATGAAGGTACAAAATAATACTCATATTTGTGTTAGACTCTTAATTTTATTCTTGTTGGTTCCTTTCATCCATGATCTATTAAGTGATATGGAAATGAAAGACGTACATTTACCTGTTCTACATACCGGTTGATTGTATATACATTATGCATCAGGTGGTGCTTCCAGAGGGATCAAAAGATCCATCTGCTATCGTTCCTTTTCCTATTGAGCAACATCTCGAGGTATGTCTTCTCTTACACAGTATTACTGACTTACTGTTTAGAGCAGCTAGACATAAGCGTATTTTTGTCGACTCTAACATGAAAAATGTACTCAATCACCCATATCTGAAACATTATATCTTTGTGGAATTCTTGCAGACAAGTTACTCGTACCTTGATGTTGTTGGAAGGACAGTGGTGGTTCTTGAGAAGAAAAATGTAGTTCCTGAACACGGTATTCCTTTCCAGGTAATTATCCAACCTATCAAATGGACCAAGGGGGGAAATTAGCAACTGAATACCAATCCTAGTGTCTAGTGTACTTTCTTTTGCAACTTATTCTTCAATGTGACCATCATCGGAGTTCAAACCTGATCTTATGATACATTTTTCGAAAACTTGCTCTTTGGAAGAAATTAGCTTCTGTAACAGTCCGAGGGGGTTTAGATTTCGAGATTAGGGCAATGGGAAAGATGTGATAGTTCAATTTACATGCAATTAGAATCTTCTAAGGCACATATGCTACTCAAAACACTCACAATAGCATGGTTCTCCCCCCAATTTAATTGTCAGAACACTAGTCTCACTTTTGAGCTTAATTATCACCATCATTACAGTTTTGAGGTGTTGCTTTCTGGAGTTCCTTCTCATTTTAAGTCAATTTTGTTTGTTTTGCAGGTTTATTACAACTTCAACCCAATTTTCATGCTTGCGGAGCCATTTATGTTGGTGTCTGTATTTTTCCTGTTTTTCGTTGCTTGTGTTACCTACTTACACATGGATATCTCAATCCGCAAGTCGTAAAAAAAGTTTCGCCGAAGGTAAAGTTTGGAGAAACTATATTTAAGTACATTTATCTGGGAAACACTAGTGGAACAGTGTCGCTTTGTATAATGGCGCATCCCTCTGTAGCTCTCATTTAGGATTAAATCGCAATTTCTGTAGAAACGCCAGATGAGTCTAGATTTTGTAAGGTACCATTTTTGGTCAACTTTTTCCAAATGTTTTGAGATCTATTATAGCAAAAATGATAGGTGGTGGTGGTTCTTTAGTTCTTCTCTACTCTGATATCACTTTCTGGCTTTTCAATTCTGTTATGAAGAATTGTGCCTCAGACTCGATCTGAAATTGAAAAGAGTAATTGTAGCACTATCTGAATACAAGTATCATGAATTGGTTGTAGTTTTAACCGCACTTGTAAACCTTGCAATAGCGTGAGGAGCTGAAGAAGTCCTTGCGAACTTGTACTTGGAATCTGACCAAGTTCCTTGAACCGATAACACCTTTTTGTATTTGAGAATCGGTTGTGAAAACAATTGCTCATGGCCATGGGGTTTCTGTTTCATAGACAACAATCACTGTTGCCTAAATCTGATGTCTGAGAATGAAACGATATCTCATTAAATGTGTTTTATCTTGCATCCCTTGTTGCAGAGACAATAAATACTGAATGGATCATGAGCGTTTATTATGTCTTTTTTTTTTGCCTTGCATTTCACCATCTTCCTTTTCAAACAGTAAAGGGAATTCTCCACGCATGTACACTTATGAATGCAGTTTTTTTTTACTGATTTTATACACTGATCAAGTTGGGATCCATGAGCACCAGCTTATAAACCAGTAGTATAACAAAACCAAACCTAAGTGGTTTTCCAGATTGCATCAAGCAAATGATTTCCGAGTTATCAAGAATTATGCGGGGAACATTACATTAGGTTATCTTTCTAAGGATAAGAAGGAAAACATTAAAAATGCAAACTTGAGAAAGTGCAGACGTAGTGGTAGGATACAGCGAATATTTGAGTGAGAAGCAACCTTTAGGCGACTAACCCGGGAAAAATAGACAAGCCGCCGATGGGGTTATTTTAGTCCTTAACAACAATAAATTAATTCGACGGTAATAAATTTTTCAGACAAAACGCCTTTGAGTTGGAAAACGGTGGAGTAGGTTATGGTAATCGAGCTTTAAATGTATAGGGAACTGAAAACATACTCCCAATGGCGTACGTTATTGGTGTCCGCGCGTTAGTCATTTACCAATTTAACCCCTAGGAAAGAGCAGCAGCATTATTGGTAGTCGTCCTCTCACATGAACTTGTCTTTCTCTGTTTTTTCTGTTATAGTAGTGCAGTGGTATTAAGGTTTCGATTTAACGGTAGAAATTTAGATTTTTTTTTTTTTTTTTTAGGGTTTTTGTGTAATGTAGAGAGATAAAAGAATGGGATTATAATCTTCGAACTGTGGCTGTGGACCCTATAAAGAGCGAGTTTGTCAGGCAGAATTCCAACAATTTTGGTGGGATTTATGAACACGAGATCTAGAAAGAGGAGAGGTAGGGGAAAACCAATACTTATTGAATTTCGTTCTTTTTCTGTCTCTTAATCTTTGTCTCTCTGCTTCACTTATCACTCTTAGGGTTTTTCCGGTGAATTCTTTGAGACTTCAAAATTTAGCATCTTTTTTAGGTGGGTTATCTCGGTTTCTATTGAAAATGGGTGTAATCTTATACTGATGTTGGTACTGTTTTATTCCAGGGGAGTATATGGCTTCTATTCGAAATTTGGCGCTACTGGTAATGCTTCTGGCATTGGGTATGTGTATTTTCCTTTGTTGCATCTTCATTTTTCTCTACAGTGTGTTATGGGTCTGTGGTTAAGTTATCCTGGCATTGGTGTGAATGAGGATATACTGTTCCTAAATCTTTCCTCAATGTGTATTGTGTCTATATGCTTGATTTCGTTGAAGTTGTTTTTAAGTTGACATGTGTTCTGTCTTTTCGGTTTTCTTTTTCCTTTCCTTTTCCGCCTATGGAATATTGAAAACCTTATCTCTTACTACTACTATAGTGACTACTGCAATTGGTGCCATCTCCACGGAGGAAGATTTTGTGCGTTGCCAAGATACTGTCAGGAAGTGGGCAGCTTCTTCAAATGACGAAGTCAAAGAAGACAAACACACGCTGCAGGACTTGCTTTTCTTTCTTCATGTTCCTAGGACTGGAGGACGCACCTATTTCCACTGGTACATTTCTTACATAATCAGCAAAGCTCTAGCTCTATATCTGTTTAAAGGTTACTTCTTTAATGAATTTGCTTTCCCTTTTTGTGACTCAGCTTTTTGAGGAAACTGTATGCCAGTGCTCATGAATGTCCTCGCTCTTATGACAAACTGCGCTTTGACCCAAGGTAAACCCAGTTTATTTACTTCTGATTGTTACCTCAGGACTGATAAAAAAAACTTATTTACTGCCAATAACTAGAAGTGTCGATTGTGCAAGTGAAATGGTAATGCATCTAGGAAGTCTATCAGTTGCATCATAAGGAATTCTTAGTGATGTTACTTAATTGTCTCTATGCAGCAAGCCAGATTGCAGGTTAATGGTCACTCATGATGACTATAGCATGATGTCAAAGCTCCCGAAGGAGAGAACATCAGTGGTTACAATACTGCGAAACCCCATTGATCGTGTCTTTAGTACTTACGAATTCTCAGTAGAGGTTGCAGCTAGGTTTCTAGTCCATCCAAACTTAACTTCTGCAACACAATTGACAGGACGAATACGTCCAAAGAACAATGGTGTGAGTACATTGGATATATGGCCATGGAAGTATTTGGTTCCCTGGATGAGGGAAGATCTGTTTAGACGGGTAAGTTTCTTCGTCTAAGTGATGCACTTAGTAACGATTGTGTTTCAATGGTAAATGTTGTTTATAAGCCAGCATAGAATTTTGGTTTTCAAAGAGCTACCTTATATCTTTATTCCTGTCTTCCATATAGGGGATCCAATATCTTTTTGTGAACAATCATTTTCACTGTTGCAAGGATACTTGCAACTTGCTTTCTCCTATTCTGCTTGTCATGTGCACTCACATTGTCCTCACTATCAGTAAAGTTTACAGGGTGCAACTGTGTGTTAATTCGTGTAACATTCAAAATGCATACATCTTCGAACTCATCCTCGCATGCTATGGCTATCGAGTTTGCATTAATAAACTAGGCTAATGAAAGATATTGAGTAGAAGAAAGGTAGTATGTTAGATCAAAGTTTGCACTCTCCGGTCTAAACCCTAAAATACCTGTTTGTTTGATCTATCTGTCTTTTTGTTGGACATCATCAAAATGGCAGTCTTTGCATGTCATGTACTTAAATTGATGTGTTAATTCTAAAACTATAACAATTAAATTTATTGCTCAGAGAGATGCTAGAAAACAGAGGTTTTATAAAGATGTCAAAGAAAGCTACGATTCTTACAACATGGAAGAGACCGTCATGCCATTACATGACTTCATCAACCACCCTGTAGCTCATGACATCATACACAATGGAGCCACTTTTCAGGTATTTTAGCCTTCTGAATCACCATCTTGTGTCACGATGTGGACCACAATGAGGAAGTATAGTTAGTTTATTATCTATGTTATGGTTGTGTGTGTTCAAAATACGAAACCTAACATCTGGCTCAGAAATGTCGGCTTAGTTGTGATAATGCTGACAAAATGGCATTTTATTAACAGGTTGCTGGACTGACAAACAACTCTTGTTTATCAGAATCACATGAAGTGCGTCACTGTGTCAGAAAGTATCAGACTCTAGGAACTTATGTGCTGGACATAGCAAAGGTAACCCAGAATGGTCCAGTCCATTAGCTTGCTAGTGAATCATGTGTTTCTGTACTTCTTAAAATTGGCAATCAATGTAGTGTTCCCTGTGAAACTTGCAGAAGAGGCTCAGTGATATGCTGTATGTTGGTCTCACTGAGGATCATAAAGAATCGGCCACAATGTTCGCAAATGTGGTTGGGACACAGATTCTGTCCCAGTTTGAAGCATTAAACTCCAATAGTGACAAAACTGCTAATAGCAAAACAGGTAAGGCTCAGTAAGTAGTTTAGTTTCTGGTTATGAAGATCTCCTTGTTGGTATTCAACAGGAGCACTGGTCCTGTTGATTTGATACAAGCGGAAGCTTTGTTTTAAAATTGTGGTTTTCACATATATTTATTTCATTTGCTACAGAACTGAGCTCTTCATTTCCAGATTCGGAGCATGACACTAATCACCTTCAGGTGAAAGAGTTAGACTTGAATACTGTATAGTGGCCATATAATAACTTCATCGTTTGAATTCAAATGTTTGATTTCTCACCACAACATTTTGCCTTCTTTGTAGAATAGCACAGATGACCAAAAAGAAAGTGAAACATCTTCATTAGGAGCTGTTGATACGACAAATGGAACTGTGAGACCACTGTTTACCCTTTAAAATAATATTACCTCCGTTTCTGGAAAAGTGTTACTTTCACTTTTTCGATTTAGCCTAGAGGGAGTATTTAGTTCTGATATAATAACTATAATATTTCCTCCTCTGTTGTTGATGTTATGAAAATCTGTATCACTATCATGTCAGATGACTGTTGGGAAATTAATGGATGCTTATGAAGTGTGCATTTCTAGTTTAAGAAAAGCCCAAGGACGCCGGCGCATTGCTTCTCTTAAAAGAATCTCCCCTGCTAACTTCTCCAAAGACGTAAGAATTATTGAAAAAATCTGGAAGTTTTTATCTTACTTGCACAGTACTCTTCTTATTGTCGCTGGATAAAATTTACAGGCACGGCGTCAGGTTCCTGATGTGATCCTTCAAGAAATAAACTCGCTGAACAGACTTGATGTAGAATTGTATAAGCATGCAAAAGAGATTTTCTCACAAGAAAGGAAACATCTTGCAGAAAAGTTGGTTGAAGCAGTAAGTTCTCCAACTACCAAGACACATTCTGACATATGTACATACTTCGACATAGTTGCTAGTTTCGTCTTGATTCTTCTCATTCTTGCATTTAACTCAGTATCTTGACATGTTTATGAGTTTTTTCAGGTACATTTTCTCTTTATTTAGTCCAATACTTAAGTGATTTTATGTTGTGTTAAATACTAGGTGGAGCAAAAGAATGCCTTGGGCAGTTTGTATGGGACTAGTACATGGAGGCCATTTTTATTAGCCATTGCTGTGCTTCTCCTCCTTTTGCTCACATTTTTCATTGTAAAGGCAAGAAAACAAACATCAAAACTCAAAGTGTGATTAATTTAAATCTAACATATAATTTAGATATGCAAAGTTCATTTTTGTTTGGAAATGGATGGAAAAAATCGGAGTTAAATAACCCGAATATCTTTGAACCTGTATCTTCTCACATGCACAACCTATGCGCAACTAAAAGATTCAGAGCTGGTTCTAAAAAATGATCTTAGAATCATGCGAGTTATCTGCACTGTTCTTAATTTTGTAAAGTCGCCACAAAACGAGTGCAATTTAGGTTGTAGGATTCATTCATTGAGCTGTATGTCGGGTAAGTTATAGAAAAGTGTTACAGTATCTTTTTGTGATTGAGCACGATCTATGACGCAAGAGCTCATCAACGAAAGAATATTACTTGGATAGTTCCAACTTCCAAGTATGCACGAAAATTGTGAGCACGTTTTTCTGTACTTGAACTACAGCAAAGGCTTCTTAAAACTGTTTCTTTTTAAAATTTTGGTTCACTCGGGAGACTAATTATAAGTCCCAATTCAAACATGGCGAAAATTCTATGGGCGGAAAAAATAACACCCAATATCTGTCATTCAGGAGATGTAGTTAAAGACTTTTCTTTACGCCTTTATAATCGGTACTTTATCTCTCCGGTTAGCAGGACCTAAATATTGGAGATGCTTTTTTACCAGTTCGGGTCTAAAATCCTATTCTTTATATAAAAAACAGAGTTTTTTCGAGCGATGTGGTTAATCGGAGCTTCTAGTTGATTCTGGACCCACCATAATATCTATTTTTGGTAACTTTATAATATTTTTGGTTCACAATATATTTTTGGCCAATCATAAGAAACAAACAAATTCCCTAAAATAACTAAATCTAATATAAAAGTTGAGTCTTCAAGACAAATACTTAGGAGTTCCCTTATTATTGCAAAAAAACAAAACAGAGTCTTTTTCAGGCATGTTAGACAGTTATAGTGGTAGATTGTCTGGTTGGAAATCTAAATTTTTCAACCAACCTAGTAGAACAGTTCTTACTCAAAATGTTCTAGGTACTCTAGGAACACATCAAATGTCTGTGTTTAAAATGCCAAAGAAACTTACTGATAGAATTGATACTATTCAGAGAAGATTTTGGTGGAACAAGTTTGATCAGCAAAGAGGTTTGTATTTCATTAATTGGGATAATGTAGCAGCTCCTAAGCATAAGGGAGGTCTTAATATCAGGAAGACTAGTATCTTTAATTTGGCTTTACTAACCAAATTGGCTTGGAGAATCTCAGTAGAACCAAATGCTCTTTGGGTACAGTGTCCTAAAACATAAATATTTCCCTGATTGTGAACCATTATCAGGTGAGGTAAGTGGTCAAGGTTCTTGGATTTGGAGAGGAGTCTTAGATGGTCTGGAAATTGTGAGAAAACATCACTGCTGGGAAATTGCTAATGGTAACAATATTTACATTTGGAAAGACATATGGGTTCCAGAAATTGGTAAAACTCTTCCTACAACTTACATGTCCTCTAATATGAAATTTGTTAGTCGGGCTTAATTGATAAAGACACTAGAACTTGGAATCTTAATACTTTAAATGCTCTCTTCCCAAAAGCTATAGTGGATAAGATATGCAAAATCGAATACCAATGATAGGAAATGACCAGATAAGGTGGCTAGGAAATAGAAATGGAATTTTTACGGTGAAATCTGCTTACAATATCTTGCTAGAGGAATCTCAAGGTTGCAAATGTAACTAATAACACTACTTTTCCCCGGCAGAGGTTGTGGAAGGTTAAATTACCTCCAAAATCCATCATCTTCTCGTGGAAATGCCTACACAATTGTGTACCCACAAGAGAAAAGCTTTCTAGATATGTTGATAGTATACCTAACAACCTGTCCTCTTTGTGATAGCCAAGTAGAAACAATGCATCACTTGTTTATAGATTGCCCTGTCTCTACTAGTATTTGGAGGGCAATAGACAATAATCTAATCGCACTTGCAGAAATGGAGAATTTATACCCTGGCTTGAGAATGTGTTTAAATCTAGGAATTTCTTTGTGGCGTATGTTCGTAAACTTGGTAAGGTTAATTGGCTATATTCTCGTGGCACATATGGAGATTACGTTGTTCAAAAGAGTATTTGATAATGCACTAATCACCATCAATATATATATACTATAAAAGTGTTCATATCCGAATGGGAGAATTCTCTCGAATGTTACTCGAATGCTAATCGTGTAGCTCAGAACACAGATGGAATCCTCCAAGAGTGAATGTTTTGAAAGTGAACTTTGATGTTTCTTACATAGATGAAAATACACCTATTGGAATTGGACTAATTATGCGTGACTATGCAGGAAAATTCATGGGAGCCAAAGGGGAATGTTCAAAGGCAATAAATGAAGAGCGAGGGGAGAAGCAAGATAAAGACTATAAGCTATCAAATGGGCAAAATCAAATGGAGTTCGTAATCTCCATCTAGAAGGGGACAATAAAAATGTAGTAGCAAAGAATAAATGGAGCCATTGGAAGTATCCAGTGGACAACAAATAGTACGATCCAGGAATGTAGGCGCTTTTTAAATTCTTTTTGTTTTTGGACCTGTTCCCATGTCAAAAGGGAAGCTAATGGAGTAGCAGATGTAATGGCAAAAAATGCCAGAATTAATGGTGGTTCAATTTGGAACTTCAATCCACCTGAATTCCTTCTAAACTCTATTCAGAAGGATCAAAACTGTAATTTGGTTTAATTAGTAATAAACTTCCTTTCTTAGCAAAAAAAAAAAACTAAATCTAATACATTTCTAAAAATATTTAAAAGAATCGGCCAAATTTAATCCTAACAATTGGATTCACTAACAAAAAAAACAAAAAAAATTACCAACAAAATTAATAAAATCACATCACATCAAAAAAAAAATATTGATCATGATTTCATCACAAAATTGTAAAAAGAAAAATTCCCATGTCCAATTACAGTTTTTGATAATTAAATTAATCCTAATCCTAATTACAATTTGAAACTATTAATTAATATTAAAACTTACTCTAACTGCGATTACATCACAATTTGAAAGAAGTAACAAAATCTCAAATGTAGATCAGGAATTTGAAACCAAAATACCTGTATACCGAAGGAGGGATTGATGCATTTTCTTTGAGTATAAATTAATTACTAATCCTGTCAAATGGTCAAGATACAAAATGGTTAGTACAAAATCAGAGAGCATCCGAAAATAACATTAAGCAAAGCATTGAGAACCAGAAAAAAGAAAAAACAATAAACAAGACTGAATGGGTTTTCATAATTATTTTTTTTTTTGATATTATTCGTTCATGAAAGAAATCCCAAAAATAGAAGTGTAAGATAAAAAAGAAAAAGAAAAAAAAAATAGTCTTTTTAGGATGCGTAAAAGATAATATAACAAAACTAAATAAAATAATTTCTATTATAAAATAATTTCTATTATTATTAGATGCGTAAAAGATATTCAATGTTTTTTGGACTTAAAATATCTCAATAAATGCAGTATCTTAAAATATTATCGCAAATCCCTTATTATGGAAATTATACAAATTTTAAGATATTATTGATAAAAAAACCCTATCTTTGTATAGAATTTTTGGGTTTGGCTATACATTATATAAATCACTCAAAGAATAACCAAAATTCACTGTTTCCACGTTTTTTTTTTCTTTTTAGGGTTTGACTGTTTATTTTTCTTTTGCTTTTGCAGTGCAGGGTTTGTCGAGTTGATGTATTTTTGTATTTGTTTTGCATGTACCACCGGAAGTGTAATAGCTGCGGCAATGGGAGTTCGTGAATGAGGTTATGGAATTAATCATGATGTTGTCTTTTATTTTTTATGTTTACATGTGTGTTTTCTTTGATTCTAACCCGTATGTACGATCTATGAAATCAAAAAAATCGTAACATGACGAATCCAAGGCGGTGATATTTGTTCTCTCATTCGAGTGACGACCTAGCAGGTAAATATTATAAGCTTTAGAGCTCAAGAATTTCGTTAATCCCCTTATACGGTTTGTTTTGTTTTCATTGGAATTGCATAGTTAAAGAGATTATTGCGGGCTCTCAAGATGATTTATGCCAGAGGTTTTCCTTTTTCAAGTGCCCTTAAATGGTTTTGGGGTTTCCTAAAAACACACCCACGATCTCTTTTGCTTCCTTCAGCTTTCTTATGACTGTGTAGCCCATGTTAAGTGTTGTCTTGATTAAGGGTAAGCTGAAGAATTGGAAGAGGGCGTGGGTGAGTTTTCTCTAACAGATCGAGTCAAGTGGTTCATAGAACGACCATGGATATGATTCGTTGGAAACAAAAACCATCGTTCAAATACTTCTTAGGTTAGAGACGAAGGTAACTTCCGATCTAAAAAAAAAAAGACGAAGGTAACTGCTATCAGCGCACTTTTTGTTTTCATTATTATTATTAGTTTTTTTTTTCTCCCTCTGTTTAGTTTCTTTTGCGATAGTCGGATTGCATGAGACAGTGTATGTTAGTTTAGTGTGCTAGCAAAATACCAACTTGGGGTCTTGCTACCAGCACTGAACCTATTAAGAAGGTTAGAAAAAAAAATCATGTTTGAGTTGGTATTACTTTTGCAATTTATCTCATAGGTTTGAAAAATGTTATTTTAATTGGTTGCCTTTTTGTTTTTTTGGCCTTTTAGGATAAATATGTTTTGTATCATCGTAAAATGTTAACCCTATGTTTTGCAATTATACAGGCTTCCTGTGAAGGCTCCCTGTAGCTGCCAAGAAAAAGATTACCGAAAATTTATTTTCCTATTCAATGATTGTTTGCCATGCATCTTCTTCAATTTTTTTTTTTTTGCCATGTATCTTATGCCAGATTACGAGACGGATTAACCGGGGGTCATGGCCAAACTAGATTCGAAATTTATTTTCCTTTGATACCCGACAAACGAGCAACAGGGAAAGGTGCTAATCATTTAGAGTCCCCAAGAAACTGATATAAAAGTGGGAAGAGATGACTAATACATTATAAATACAGATATTGGTTGGAATTTAAGGTTATCATTGATTTGATTGGATTAAATTTGGTTGGAATTTAAGGTTACGATCGATGTGATTGGATTAATTATGACTGTCAGAGAGAATCAGTTTTGGAGTTTTGTTTTCAAATTCTAGGGAAAATACTAAAACAATAAAGGTAAGTTTCGTCCACCCATATCATCAAGTTTAAGTAATTATGTTTGAGGCTCATTATGTTTGTTTAAGAAACCTATTATAGGGGCTCCAAGAAAAGAGTTTTGAGAGCTCCTAAGGATTCAAATATCCTACAATGAAGATAAGAGGACCTAATTAATAAGAAAAATACTAAAATACCCTTAACCTATTAAATATTGAAAACCTAAAACTAATTTGTTTTCATTCCTCTCATTTAATTCTTCCATTTTCTTCTTCCCCATCACCTCCATCGCTTATTTCTTTGATTAATCGTCAATTCTCAAAATAATTCATTTAATCCACCCGCAATGACTTCAATAAGGTAAAAATCAAAAACTCATCTTATTTAATTGGTTTCAATGCATGGATAAGCAGAATCGATCGAATTGGGTTTTTGAAAAAACAGTTTCAGAACTGTCTACGGTTGGGAAAATTCATATTTCCCCACAGAACTGTCTACGGTTGGAAGTATGAATTTTCCCAACCATAGACAGTCTACGGTTGGGAAATATGAATTTTCCCAACCGTAGACAGTACTGAAACTGTTTTTTTGCACAAATAAGTGATGGGTTTTCTTAGTTATTTCTTTTTATGATCGTCATCTTCATCACGACGGACAAGAAGAAGAGAGAAAGAAAAATAATAGGTTTTTTTTTTTTTATGATCATCATCTTCATCATGATTTATGAATGAAAAGAGAATGAGAAGACAATAGATTTAGTTTTTTGTATATGATCATCATCTTCATCATGATTTATGAATGAAAAGAGAAAGAAAAGATAATAAATTTAATTTTATAATTCATGGGGGGCATTTTAGCCATTACAAAAAATAGTTAGATATGGGATTTTGTTGATTACTATTTCATAACCCGATTTTGTCATCTTGTGAGCCCTCAAAACCAAATGTTTGGAGCCCCTATAATAGGTTTCTTATTTAAAGGGTTGTATATTGTAATTAATTACTGCCTTTTGTATTGATTTTGTAAAAAATTTCCTTCCCTTAGTTATGGACTTATGGTTAATTGGTTGTGCAATACATTTTTTTCTTTTTTGACTGGACTAAAAGGTTGAAGTCCACTATGTAATACTAACAAGTCTTGATTTTTTTCGTTCATATCAAGTATACATTTAATTTGTGATTATGGTTAATGATTGATTTTGAGTAAAGATTGCCACACCAACAATTCAAATGCATTTGGTGGTGTATCTTATCAACAATCGGGGTTCTCTGTTAATTAATACTGATTTGTACGTACTCAACATGTAGGTTTGCGATGGACTTACAAAGGTTACGTTGTATGAAATTAGTTTACTTAAAATGTGCACTACTTGAAGGAAATGGTATGTATATGTAATGTGTTGTTGGGTACTCATTTTTCTGTTAGAGTACGGTACTTCCCTCGCCGAAAAATTTAAATACGTCGATTATACTCTCAACCATGGACCAAAACCTATTTGCTTGATGTCCATTAGTGGTGAGTAACTTCACTAACTTTCGGTTGGGCCAATATCTTTAGACGGGATGGGTCAATATTTGTGGATATAATAATAATGTTGTTCCAGCATAAATAAAATATTTCTTATGTGTGGGTTGTTTACAATAAGCAAGAAAATGTCTTGCCAAGACCAGGATCATCCGGTAAAAGAACGAGAAAAGATTATGTCAGCGTGAACGACTGACGGGAAAATAAGCGGGACAATATTAGCCCTTCTAACGTGAAATAATTGCCTGGATTCACTAATTGGGACAAGTGCCTATATCTATCTCTGGCTTGCCGCTTAGCTTCAGTATACAACTTTACATGATACGCAAACTATGATGTGTACATATTATATATCCGTAATGGGTGGCGATGGAATGGAAATTAGAATGCCGAGATGAGAAACTTTTTAAATGTAGATGATAAATTTGCTAAAAAGGTACACGATAGTAGATATATGTTTATACTTTGTTCGTCTATTTTATATACTCCTTCCGTACCTATTATGTAGGCGGAATTTTGAATTTTCTTTGTACCACTGGATAGGCGGAGTATTCAAGGTGAATTTTCTCACAAATACTCTTATTTATTGTACATGGAAAATTGTGTTAGTAATAAGACAAAGGGTAAAACAAAAAAAAACATGAAAAATGATGAATTCAAGGTAATTTTATTTATCTAAGAGATTTGGTCTCTCCGTCTATATATGTGGTACGGAGGGAGTATACAAATGATTTGTGTACCAGAGATTTTTGTGGAATTTGATCCCATATGAGAGTTTTGCAGATATATTTGGCATGAATTTTTATGATCTTTTGTCCATTGTTTAATGTGACGAATGCTTTAGTATTTTTGGATATTTTCGTGAACTCATGAGTTTAAATGTACTATATATATACACCATAAGTTCATTAACCACATAATTTAAGGTGCACGAAAATTAATTTTTAGATGACTTGCACTGCAATTCACGGGTATGCGTGAAGTCACCCAAAGTATGAATTTACGGGTTCATATTATGTTTTTGCGGATATATATCCATACATACAATCATTCAAGTAATGTATAATTCACTTTATAATGCACGCGTTCATCTTATAATTTTGTGTCACCTTTACACTCTCTATGTACATATTGTTTCGAGGTTCTTATGAGCATTTTGGATAATTTTTTGTCATCTTTACGCTCTCTATGTACATATTGTTTCGAGGTTCTTATGAGCATTTTGGATGCTCATCCTATAGTTCCAATATATATACATACATAGATAGATAGTTATGAACATACATACATACACAAACACATACGTACATATACCGACTCAATTTATATATAAATACTTTATTTTAATCCAAGATATTTTATTACGTCGAACTGAAACTCACATTCTCTTTAATGTATTATAATTTACAAGCACACATACAATGATTGTATAAATTATTCGAAATGAACCCAATACATTTACGAGGTTAAAATACACAAGATGTTATAATTCACGAGTTTAAATACGCTCGATATAATATAAGTTATTAATTTTTTCTATGTTTGATAATTCATAATTTCTATGTAAAATTAGTTTTGGGTTTGTGTGGTAGAGAGATGGAAAACCAAGAAAGTCATTAAGTTATCGAAGAAATTAAATCATTGTTCATTTTACCTTAATAAGGTACCAACAAACTCTCATGACACAATCAAGATAGATGAATCTACTTTAAACAAGCGGTTAAGTGAGATTTTTTTGAAGATATGATGTATCACGAACTCTACAACACTATTTAATTGATACGGAAACAATGAAGTCAATCTTGACTGAGATGGTCAAAAGTTCGTCAGAAATTTTATTTTCGGTATTCAAAGTAGCGAAATGTTAGATTCCGCCGAGACGGAATTTGGATGGAATTCTCGGTTGAAATTTCGGTTGATTCAGCCGTTGAATTTTTTTAAATTTGCACGGATCTTGGGTTATATATATCTATGCAAAATTATGTGTGGAAAATGTTTGACATACAAATTATAGATATAAATTTCGAAAATAAATTTTCGGTAAGTACTCCGAGAATCTACCAAGAACATCCTCGAGAATCTCCTCGAGACAAAATTATCCCAGTGGCTCGATCCTTACCGAGTCGGTCCCTACCGAGATGGATTGAATCCGAAATTGACAACATTGGTTTCAACTACAGTAAAACATTAAATAGTCAACAGAAACAAAGGGTAAAATTAATTTCTCATAAAACATTCAATAAGCCGGTCTCCTTTAAACTTAATAATACATTTTAACAAAAACATAAAAAATTAATGCAATGGAAGAAAAAGAAATTAAAATGTCATGGACTTTGTAGTCAAAAATCAACAAATACTAAGACAATTATTGTGTGAGAAATATAATTCAATGAAAGTAGTCGATTGTCGAACCACAATAATTCAAACATCTACCGACGAAGTAAAGGCATATATTCATTGGGTGGACCACTAGAGGCAAGAGTATAATATTATAAGCATGAGTTCCAGAAATTCAAATATATTGATCAATTTATATAGCTTGAATAAGCATAGTAAGCTTTGAAGATCATATTGCAATAAAACCCCATGAATGAATTTTTAAAACAGATTATTTGCATCTGATATTAGTTTATAGAATGCTTTATTTAGCTTTTAAGCTCATAAGATAATATTTCTTTTTATTTTTAATATTATTTTTTGTTTCTAAAATGATTTAATTTTTAAGTATGGATCCAATATTTCATATGCGAGAAACAGACCCGTGCATCGCACGGGTGAAAAACTAGTATCATTAAAGATAATATTTTCACTCTCCGGTGTAAATGCTCATATATTCTCCAAACACAGTTCTTTGTTTTCTTCGTCCCCGGCAGGGACGGTATTAGGGGGTGGCTTACCCAGGCTGAAGCCCACCCCAAAATTTCTAAAAAGATGTTTTGTTAGTGTAATTTTTAACATTTGTAAAATTTAGCCCAGGTGTAAATTTTAATTAGCCCATTAATTGTTAAGATATGATTCTGCGTGGAAGAAATCAGAAGATTTTGGAACCCGATCCCGCATGGATTAATTTTTGTTTAGCATCTCCACCGTTCAAAGGCTATAGGGAAAAACAAGTATTCATGATGTTTCTTAAAATCAGGTATTGAATGGGCTCAGCTGTTACGTGTCAGTTTGATAAAATAAAATTGTGTGTCAAATGGGGATGTCTTGTCCTTAACTAAGCAAGCGTTTGTCCACCTTTAAAAAAAGAAAAAAAGCAAGTGTTTGTCCAAAAATTCATTTTTCTTCTATGAAGTGACCACAATTTTATGTATATCTATGTATAATCAAAAAATGCAGTGTATTCATGAGACAAAAATACAATATGTCATGACTTATTATGCGTATATGTACAAACTCCAAATATTTTTGCATCCCTATAATAACCTTTAAAACTAGAAAAAAAATTGGGCGGCCTTCGGCCGTTAAATAAATCAGGATTATTATTTTCGATACGCAAAATTATTCCTCCCTAATATTAGTTACAAGGTGAAAAAAATTGATTCAAAGATTTATGCTCCAAGGAAAAGAGATCGTGTGGCATATCCATACTTAGCTTTAAGTATATTACCGCAGTTGTCATTTTTGTAGTTAAGATAAATTAAGTTGAGAGTTCGAGAAAAAAAATAATTAGCCCACCCAAACATAAATTCCTGGTTCCCTCGCTGGTCCCCGGAACGTTATGGTTAAGAGGAAATGAAAAAAAAAAAAAAAAAAAAAAAAGGAGGACTTGTGATACGTTAGGTGATGTAGCCATCGACGCGCCAGCTTGAGCGAGTCCATATCGCTGTTGACCCTCCCTTGAAGAATGTGGTGTGCTATGTACGATCCAAACATTCAACAGACAGCCCCACCCCGATGGGTAAATTGCAACCTACTTATATATCGTACTTACTACTCATCGCCTAATCAACTGTTGTAAAATATTTTCGTGTTAGTCTCGATCTCCATTTCAAAGTCCTAGTATTATAGTAATAATTAATGACACAGTCACTGAGTTATGTAGTGGTGTAGGATAAAATTATTGTGGTGCAGGATAACTGTTTTTCTGTCAGTTATTCATGCGTGTGTTTGACACACTTCTAGTGGTCCGTACACTTTTCTTCTCAGTGAATATTGTCCACTGATTTCACTGCCAGTCTGCCATGTTCTGTTATTAGTGTAGTATATAAACACTAATACTATAAGTCATGTATTGAGTTACTTTGATTATCTCCGTAATATCAAGAACCTGATTAACCTAATTCAAGGTTATCATGGTATCAGACTCAGAGTTCATGATACTCTGAGGGTTTTTCGATCCAATCTATCATTCTGCTGCAGATCTTGTTGTTCTTATCTGATCTTCTGCAAGTGAAGATTTTCAATCAAGTTTGTGATTGTTCTTGCTTAGTTCTTGCTTTTAATTCTCAGGTTCTTGACAATTTTTTCTCGATCTTTGATCTTTAATCTCCTTCTTTACTCGATTTCTAGGATCTGATTATGGATTCTATTCGTATTTCAAATTTTCCTCTCAACACCATAGCCAACATCATCCCTCTCAAGCTTAAAGATGATAATTTTCTAACTGTGGAAATCTCTGATGTTACCTTTGTTTCGAAAATTTCAAGTCCTCAAAATTTTTTTACGGTACATTTCCATGTACTTCGATGTATACCAATCGCACAAGAGCAACTGATGATGTGATTAATCCTCAATACACACTCTGGCAAGCTGAGGATTCTACCCTAATTCTATGGATTCAGTCGACCATTTCTGATTCTGTGATTTGTTATGTTGTTGGTGCTGATACTTCAGCTGGTTTATGGAAAACAATTAATGCTCGATTTTCTCAAACTTCTGCAACACATGTTATTCAGTTGAGGACCAAACTTCAAACATTGAAGATGACTGGATCTGTTTCTACTTTTGTTGTTGAGATCAAGAAACTTCAAGATCAACTTGCTGCTGCTGGTTGTCTTGTATCTGATAATGAGTTGGTAGTAAGCATTCTATCTAGTTTGTCTTTTGATTATGCATCATTTGCTACCTCAATTAGGATCAGAACTCCACCAGTTACAACTCAGGAATTGCACAATTTGCTTCTTCGTGAAGAGATAGTTATTTCTACTAATAAATCTGCTTATGAAGCAAAAGCTTTTGCTGTTTACTCAAATTACTATCCTAGAGGAGGATTTAAAGGTGGAAACTTTTCAAGAGGTAATTCTTCAAGAAGCAATAGAGGAGGATTTAGAGGTGGAAGATTTCCTAATCCTGCAATCTTCTCAAGAAGTGGTTCTGGTATAGGATATAGCAATCCTGATGAACAACCATGTCAGTTGTGCAACATCAAAGGACATCTAGCACCAACCTGCACTAAAAGATTGAATTTTTCATACCTAGGAAGGCAGCCACCATCAAATCTTAGCGCAATGCTAGCTGCTGCAGATATTTTTGATGATGAATGGTATGCAGATAGTGGTGCAAATCAACACATCACTTCAGATCCAGCTTCTCTTACTAAATCTACTCCATTTGAGGGATCTGGGGAGATAACTACTACTAATGTACAAGGTATGCCTATTACACATCTAGCTACTTCTAGTAAACATGCTAATGATCAATCCTTCAATCTAAATAATATCCTTCTAGTTCCAAATGCATCTCACAATTTACTTTCTGTGCACAAATTCACCTCTGACAATAATTATGAGATAACTTTCGCTTCCAATGGTTGTGAATGAATTGAACTCTGGGGGGATTATTTTGCAAGGTCCACATAGAAATGGTCTTTAACTTATCAAATTCACTTCAACCTCACAAGCACTCTCTGCTCAAGCTCCTGACATTCTAATTCTTCATAGGAGACTTGGACATCCATCTTTTTAAACCAGAAACTCAAACAACAACTCAACATTTGCAAGTTCTCTAGCAAACCTTTCTTTAGTAATGAATGTAAAACTTGTAGAAGTCAGAAATTACCATTTCAAATGTCATGTAACTCTGCATCTCATCCTCTAGAATTGTTACATATGGATGTTTGGGGTCCTTGTTCAGTTGCTTCTGTTTCAGGGTCTTATTACTATGCCAGCATTGTAGATGACTACTCTAAGTTTTGTTGGATCTTTCCACTAATCAACAAATCTGACTTCAAATCTGTTTTCATTTCATTTGTTGCTAATGTTGAAAATTATTTCTCTCTACCTATGAAATGCATAAGAACTGATGGAGGAGGAGAGTTTGTTAATAATTTGCTAGCATAATATCTTTTATCAAAAGGCATCAGTCATGAAATGACTTGTGAAAAGACGAGGGTACCCAAATATACCTCAATCTAAAACTTTTCCACCTATAAGTCATTTCTCCGAAAGTGATTGTCTATGGACTGAGTCGAGACAATACAACTATTCGGTTCACACTTCGTGTGATCGTCTATGGATACAAGATCGAAACAATACGACAACAAGATAACTTGTGTGATTGACTATGGATACAAGATCGAGACAATACAACAACGAAGTATGTTTACTTGATAAAAGGTTCGGACTTAACCAAACACAATAGGATTACTATCAAGTAAATAGGAATTAACGTTTGTGTAATTTACTTTAAATTATAATAACAAACAATTATAATTGCGGAAAATAAAAGTAAATGACACAGCAAGATTTTGTTAACTAGAAAAACGCAAATGCGAGAAAAACCCGGGACCTTGTCCAGAATTGAATACTCTCAGGATTAGCCGCTATACAAAATCTAAACCAACTTCGTATAGTTTAGACCAAGCAACTAAACCTATAGTTCATCTAGTTCCGTTTGTATCCCTGCGCCTCCAACTTGCTAATAAGTCACGCACTTGGAACAATTCCTTTGGTTCGTATTCCAAACAGTAAAGGAACAAAAAATTTGTTCTGTAACAACTCTTTTCAATCAAGTGATATGAGCTCGACAAAAGGCTCTTCCGTTTATCCCAATAAACTCCTTTGTCAGGTCCTTAGATTTATCCATTAACAACTACCAAAGTAATTGTCAAGATTTTACAATCAATACTTTGAATCACAAAGAATTGTATTGACGCCGATCTACTCAACTAATCAATCAAATATATCACAAAGATAAACCAATTATAGTTGGATCCTTTTCCAGCCGAAACACGTATTGTGCACACCCAAGATTATGAACCCAAATCAGATATCTTCTTCGTCTTCAAATCTTCTTAGATCTTCAATAAACACCTGCACACAATCAACTTGAATCTCTTGTGATCAATCTGATAGGTGTAGAATACACCGTATTTACTATCTAGTAGTTATGCTTTCTTTGCTATTTTTCTTGTGAATTATGTACTTTACGTGTACTTTTGAGTTAATAGGTGCAATGGAGTCACCGAGAACAAAAGGAGAGGAAATCACTCATTGGAGCGAAAAGGAGCAAAAATACCAATTCACGGGCGAGTAGAGCTATACTTAGAGTCCGCTAAGAATGTGCGCAACAAGAAAAAAAATGGGTAGTCGGTTTTGTGAAACCGACAGGCCAAATGTTAAACGGGCGGCCCTTGTCTATTTACTGGGTGCCTGTGTTCAGTTCACTTCTTACACGGCCCTAAATCCGAATCTTTCAATCATTTCCATATAAAATTCATAAACGTAAGAACTTGAGTGGCTGCTGTAAGAGTTCAATGGAGGAGAACCACAGAGGATTGAAGTGGTTATTGTTATGAGAAGAATTGAGGAACCAGAGAGAGGAGAAGATAGATCTGTTGATGTTTAATTGGAAGAGAAATCAGGTGAGAACATGAGTTGCTGTTGTTGATATTTAGGGTTTCATGGAGATGAAGATTTGGTATTGATTCAGGGTTTAAAAGATTGATTGCGAATGAATTACAAAGGGGTTAAACTCAGATTGAGTTTGGATTGATAAGTGAAGGTGATAAGTTGAAAATGTTGTCACTGTTGCTGTTGTGTTATTGGAACCAGGGTTTTGAATCTGAGGTTAAAATTGACTAAAATTGTTTGATGGGTTTGGTTGAATGGAGAAACAAGATGAAGCAGAGATGGTGTTGAAGCTCAAAGAAATTGAGGCTAGGGTTTGTTGGTGGTTGAGATGAAGAAGAGGAAAGAATTAAAGTGGGTATGAGGTTTACTGTTGATTTAATAAGGAATTAGAGATGGAAGCTGCAGGACTGATTAAACTCAGTTGACATGGATGTGAGCATGAATCAATGAGTGATGCTGTGTTGCTAAAGTTGAAGTACCAGAGAACTGAAATTGGTGATCTCTGGGAAAGTGTAGTAAGGGTTTGTGCTCAGTGGGGATCTGAGATAGCTGGTGGTTACAGAATCTGAAACTAAAGCTATGGATGGAGCTAGTGGGAGGACTGGAGTGATAAAGAGCAAGTGCAGCTGGAGTTGCAGCCAAGGCTATGGTGGTGATTGCAGGCAAGGCTGGTGATGATATGCTGAGCAGCATAGAAGAGTTACAGGTGGCTTGGCTGTTCAGAATTCATTGGTGTTGTTGCAGGGTCCTAGGAAGCTGTTGGTTGCAGTGGTTCAGTTCAAATGGTGATGGGTATGGAAGAGATAGGTTGTGGAGCAGCTGAGTAAGCCTAATGAGTGATTGGGTCTGCCTGAGATGGAATGGTTGTTACAGGGAAATGGCTTGAAGTTATGGTGGTGCAGCTGTTGAGAGCAGGTGGTTATGATTTTGTCAGGTGGATGTTATGCAGTGATTGAGTGGTTGGTACTGAGATGTGAAATGGTAACTGCAATGGAATTGGAGCAGGCTTGTGTTGTTGCAGTGAGGCCAACTGTGCTACAACTAGTGATGTTGCTATCAATGAGGAGAGGAAGTTACAATTATAGATGGTATTGGTTTTCTTTGCTACACATGAGCATTGGTTGAAATACAAAGAAGGGTGCGGTGATCATGGCAATGGTGGGCAAGACAAGGAAGGAATTGACTGAAATGAGCAAGAAAATGGAGTCATTGTAAGTGAGTTGCACTGTGAAGAAGGCAAAGGCCAAGATGGTCGGAAGGGAAGCACTTTAGTGCACCATCTTGGTGCAACACAGAGTTCTGGCCTGTGCAAATGGCCTTGGCCAAAACCAACTCAGCCACTCAGATGAGTTAGCTGATCCGACTCAGATCTGACTTAGCTGACTAGAACCAGCTGACTCACCCTGACTCAATGATCTGACCCGGTTTGACTCACCTGCCTTGACCCGAGTTGACTCGACCGATCCGACCCGTTGACCGGTGACCGGGCGGGCTTTGCCGGTCACCTGGGATGTTTTCCGGCGACTATTCCGGCCGATTTCCGTCCACAATACCAGACTTTCGGCGACCGTTTTTTGGGGCGTATTTTCTACACGGGTTTCTCCTTCTTATGGGCTTGGTGGATTCTCATCCAATGGACTTTGAAGACTAGACCTAATTTTAGAAGTTGGAGAAAAGCTATAAAAGGGAAGGTCTTCTACAACTTATGGGATCTTACATCTTATTCTTGGAACTTTGGAGAGCCGTTTTTGGTTACGCAACGAGGGTTTGCTTTTGTTCATCTTCTTCTTTAATTCAACTTATATTTTTGTGATGAACTCCATAGCTATGAGTAGCTAAATTCTCTATTATTGGTTAAGGATGTAGTCCGATTTCTAAAACTTGTGTTTGCTTTATGTATTAGTTTTTTCTCTTGATTATCGTTCAATTCTCTACTGTTTTTATGATCACATGATTGAAGTATTGTGATAGGATTATGGTGTTTGATTAGTTAAGTGACCAATTAATTGAACTTGCATCTTAGTCCATAGCTATTTTAGGGTTTTTCATCAAGCGATAACCTTGAATACGAGTAGCATGATATGTTTACGGTTTGTAGTGATACACTCTCGTAATCATATGTAGAGTTTGACCATTGTCCGAATTGTTTTGCGCAACGCATGACAATTGCATTGATTAGCCTATTTCTGAAACTTAATGCTCCTAGGAATTGAACTTGATTAGCGCAAGGCGTTAGGTTATTCTTTAGGTAGGATTCACATACGCAGCCCTAATGTGTGTGTTGATGAACTTGAGAAATTAATAGATTATCTTGCTTTCTTGATTCTCTAGGCTTTTGATAACACAAGAGATTAAATCGTAATTCTATTCATATATGCAAGCACATGTCTAAGATTGAAGATGAATTCCTTGACCAATATCTCTATCCATTGATTACTTTCTACAATTTACTTTGCTTTTAATTTGTTTTTATTGTTTAAATAGAAATAAGAAATCCCCCAATTGGTTACTTTAAGAAATTGATTACGAAATAACTACAATCGCCTCTCTCGTGGATACGAACTCTTTCTTATCATATACTTTAGGAAAGTGAAATTATTTTTGACGCATCGACAGCGATCAAATTTTGCGCCATGCCGGGAGGCACACGGCTAGTTATTAAGTTTTTAGTTTCTTTTTACAATTTCTCGCTTTCATCTTTGCTTTTTGTTTCTTGTCGTGTTTCTCACTTGTTTGCGAGAATTGTTTGCAGGTACCTAATCTCTGGCTTCTAAGGATTGGAATTATCCAAGGTGCGGGATAGCTACTCGACGCGGCACAATACTCCAACCAAGTCAAGACACAACGGACGAGCACGAGGAGGAATTAGGAGAAGAGATTTTCCAACAACAAGAAGAATGAAAAGAGGTTCCAATCGTAGAGGAAACACACGTGGAAGAACAAGGAGCAATGGGTGATGCAAATCGTTCACTCAAGGACTTAGCTTCTCATAGGCTTGATATACAACAGGGTGTATTCAAACGAACTCTACTTTTGAGATAAATCCGGGGTTGCTTAGAGAATTACCAAAATTCCATGGCATGGTGAATGAAGATCCAAACAAACATCTTTTGGACTTCCACACCATTGTCACGGCTATGCTTCCAGCAAATGTTGAGGCGGATGGTGCAATGTTGAAAGTGTTCCGTTTCTCTTTAATGGACAGTGCTAAGGATTGGTTGTACTATTTACCCGCCGGGAGTGTCACAACATGGAATGGGCTGAAGAAACTCTTTTTGGAGAGATATTTTCCTGCATCAAAGGCTACTCAAATTCGCAAGGAGATTTGTGGGATGAAGCAAAATGTGGGAGAATCCTTATATGAATGTTGGGAACGCTACAAGAGATTGGTGGCAAGCTGTCCTCACCACCAATTCAGTGACGCTATGATCATCCAATACTTCTACGAAGGACTCCAATCAAGTGATAGGAATCTTCTTGACGCTGCGGGTGGTGGAGCACTAGTTAACAAGACGGTGGCACAAGCTAGAGAGTTGATTGAAAACATGGCAGCGAACTCACAACAATTCTTGAGTCGTGGTTCGGATGTGATTCTAAGAAGGGTGAGTGAGGTGAGCGAGGTTGAGGAACTTCGTCAACAAATGGGTAACATGAACGCAATGCTTCAACAAGTTGCAGCCGCGGTTATACCAAGTTCCTCTCAATCTTATGAAGACGAGCAAGCTAATGCGATCTTTCCGAATCAACAAAGACCAGTATGATCCCTACTCCAACACTTACAATCCGGGATGGAGAGATCACCCCAATTTTAGCTATGCCAATAAGCAAGGAGCGATTCAACAACCTAGTTTCAACAACCCGAGTGGATTTCAACCTCAACAACAACAATTCCAACCGAGACAACAATTTCAACAACAACAACAACCTCAAATGGGGTCCAATATGGATTAGTTCTTTGAAATCTTTTATGCAAAGAACGGAGAGTTCGGTTAAGGAGTTGCAAACTCAAGTTGGTTCTATGGCTATGGATTTGAATCAATTGAAGGCACAAAATGGTGGGAAACTCCCTTCTCAACCTATCAACCCAAAAGAGGGTGTTAATGCAATTACGTTGAGAAGTGGTATACAACTTGTGCAACCCGAAGTCATCGATTCGGATGCACGGTGGAAACACCAAAGGAACTGTTTTGGAGGAGAAAACCGAGGATTCTCCCCAAACTTCGAGGTACCTATTCCTAACTCTAAAACTCCGGTTTCTACTTATGTTCCTCCTCTACCTTTCCCTCGCAGATTTGCAAGTTCTAAGAAGGCGGAACTAGAAAAGGAGATTTTAGACGTTCTAAAGAAGATCCATGTGAACATACCACTCATAGATGCAATCAAGCAAGTTCCAAAGTATGCAAAGGTGTTGAAGGACTTGTGTACCAATAAGCAAATTCTCAAAGGTAATGAAGTGCTTAGTGTGGGGGAGAATGCTTCGGCAATCTTACAACACAAACTCCCACTTAAGTGCAAGGACCCGGTAGCTTTGACATTCCCGTCACAATTGGTAACACTACATTTAATAAAGCTATGTTGGACTTAGGTGCTTCCGTTAATGTCATGCCTGCGTCTATGTATAATTCACTTGATCTTGGTCCTCTTAAAAAGGCTGGAATTGTGTTGCAATTAGCCGATCGTTCTAATGTCTACCCAATGGGTATTGTTGAGGATGTTCTTGTGCGGAGTTAATCAACTTGTATTTCATAGCTGACTTTTGTGTGTTAGAGATGGATGAAGGTTCACCGGACTCGTCTCTTCCATTGCTACTTGGGCGTCCCTTCATGAAAACGGCGAAAACCATTATTGATGTTGACAAGGGAACGCTAACTATGGATTTTGATGGAGAAATAATACGTTTCAACATTTTCGAGACGATGAGATATCCTAGTGATGTCCACTCTTGTTTCTCCATTGATGTGATGGACACATTGGCGCAACAAATGTTTGAGTTGAATGGTGTTGATACTTTGGAAACCGTGCTCACTACACCTATTGACAATGGTTATGCGTATAGTGATGAGATGAAAGAAACCATTGGTTCTCTTAACTCATTACCGGAAAAATCAGAAATTAAGAATGTTTCATATGCGTCTTTACCTTGCAATAATGAAAAACTTGTGCCATCTATTGTTAAATCTCCAAGTTTAGAATTGAAACCTCTTCCAAGTCACTTAAAGTACTTGTACTTGGGTGACAATGAAGATTTACCCGTGATTGTTTCTAACGAGCTTAATGAATTACAGGAGCAAAAACTTCTAAGGGTGCTAAGGACGTACAAGACGGACATAGGATGGACAATTGCCGACATCAAGGGTATAAGCCCTGCCGTTTGTATGCATAAGATCCGTGTGGAGGATGATTCAAAGCCTACAAGGGAAGCGCAACGTCGTTTGAATCCTCCCATGATGGAAGTTGTGAAAAAGGAGATACTCAAGCTTTTGGACGTGGGTGTTATCTACCCCATATCCGATAGCAAGTGGGTAAGCCCGATACAAGTGGTACCAAAGAAATCGGGTGTGACGGTGGTGGAGAATGATAAGAATGAACTTGTCCCAACTCGTGTGCAAACCGGTTGGAGGGTTTGTATTGATTATAGAAAATTGAATGCCACCACTAGAAAAGATCACTTTCCGTTACCTTTTATTGATCAAATGCTTGAACGTTTAGCTGGACACTCTTACTATTGCTTTCTTGATGGCTATTCAGGTTATAATCAGATTGTGATAGCACCGGAGGACCAAGAGAAAACCACTTTCACTTGTCCTTTCGGTACTTTTGCTTATAGAAGGATGCCTTTTGTCTTATGCAATGCTCCGGCTACTTTTCAAAGGTGTATGGTAAGTATCTTTTCGGAATATGTTGAAAACATAATAGAAGTGTTCATGGATGACTTTAGTGTCTTTGGTGATTCATTTGACCTTTGCTTGAATAATTTGTCTCTAATCCTTGAACGATGTGTTGAAACAAATCTTGTGCTAAATTGGGAGAAGTGCCATTTCATGGTAACTCATGGCATAGTTTTAGGCCATATAATATCTTCTAAAGGCTTGGAAGTCGATAAATCTAAGATAGACCTTATTCGTGCTCTAACCCCTCCCACTACGGTGAGGGAGATACGCTCTTTTCTTGGTCATGCAGGTTTCTATCGTAGATTCATCAAGGACTTTTCAAAGATAGCATCACCACTTTGTAACTTATTGCAAAAAGATGTGGTTTTTAACTTTGATGAGAAATGTATGGCGGCATTCAATCGTTTGAAAGAACTTTTGATTTCAGCCCCTATCATTAAACCACCGGATTGGAGTAAGCCCTTTGAGCTTATGTGTGATGCAAGTGACTATGCGGTTGGTGCGGTGCTTGGGCAGCGTGTGGGGAAGCTTCCTCATGCTATTTATTATGCTTCTAGAACGTTAAATGAGGCCCAACAAAACTACACAACCACTGAAAAAGAGTTATTAGCCATTGTTTTTGCTTTAGAAAAGTTTCGCTCTTATCTAATTGGTACAAAAGTTGTTGTCTTTTCTGATCATGCAGCACTTAGATACTTGCTTACAAAGAAAGAGGCGAAACCGAGGCTCATACGGTGGATTTTACTCTTGCAAGAGTTTGATATTGAAATCAAAGACAAGAAAGGAATTGAGAACACCGTTGCGGATCATTTGAGCCGACTTGCTGTGGACAAGGAGACTATCCCGTTGCGTGAAAGTTTCCCGGACGAGCAACTATTCTCAATTGCCTTTGGAGAACCATGGTACGCTGATATTGTTAATTACTTAGTGTCTAAACAAATCCCAAAGAACTTGTCTCGTGCTGAGAGGGACAAACTTAAGAAGTTAGGAAACCAATACATATGGGATGATCCATACTTATGGAAACATTGTAGTGACCAAGTAATACGTAGGTGTGTTCCCGAAATTGAATTTAATTCTATCTTGTCTTTTTGCCACTCATATGCTTGTGGAGGACATTTTGGGAGTAAGAGAACCGCTCTCAAGGTATTAGAATGTGGTTTCTTTTGGCCAACTTTGTTTAAGGATGCACATGCATTTTGTATCACATGTGATAGGTGCCAAAGAACCGGTAATCTAGGTGCTCGAAATCAAATGCCGCAAACTATTATTCAATTTGTGGAGGTTTTTGATGTATGGGGAATTGATTTTATGGGCCCTTTTGTCAATTCTAGTGGGAATTATTATATTTTGCTTGCTGTGGATTATGTCTCGAAATGGGTGGAAGCTAAAGCCACCCCAACTAATGATTCTAAAGTTGTTTCAGATTTCGTGCAAGCTAATATTTTTGCAAGGTTTGGAATTCCAAGGGCTATAATTAGCGATGGAGGTTCACATTTCAAAAACAGGTTCTTGCAAAGCTTGTTAAGGAAGTACAATGTGTCGCATAGGATTGCAACTCCTTACCATCCACAAACAAATGGACAAGCCGAGGTGTCTAATCGGGAGGTGAAATCCATTCTAGAAAAGACGGTGAATCCAACAAGGAAGGATTGGAGCATGCGACTCAACGATGCTTTGTGGGCGTATAGAACCGCATATAAAACACCTATTGGAATGTCTCCTTTTAGGCTTGTGTATGGTAAACCTTGTCACTTACCCGTGGAAATTGAGCATAAGGCGTTTTGGGCTATTAAGCAATGCAACATGGAGTTGGATGGTCTTTGGAAAGCAAAGGAAGTTACAACTTCAAGAGCTAGAGGAGATTCGCAATGATGCATTTGAAAGCTCACGGATTTACAAGGAAAAAACGAAAGCTTTTCATGATAATATGATTTCTAAGAAACAATTTTGCATTGGGCAGAAAGTGCTTTTGTTTAATTCTCGTTTGCAATTATTTAAAGGGTAAATTAAGGTCACGTTGGATTGGACCTTTTATTGTGACTAATGTGTTTTCTCATGGTGCAAAGTGGAAATTCGTAGTTTAGCTACAGGTAATGAACTTAAAGTGAATGGGCACCGGTTGAAACCATATTATGAGAACTTCTCTTCGGATGTCGTGGAAGGAGTTAATCTTGTGGAAGTACTCCCTCTGGAGGAGTCATAGAAAGAAAGGAGTTAGTCGGGCTGACGACTTTAAACCAAGCGCTAATTGGGAGGCAACCCAAAGGATGAGTATTTCTTGTCTTGTATTTATTTCTTTTCTTGTTTTTAGTTTTTCTTGTTTTGTTTTTACTTTGTTTTTGCTGATTTCTTATTAGGATTTCCCACCTTAACTTACTTTGGACGATTCAATTTACATTGAGGACAATGTAAAGTTTAAGTGTGGGGGAGTGGTTTTGGTTTGCTTTGTAAATTTTTCAAAATTTTCAACTTTTGTGTAATTAGTGAATAAGAAAACTCCAACTTGTAGTTAGTTTAGAGTCACATAGTATACATGTCGCTAAGATTACATCGAAATTCTCATAATAGTGACTGAACTTAGAGATGACAGAGAACATGATCGGGTTTCTTAATTGTATGAGAGTTAAAGTTGGATTTAACCATGCCGGTGGCAAATAAGGTGCAGATCGAATTCGGTATTAGAACAGTGATCCCCTATAGTGGAGACTACCCATGTTACATAATGTGAGGCACCGAACCTGTCTAAATTTGTGCTTTTTGAGTGTGTGTCACCGTACGTAAATTCCGGGAAGAATGGTGAGCTGCCCAATTTCCCACCATAGAAGCACTATTTTGATCTCTTGAGTGCTATTTTTATCAACCATGTTGGTGACATCGAATTGCTAACTTACATACCACTTATGATCTTGTTCGCAGTTAGCACCATCCACCTTATCTCTCTCTACACCAACAGGTCCATAGAAACACCATCATCATCAACAAGAGGAGCATCACGAATTCGAAGGAAAGTTGAACACGTTCGAGGTTTACAAGTAACGGTACAGTAATGGGCAGATTTCAGATTTGAGTAAAGCAACAAAACAGGGAGCAGAATTTTTATAAGTTGAAGACTATTATATAAGAGTGGAAATTATTAAGGATGAGAATTCGAGAAGTCTAAGATATCAAGACATATAAGTTGTGAAGATTCAAGTGGTAAAGTACTTACACCATGGCCTTTGTATTTTATTTTATTTGTATTTTACTTTCTCTTGTCTTAAAAAAAAAAATTTAAAAAAAACGAAAATTAAAAAAAAAAAAAAAAAAAAATTGGGTTTGTATAGTTTGTTTTTATTTTTGTATTCTTTCAATAAAGCCTATGGAAAGAAGGAATATCTATAATGAAGTTTCAAGCGACAAGGAATTTGAGGGAAAGAATCATATTGTCAAGATTCTACGAAGTTCGAGAGTTATCATCAAGAGTTGAAGACCGAAGACGAAGATGAAGACACCGATAAAAGACCGAAGACGTTTCTATGGATGCTGTGAGAGTGGTGCTAGCTGCACGTCGAACGGATAACGAGGTAAGTAAGCATATTCCCACCTTCGTTAAATGGTTGATTTCCTTTCGAAGAGATCGTCAGAAAAATGGGTTTTCAAAAATATTAAAAGATGTGGGTTTTCAGAACAATTCGGAGGGTTTTGCCTTCCTACCATTCAAGTGTCGCAGGATTCTCTCTTCATTCCTACCTGGACACATGTGTGACCCATAAAAAGCTGTTTATTATTGAGTGCAAATTCATAAAACCCTTTCTTGTGAGGCAGAGTCGAGACTTTCGATCACTCCGAACCCGAATTTTAGTCGAGAAGGGATGGTTATCTCTCTCTCAACTTTTAAGAATGAGATTGTGTTCATTGATGTGTCTAACTTCTTATGACTAGTGTGCAGAATCTCTATGTCTTCTTAGTGCGTTGGATACTATCATTACGGAGAACTAGTAAGTTGGTAAAATAGGTTTTGTGGGTATATCTCTAGTAAACCCTCACGAGACTATAACTCGTCCACTAGGGACACTTAGTGGTTTAAAGGCTTGTTATTTATGCTAAAAGTGACCGTAGCCTCGACGACACGGAGTTGTTGTATTTTATTTGTTTTGTTTGATTTGCTCGAGGACTAGCAAAGTCTAAGTGTGGGGGAATCTGATAGGTGTAGAATACACCGTATTTACTATCTAGTAGTTACGCTTTCTTTGTTATTTTTCTTGTGAATTATGTACTTTACGTGTACTTTTGAGTTAATAGGTGCAATGGAGTCACCGAGAACAAAAGGAGAGGAAATCACTCATTGGAGCGAAAAGGAGCAAAAATACCAATTCACGGGCGAGTAGAGCTATACTTAGAGTCCGCTAAGAATGTGCGCAACAAGAAAAAAAATGGGTAGTCGGTTTTGTGAAACCGACAGGCCAAATGTTAAACGGGCGGCCCTTGTCTATTTACTGGGTGCCTGTGTTCAGTTCACTTCTTACACGGCCCTAAATCCGAATCTTTCAATCATTTCCATATAAAATTCATAAACGTAAGAACTTGAGTGGCTGCTGTAAGAGTTCAATGGAGGAGAACCACAGAGGATTGAAGTGGTTATTGTTATGAGAAGAATTGAGGAACCAGAGAGAGGAGAAGATAGATCTGTTGATGTTTAATTGGAAGAGAAATCAGGTGAGAACATGAGTTGCTGTTGTTGATATTTAGGGTTTCATGGAGATGAAGATTTGGTATTGATTCAGGGTTTAAAAGATTGATTGCGAATGAATTACAAAGGGGTTAAACTCAGATTGAGTTTGGATTGATAAGTGAAGGTGATAAGTTGAAAATGTTGTCACCGTTATTCCTGTTGTGTTATTGGAACCAGGGTTTTGAATCTGAGGTTAAAATTGACTAAAATTGTTTGATGGGTTTGGTTGAATGGAGAAACAAGATGAAGCAGAGATGGTGTTGAAGCTCAAAGAAATTGAGGCTAGGGTTTGTTGGTGGTTGAGATGAAGAAGAGGAAAGAATTAAAGTGGGTATGAGGTTTACTGTTGATTTAATAAGGAATTAGAGATGGAAGCTGCAGGACTGATTAAACTCAGTTGACATGGATGTGAGCAGGAATCAATGAGTGATGCTGTGTTGTTGAAGTTGAAGTGCCAGAGAACTGAAATTGGTGATCTCTGGGAAAGTGTAGCAAGGGTTTGTGCTCAGTGGGGATCTGAGATAGCTGGTGGTTACAGAATCTGAAACTAAAGCTATGGATGGAGCTAGTGGGAGGACTGGAGTGATAAAGAGCAAGTGCAGCTGGAGTTGCAGCCAAGGCTATGGTGGTGATTGCAGGCAAGGCTGGTGATGATATGCTGAGCAGCATAGAAGAGTTACAGGTGGCTTGGCTGTTCAGAATTCATTGGTGTTGTTGCAGGGTCCTAGGAAGTTGTTGGTTGCAGTGGTTCAGTTCAAATGGTGATGGGTATGGAAGAGATAGGTTGTGGAGCAGCTGAGTAAGCCTAATGAGTGATTGGGTGCACCGAGATGGAATGGTTGTTACAGGGAAATGGCTTGAAGTTATGGTGGTGCAGCTGTTGAGAGCAGGTGGTTATGATTTTGTCAGGTGGATGTTATGCAGTGATTGAGTGGTTGGTACTGAGATGTGAAATGGTAACTGCAATGGAATTGGAGCAGGCTTGTGTTGTTGGCAGTGAGGCCAACTGTGCTACAACTAGTGATGTTGCTATCAATGAGGAGAGGAAGTTACAATTATAGATGGTATTGGTTTTGCTGCTACACATGAGCATTGGTTGAAATACAAAGAAGGGTGCGGTGATCATGGCAATGGTGGGCAAGACAAGGAAGGAATTGGACCGAGCCGAGCAAGAAAATGGAGTCATTTTGTAAGTGAGTTGCAGGTGTGAAGAAGGCAAGGCCAAGATGGCTGGAAGGGAAGCACTGGTGCACCATCTTGGTGCAACACAGAGTTCTGGCCTGTGCAAATGGCCTTGGCCAAAACCAACTCAACCACTCAGATGAGTTAGCTGATCCGACTCAGATTTCTGACTTAGCTGACTAGAACCAGCTGACTCACCCTGACTCAATGCCTTGACCCGGTTTGACTCACCTGCCTTGACCCGAGTTGACTCGACCGATCCGACCCGTTGACCGTTGACCGGGCGGGCTTTGCCGGTCACCTGGGATGTTTTCCGGCGACTATTCCGGCTGATTTCCGGCCACAATACCAGACTTCCGGTGACCGCTTTTTGGGGCGTATTTTCTACACGGGTTTCTCCTTCTTATGGGCTTGGTGGATTCTCATCCAATGGACTTTGAAGACTAGACCTAATTATAGAAGTTGAAGAAAAGCTATAAAAGGGAAGGTCTTCTACAACTTATGGGATCTTACATCTTATTCTTGGAACTTTGGAGAGCCGTTTTTGGTTACGCAACGAGGGTTTGCTTTTGTTCATCTTCTTCTTTAATTCAACTTATATTTTTGTGATGAACTCCATAGCTATGAGTAGCTAAATTTTCTATTATTGGTTAAGGATGTAGTCCGATTTCTAAAACTTGTGTTTGCTTTATGTATTAGTTTTTTCTCTTGATTATCGTTCAATTCTCTACTGTTTTTATGATCACATGATTGAAGTATTGTGATAGGATTATGGTGTTTGATTAGTTAAGTGACCAATTAATTGAACTTGCATCTTAGTCCATAGCTATTTTAGGGTTTTTCATCAAGCGATAACCTTGAATACGAGTATCATGATATGTTTACGGTTTGTAGTGATACACTCTCGTAATCATATGTAGAGTTTGACCATTGTCCGAATTGTTTTGCGCAACGCATGACAATTGCATTGATTAGCCTATTTCTGAAACTTAATGCTCCTAGGAATTGAACTTGATTAGCGCAAGGCGTTAGGTTATTCTTTAGGTAGGATTCACATACGCAGCCCTAATGTGTGTGTTGATGAACTTGAGAAATTAATAGATTATCTTGCTTTCTTGATTCTCTAGGCTTTTGATAACACAAGAGATTAAATCGAAATTCTATTCATATATGCAAGCACATGTCTAAGATTGAAGATGAATTCCTTGACCAATATCTCTCTCCATTGATTACTTTCTACAATTTACTTTGCTTTTAATTTGTTTTTATTGTTTAAATAGAAATAAGAAATCCCCCAATTGGTTACTTTAAGAAATTGATTACGAAATAACTACAATCGCCTCTCTGTGGATACGAACTCTTTCTTATCATATACTTTAGGAAAGTGAAATTATTTTTGACGCATACGACAGCGATCACAATCACACACAGAACGGAGTTTGTTAACAATGAATTATCACAAGACATCTTTAGATCTACAAACAGTCTAAAGATCCCCGTCGAAACTTCGATCTAGTTTGAGTGAATCTTATATCAGAAGAGAAGATTCTCAAGCATAAACAAACTAGGTGCAATCAAAGTTCAAAAACCGTTAGTCAATCAAATCAATCGAAAACTAATAATAAACCACAATTATCTAGTTTCCCACCAACGGTACTAATAGAGATTCTCAATCCCAAAGAAGTCTTTAAACCGAGCGGCCGTAAGAGATTTCGCCTAATTAGGTTACTTTCCTCTCCGAATAGGCGGCTCCACCAGTAACAACACAACTAAGTAGTTTGCTGGCTCTAAGGATTAGTTTGCTTGAAATGCAAACTTAAATATTTATAGACCAAGGAAGTTTGGACACCAAGGAATTTCCGAAACCGAAAATATTCTCAAGATATGCAATATATTTCCAAATTCGGTTTCCATAATTCCTGGAAATGCTTTGTCCAAATAATGACCCAAAATCTCATTAGAAAATGCACATTACCAATTTTTATTTTCTAAGGATATGCATTTTAATTGCTGGAAATTAAAAGCATATAAAACTAAAAACCTTAATTAAAAGATTCTCAATTTATTTCGATCCGGGATTCTCCTTTAGCTGTTAAGGAATATCTTTGAACAACAAAAGATAAGCGTTACTGCACATGTTCAAAGTATGTCGACATCTTAACTTAGTAAATCATCTTTCATATTTACTATCTTGGAATCGATTTGCCACACTTCCAAAACGAGTTTAGAATTGGTTCACCTGACTTCCAAGAACTATGTGATTGATTATCCTATCAAATCACCAAACATCGGTTTGACGGTTCTACCAAAACAAGTTTCGGTTCTACCTCCATGTGGGTACTAGAATTAGTCACGCTAGTTACCAAAAGTTGGTTGACTAGGTACTAGGATCGGTTCCCACATATATATAGTATCTAACTTGTATTTGTTGCACATGTACATAGGATCGGTTCCCAATAACTAAAAACGTGTTGCACATGTTCATAGGATCGGTTCCCAATAACTAGAAACTTGTTGCACCTCTTACAAGGATCGATTCCCCTTTTGTGATCGGTTGCACCTCTTACTAGGATCGGTTCCCCAATGACTAGAGTTGGTCATACCAATTACAATAAATCGATCATATCATCTCAGGTGATTACTTAAGATCGGTTTCACTAATAAAAGTCATACCAATACAAAAGTCAGGCCTTGTGAATATTTTTACCAAGAACAGCGGTTATAATAATCACACATATTGGTAGTTCAAAAAGATATGCAATGAATAACAATACCAATAAGCTTAGCGATTTCCCTTTCGATTCACAAAACAAGTTCATGAATGTACTTCCTTTAAACGAATGTAAAACATTGTTTCCTAGGATGAAATCTTCACCTCATACCCATACATAATCACAATAGCATTCAAACGATTATGTCGATGTCTTATATACGAAGTTCAAAAGATAAGCGTTATACTTCGTATTGTATTCCTTAATACTACGTCTAACTAGAGTATAATCATTCATAGCTTCGCAGTTATGTTTTCAATATGCACAACTTGAAAGATACGTTAGGGAATGAAACAGTTCAAGTCAAATATTACTAACCTAAAGTGGAAGGATGATGTCGTCGTTGTAGCTCCTTACTTCTTCACATTCTTCAAGTCTTCACGTAATACTTGTAATGTCTCATATCCTAATACTTTCAAGCTAACCTATACGAAGTTGACTCTAGTAAATAATCAAGCGACTCTTTAAATGAGTTTTGTTTCACTAAAATATGACAACCAAACTTGACATACCAACGCTTTGTGGGTTCAACCGAGCTATGCGCTCTAACAACTTGTCATAATACTCCAGAACAAAATGGAGTTGCTGAAGTTAAGCATAAGCACATACTAGGAGTTGCTAGAACTCTTCTCAAACAATCTGGTCTTCCACACAAATTTTGGGTTAATGTTTTTCACACAGCTAACTATCTTATCAATAGACTTCCTGCAAGATCAATTGGTTTTGTTTCACCCTTTGAGTTCTTATTCCACAAAACGCCAGATTACTCTTTTCTAAAAGTGAAAAGACGAGGGTACCCAAATCTACCTCAATTAAAAAAATTCCACCTATAAGTCCTTTCTCCGAAAGTGATTGTCACTACACCAAAACATCCGATTTGGGATGGATATACGCGTTGCAATGAATTTCATCAACGCATATATCCGTTGGAAATATGGCGTAGCGAATTTGTGTGCAACGCGAAAATCCGTTGGGAAAATTAATTTTTCCAACGCATAAAAACGTTGGTCAATCAGTTTACCAACATTTATTGTGCAACGGATTCTTTAATTTGTGCAACGCTTACAATAATTTAGGCAACGTATTACTCTAATTTGAGCAACACTTATACACGTTTCAAACCCATGTACAGGTAAAAAAAAAAATCCGACGATAATTCCAGGTATAATAAATAAATTCCGACGATAATTTCGGCAGATTTTTGCACCTTCACATACCATTGTACAAGACAGAATTATAATCCAACCAAAGTTGATACATAAGCCTCGTAGTTTATTGACGAAACCAAAATGTTGATACTTCAATTCAATTTGGCATATGCATCATCACCGCCAGGACCAGCTTTGTTTCTTGGCATCATATGAAGACAGTGACACATTACAACGAATGATATCTGGAAATGAGTTTGTACTCCTCTTTTGCTCATTCCTGCAAAGTAATTTTACAAATATTGTCATAAATGAGAGCATAGTTCATTTTTAAACCATAGAAGGTCGGGAAATGGTCTATCATCTAAACTAGCGGACAATAGAGTTTGAGATAAAACCAAAATGAGTTTAACATCCTCATTGTGGGAACTATCACAGGTGACCCATAACGTTATCGTTAGTCTTTCATCCTCAAAAGTCTATTATGCAATGAGAAACGACCAGACAAAACATAACGCTCTAAATTAATGTGGTAATGCACACAATACATGAGAGATACCTACCTCATCTACAGAGTGGATATCACAACTGCCACCAAGTCCTGAAAGCAAGTAATCGAATAAGTTGGATCGGCTAAGTATATATCGAACAGAGTTATTTGAACTGGAGAAATAAAATAACTTACAACCAGTGTTGTATTATAACTTACAACATTTTTAAGTTGTGCACCCAAACCAAAGCTTGAGTTCCCAGCTGAAATAGGTAGAACACGAGAATCACTAATGGGATTAGGGACATGATCCGTCGGGTTGTCACCAGCTGATTCACGAAGAATGGCATTGAACATGGCCATATACAGTCTACCCACACACTGTTCCATTACCTGCACACATACACGAAAAAAATAATTTACGTCAAAAATATGGGTGTCAAACGCTATTCCCCATCCTTTAGTACCAGTCAAAAATTCCTAGTTCTTATCAAGTCCAATCATGTCACCAAGGAGTACAAAGAGGGATATACAATGTACACATCGCAAGACAAATATAAACCAGCACCAATAAGTCCAGTTTCCATGACCATGTACCTTGCTAATTATCTAGGGAAATAAGTCTTGGGCCTGACTCAGTTATAGACAGATAATTGGAGTTCATAATTATAGGCAGAACATGCACGCAAACACACTTGTTCCCACCATCTCGTACTGGAGTAAGTCTCTCGTAGGCATCCTTGAATGCATTTCTCCACAGGTCCAATGAATAGTTTACCTGCTCGTCACCTCTACTTGGCATCATTTCATAATAAACCTTATTTTGTTCTTTGATTGGCTTCTTGGGAGCAGATTGCATAAATGATGTAAAGATCCGGAGATAGCAAAATGGGAGAGAAGTTAAAGAAAGAATTTTGTTAATGCAAATAAGAGAGGTTAAGAATAATTAATAGAAGTTTGACCTGCCACCATAAAGACTCGATAATTCGAGAGAAAATCCAAGCTTCAATCTTTTCCAATGCATTTACAAATGTTTTTGAGTCTCCCAGTCATCAAACTTCTTAGTAGAAACATTTTGTCCTTGTTGAAAGGACTGGACTCTCTCGAATTTGTTGGAAAGCTTTTACCGCATCCTTTTCCACCTCTATTATTTTCAACACACATTGAGGCAGAAGTCGGTGATCTTTCTTGTCTTTTCGGATATTATAGAGAAGTTCCAAGTGGATTCCATAAATGATTGAGAGACTGCAAAATGCACACCATGAGGTTCAAGATACAAGAATGAGTTTCTATATGTCCTACAACCCCAAGTATGCTAAAATGATCAACAACTTTGTTTTTGGGTTAATAACCTGTAACAACATGAGAAATGAGGCTGCTATACCCAGTAATGACAAGCAAAATAGCTACCTCAGATGGCTCATGCCATTCATCTCAGCAATACCTCCAACATTGTCACTGATGGGACCATAGGCATCAATGGCCAATCCAGTAGCAATAGTGCTGAGCATGCCAAGAGCAGCTACACCAATTCCATACATGGCAGCTATGCTAAAACTGACAAAGATATTGATGGAAATAGCGAAGATCAGAACGATAACATATTTTTGTCCCAAGGCAGGGCCAAAGATAACATTAGTAGCAGCTCCAGTTCGGCAGGAATCAATGACATCTTGCACAGGGCTACAACATAAATATAAAAGTAAGGTTTCAAACAGAACCCAATTAAGCATCAGAACAACGACGAATAAAAATCTTTACGCAGAAAAAATACCTGTATGCATTGCTAGTGTAACATTCAGTAATAAAATCCAATGACCCACCAAGCCCAAAGGCCAATGGCAACACGCAGGAGGAGTTCCTGCAGCCACAAAGGAGGAATTTATTACTTGCCTGATATGTGGACACTTGCTTCTCTAACACTCAAAAAATGACAAGTAAAAACTATATAAAATTAAATATATCCAAACACAATGACACATCAATAGAGTTATCAGGTGAACTATCACCTGCACTTAGTGAACTATCAACAGTGTTATATTTCTCATAGGAATTTTCACAAAAGAAATCAGTTCTACATAAAATCCAAGATAGAATTGAAATTATAATTAAAAAATAATAAAAGACACCCAATTGATAAATGAAAAACCAACCTTCAATGTTTAATAAGCTTCCTAAAGAGCGACACAAACACCAATTAACATCTATATATGACCTGACCAATATATAACAAATATTGAATGCAGAACTTTGGTTGAATCACTTATTAAACAGGCATAAGAACTTTTTTTTTTCTGCTAAAACAACGAATAAATAGTTCAATAGCTTCTTACCAATCAGAGAAGCAAAATAAATATCCGCACAACTATGCCTTTTCAGTACCATGTTCCTTTTCCCACCATGAAGTTCAGGTGCCATCCATGAGAGAGTTTTACGAACACCTTCCATCAGCTAGATTGAAAAGACCTTGCATCAGCTAGATTGAAAAGACAGGTCAGTGTGTAGTATGTGAGATATATGAAACTAATAAAAGAACAAGAGATACAAACAAAGTGAAAGCTCCAAGTAGTTTAAATAGAAGTGAATTACTGAAGTAACTAAAAATACCAAACCATAATATGGTTGTACTTGTTACTGAACCCTTCAAGCCTTGTAGCTGTGAAAAGATTCCCTCTGTGTCTGGACAAAAGGGAAATCAAAACAAACTAGAAAATCAAAACAATGACTAATTGATAAAATCTTGTAAAAAGCAAACCCATTACACAAAATCAGACAAACCCTTTACTAATTTGAACACTATGAATCAATCAACACAAATCAAATATCTAGTGCACAAAACTTAACTTGTAAAACTTAAATTTCGAAGATACAACCTTTCATGAAGACATACACAACCAGTCACTAATATATTATTTCTAACACAGCTTATAAACATACACATCTTGCAATCTATACTTAATAGTGAACCATGTGCTTAAACAAAACATATTGAAATAGAAATCAAAGCAAAACATCAACAATAAGCATGTAACAAATCATATTTCAAGTGAAACCATATGGTTTCTGAACACAAAGCACGCAGTGAAGAAAATCACCAAACTTTCATTAAATCCTAATGAAGAAGATAACCAAATTGAAATAATGAGATAACAAGAGAATAAATAGATGAATAAGATCCAGAAATCATCAAACAACGTTTCAATCAACCAAAATAAAATAAAAAGAAGATTAAAATCAAACAGAAATTCGGGTTTATACCTTCTTCTGAAAATTAGGGTTAGTAGTCGATAGATCGAACTTTCCGATTTAGGGGTTTTGATTAGGATACATATCTAAAAAAAATGGGTTTTGATTTGAGGTTTTAAAGCCGAATTCTGGGGTTTCTTCTCAGGTTGGAAATATGGTTTTTCAGCTACTTTGAATCTTCAATTGAACTTGCCATTTCTTTTCATCTGAAATCTGCCTGAAAGAGTTGATGATAGAATTAGAATTTGATAATAGAATGGAATTTGTCTAAGAGAGTTGATAGAGAGAAAAGAGAGTTGATAGGAAGAGTAGAGTTTGTATAAATAAGAGAGAGTTCGATCGAGATAAGAGAGAAAAAAACAAGATGTAAATAAATAAAACCCGTTCACATAAAAAGATAAATAAATAAAAACTCTTGAAAATAATACCATTTATCCTAACCGTAGGATGGTAACCTATATCAACGGTGCAAAAATTACTCAATTATTATGAATTAATATATAACTTTTGCAACGGATATTTTATTGTGCAACGTATATTACAGTTGGTCAGTCTGCAACTTTTATATCCGTTGCGCATCTAAAATTTCTGGCATTGCAAAAACCAGGATATGGTGTAGTGTGTCTATGGACTGAGTCGAGACAATACAACTAATTGGTTCACACTTCGTGTGATCGTCTATGGATACAAGATCGAGACAATACAACAACGAAGTATGATTACTTGATAATAAGTTTTGAACTTAACCAAACACAATAGGATTGCTATCAAGTAATTAGGAATTAATGTTTGTGTATTTTACTTCTAATTATAATAAAAACAATTATAATTGCAGAAATAGAAAAGTAAAAGACACAGCAAGATTTTGTTAACGAGGAAACCGCAAATGCGTAAAACCGGGACCTTGTCCAATTGAATACTCTCGAGTTAACCCGATATACAAAATCTAAACCAACTTCATATAATTGAGACCAAGCAACTAAATATATAGTTCACTTAGTTCCATTTGTATCCCTGCGCCTCCAACTTGCAATAAGTCACGCACTTGGAACAATTCCTTAGGTTCGTATTCCAAACATTAAAGGAACAAAAAATCTGTTCGGTAACAACTCTTTTCAAACAACGTGATATGAGTTTGACAAAAGGCTCTTCCGTTTATCCCAATAAACTCCTTTGTCGTGTTCTTAGATCAATCTACCAACAACTACCAAAGTAATTGTTTAGACTATGCAATTAATACTATGAATCACAAAGAAATGTATTGATGCCGATCTACTCAACTAATCAATCCAATCTATCAAAAGATAAATCGATTATAGTTGGATCCCCAGCCGATCAAGTTTTGTGCACACCAAAGATTATGAACTCAAATAAGAAATCTTTTTTGTCCTCAAATCTTCTTAGATCTTCAATAAACACCTGCAGACAATCAACTTGAATCTCTTGTGATCAATCATACACATAAAGGAGTCTGTTAACAATGGATTATCACAAGACATATTTAGATCTACAAACAGTCTAAAGATCCCCGTCGAAACTTCGATCTAGTTTCAGTGAATCTTATATTAGAAGAGAAGATTTTCAAGCATAAACAAACTAGGTGCAATAAAAGTTCAACAACCATTAGTCAATCAAATCAATTGAAAACTAATAATAAACTGCAATTATCTAGTTTCCCACCAATGGTACTCGTAGAGCTTCCCAATACCAAAGAAGTCTTTACAACGAGCGGTCGTAAGAGATTTCGCCTAATTATGGAACTTTCCTCTCCGAATAGACGACTCCACCAGTAACAACACAACAAGGTAGTTTTATTGGCTCTGAGGATTAGTTTGCTTGAAATGAAAACTTCAATATTTATAGACCAAGGAAGTTTGGACACCAAGGAATTTCCAATTGCTGGAAATTAAAAGCACATAAAACTAAAAACCTTAATTAAAATATTCTCAATTTATTTCAATCCGGGATTCTCCTTTAGCTATTAAGGAATATCTTTGAACAATAATAGATAAGAATTATTGCACGTGTTCAAAGTATGTCGACATCTTTACTTTGTAAATCCTTTTTCATATTTACAATCTTGGAACCGATTTACCACACTTCCAAACGAGTTTAGAATTGGTTCATCTGATTTCCAAGAACTATGTGATTGATCAAAACATTCAATCACCATTCATGGGTTTAACGGTTCTGCCAAAACAAGTTTCGGTTCTACCCTCCAAGTGGCTACAAGGATCGGTCACACTAGTTTCCATAAAATGGCTAACTAAGTACCAGGATCGGTTACCACTATTTATGGTACTTACTTGTGATCGGTTGCACAAGTTATAGGATCGGTTACACCAATAACTAAAGCTTGTTAACCTACTACAAGGATCGATTACACATCTTGTGATTAGTCCCACCAAGTACTAGGATCGGTTACCCAATGACTAAAATTGATCACACCCGTTACAAATATCGATCATACCATCTCAGGTGATTACTTAAGATTGGTTTCACTAATAAAAGTCATACCGATACATAAGTCAGGCATTGTAAATAGTTTTACCAAGATACATAAACAAGTTATGAGTGGTTATACTAAACACACATATTGGTAATCCACAGATTTGCAATGAATAACAATACCAATAAGCCTAGCGATTTCCCTTTCGATTCACAAAACAAGTTTATGAATGTACTTCCTTTAAACGAATGTAAAACATTGTTTCCCAGGACGAAATCTTCACCCATACCCATACATAATCACAATATCATTCATGCGATTATGTCGATGTCTTATATACGAAGTTCAAAAGATAGGCGTTATACTTCGTATTATAATTCCTTAATACTACGTCTAATTAGAGTATAATCATTCACAGCTTCGCAGTTATGTTTTCAATATAGCATGACTTGAAAGATACGTTAGGAATGAAACAGTTCAAGTCAAAATATTACTAACCTCAAGAGGAAGGATGATGTCGTCGTTGTAGCTCTTTACTTCTTCACATTCTTCAAGTCTTCGAGTAATACTTGTATGTCTCATATCCTAATAACTTTCTAGCTAACCTATACGAAGTTGATTCTAGTAAATAATCAAGCAACTCTTTAAATGAGTTTTGGTTTACTAAAATATGACAACCAAACTCGACATACCAACGCTTGGTGGGTTCAACCGAGCTATGCTCTAACAATCTCCCCCTTTGTCAATTTTAGTGACAAAACTCTTACATCATATGGATAAACAAATTACAAGAATTCATTATACATACGCTTGATTCCAAATTTCAATAACACAATAACCTGTATACATTCAATCCACAAATGCCGTTGTTGACATTATAATAACAAAGCTAATAGTCCCCCTAAAGGTAAGATAGGTATATTTTCAATCCGCACGTCTTTGTTGTTCCCTTTGTAGTTAAGATAACCACAAGTGTCAATATGATATGTTACTCCCCATTAGTCTATGTTTTACTCTTTCATTAGATATAACGTTTAAGCACCATTGTCCTTTCTCCATATATTTTTTCCCCTTTTTGTCACAAAATGACAAAGGTACGAGCAAATAAAGGACAAACCGAAAGGATCTTACAAATCTCAAAAGACTTGCAACCTATAAGAGTTAAGCACGAGGGTTCCACACGCCATTTTTTATAACCAATTTCAAAACCGAAACTACAAAGTAATTTTGTTTTGATATGTTACCAAGGAAACAATTGCCCGAAGCAATTTTCCCTAATAGTTTAGAAAATTATAAATTGACTAAGCACCTTAGTTCTTTTGCTAAATCGGTTGTACAAATACAATCACTTGTTTGATAAGACCAAAATAAAGATCAAAATTAACTCTATTTTTCTCATCAGGTTCTAATTATTCGAACAATAACTTAGACCTTTCACTTTAAACTAGACGAGTACTAGGTTAGTTAACTAGTATTTCTTGTTAAGACATTCGATTAGACTTGAATAACTGAATCCTACACTTTGATAAGTCTAACTAAGATCAGAATTAACTTAGTTTCTCTTATCCGGAATCGAATTGGACTAAATAAATGATCCCGAAAACTTTTGTTAAGCCATAAACAATTCATACAAACCAAATAAATCAACTTGCATAATCATTTATCTCAACCGAAAGCAATTGAAACAAACATAAACATTAAAGCACCGCAATTGCGCCGTAATTTTGTTAAGCCTAAACAATTGATACCAAACAATAAAGAAAGATAACAATAGTTTTTCTTAACCGGAAACAATTGAATCACACACATACATCCATACACAAATAATGGAATAAACATCAATTGTACCGAAATTTTGTTAAGCAAAAGCAAAATATATGCAATAAAATCAGGCTTTTCTTAAACAGGAAAATGATTAACTAACAAATTTGTTACCTCAAATTCCGCATCCTCTTCTCCCCAGAAAGATATATCATTAAGCGCAAGTTCAAGTTAGAACTCTCCCCCATTAATGTTGTCATCCTCTCGCAAGAACAAAAGAACAACATCAACATCAACCTTTACCAGAGAAAGGTTGAATCGATTTTAACCAATGCAAAAGGCAAAAGTTGAAAACCCGAAACACATATGCTTTTATGCTAAACCAAATGATTCGACATATTGTGACTTTTTCACACATGAGTTTCAATCGAACCCCTTATGATCCTTTGATAAAGCCTACCAACATGGGCTAGAACTTAATCCCGCTAAACCAAAAAGTCACCCAAACCATAAGGGTTCACACATATGAGATCGAATATCAAGGTTATGAAAACCAAAATCAAACATCCTATAAACACATAGCAATAATATAAAGCATTCAAGCACATGCTATGTAATCGAAAAACTATCACAAGAAAAATTATAAAATAATAATTTTATTCATAAATAAGATAGTTTTATTCAAAATAGATCTTATACAATTATTGAAAGAAATCAAAAACTGATGTCTATGTTCCTGGATTAATCCTTCATCTCAATGCTAGAGGAAGGTAGATTATTACTCTCAGTCTTCAGCTTGTGAAATTCTTCAAGTAGATAACCTTGTTGTTTGACCAGAATTTCTTGCAATTGAGAAATTTTCGTGAAGGATTCTGCAAGAACATGTAACTCTTTCTTTGATTGAACACAGAAGTGTGTCAATGCTTCAATACATTGATCTTTCTTCAGCATATTCTTTATTTCCTTCTTGCTAAGCCAATCTCTCTTTTTGATTTTACTCTTTGATTTCTCAATATGAAGAGAAGATGCAGACTTATTCTTAAAGTGATCTTTCTGATCTAGCATCTTATCAAGAGAAGACATTGGATCCAGACTCAGAGTTCAGACAAGGAATGATCAAAGAAAGAGAAGTATCTTTTTATAATTTTCATACTTCCGAAAATATAATATTCCTATAAATACGAATATCTCAAATATTTTCAATTACTAGATTTTATTTTCATAATCTACACATAAGTTCCTTGATCTTTCTTCTTCCTCACACAATTTTTGGCACACGTGTGTGAGGAAAGAATTCTAATACCGATCAGGTGGTATTAGTATGAGATTTTCTCTCATTATGGAATTTTGAACAACCAGAGTGTCCTTGATCTAGTATCGTATGAGAAAGTCTCTTTTTGTTACCTCGAACTAACGAAGTATCTTGAGATTGACTGGGGTTGCATATGCAACTTTTAGCAATTCGGTTTTTGAGATAGTTTTTTGCATCTTGTCTTATCTTCCCTTTACCATTAGATGATTTAATAACATCGGAAGACATGTCCATTCTTAAAATGGTTAAATCACTAATGGAGGAGGAAGGAATAAGATTGACAACTAATGCAATATTAGTTGTTTCCTCTTCTTCAGAATCATATGAATCAGAGGTCTCATCTAGAGTTACAGACAGAGCCTTGCTTCCAGTGTATTTCTTAAGATTGGGACAGTCTTTAGCTATATGACCAAACCCTTTACACTTAAAGCACTGCGCCTAATATTCATCATCTTCTTCCTGATCCTTTTTGACAGGAACTCGATCATGTGGACGAGAAGATCGATGAGTATCCTTTATGAATCTATTATTTCTTTTCTTTAAGAGATCTCGAGCTGTGTAGTAATCAATGATAATGATTGTTCAATTTCATCATCAGAATTTTCTGCAATCTGTTTATCCGAATCATCCATCTGTCAATTTCTCTCCATTGGAGCTTTTGGAATTTTTACAGCTTTAAAATCAATTCCTTTACTTTGAATAGATTGCGATTCATGATCAAAGATCTTTAACTTTCCAACGAGTGTGCTTTGTAAGAGTGTTGAAAGATCATTTTCTTCTATGATTGCATACTTCTTAGAATTGTATCTAGATGGCAACGATCTGAGAATTTTGCACACTATATCCTTTTCAGAAATAGTCTTTCCAAGTGAGAAAGAAGCATTAATTATATCAGAGAGTTTAATATGAAACTCTTCAAAAGTGTCGTTGTCATCCATTCGAAGGCTTTCCCAATCGGACGTGAGAGTTTGAAGTCTAGCTTCTTTCTCTGATGTATTCCCTTCAAATAAGATCTGAAGATTATCCCAAGCTTCTTTCGAAGTTTGACATGTTGATACATGATGTTGTAGATCACAACTTACAGCATGTATAATAACATTCAAACCATCTGAATTCTTCTTAGCAAAAGCCTTTTCTTCGTTTGAAAAATCCACTAAGCGTTTAAACTCATTTTCCGAATTTTTTACTTTCGGGCGATTATAACCATCGACGAGTAATAGCCATGTATTAAAGTCTCGTGACTGAAGAAAAGATCTCATAGCAGATTTCCACCATAGATAGTTTGTTCCATCAAATCTTGGCGGTACGTTAATTGAAGTCAATTCATGAGAACTCGAGTTCATTTCTTATAGGTTGGATCACACCAAACACAGATTGTTAGATCTTTTCGTATTTTCCTGCTCTGATACCAATTGAAAAGACGAGGGTACCCAAATATACCTCAATCTAAAACTTTTCCACCTATAAGGCGCTTTCTCCGAAAGTGATTGTTTATGTACTGAGTCGAGACAATACAACTAATCGGTTTACACTTCGTGTGATCGTCTATGGATACAAGATCGAGACAATACAACAACGAAGTATGATTACTTGATAATAGGTTCGGACTTAACCAAACACAATGGGATTGCTATCAAGTAATTAGGAATTAACCTTTGTGTATTTTACTTCTAATTATAATAAAAATAATTATAATTATGAAATAGAAAAGTAAAAGACACAAAGAAGATTTTGTTAACGAGGAAACCGCAAATGCAAAAAAACTCCGGGACATTGTCCAGAATTGAATACTCTCAGGATTAAGCCGCTATACAAAATCTAAATCAACTTCGTATAGTTGAGACCAAGCAACTAAATCTATAATTCACCTAGTTCCGTTTGTATCCCTGCGCCTCCAACTTGCAATAAGTCACGCACTTGGAACAATTCCTTTGGTTCGTATTCCAAGCAGTAAAGGAACAACAAATTTGTTCGGTAACAACTCTTATCAAACAACGTGATATGAGTTTGATAAAAGGCTCTTCCGTTTATCCCAATAAACTCATTTGTCGGGATCTTAGATCAATCTACCAACAACTACCAAAGTAATTATTTAGACTATGCAATCAATACTATGAATCATAAAGAAATGTATTGATGCCGATCTACTCAACTAATCAATCCAATCTATCAAAAGATAAACCTATTATAGTTGGATCCCCAGCCGATCAAATTTTGTGCACACCAAAGATTATGAACTCAAATAAGAAATCTTCTTTGTCTTCAAATATTCTGAGATCTTCAATAAACACCTGCACACAATCAACTTGAATCTCTTGTGATCAATCACACACAGAACGGAGTCTGTTAACAATGGATTATCACAAGACGTCTTTAGATCTACAAACAGTCTAAAGATCCCCGTCGAAACTTCGATCTGTTTGAGTGAATCTTATATCAGGAGAGAAGATTCTCAAGCACAAACAAACTAGGTGTAATCAAAGTTCAACAACCGTTAGTCAATCAAATCAATCGAAAACTAATAAAAACTACAATTATCTAGTTTCCCACCAACGGTACTCGTAGAGCTTCCCAATCCCAAAGAAGTCTTTAAAACGAGCGGTCGTAAGAGATTTCGCCTAATTAGGGTACTTTCCTCTCCGAATAGACGGCTCCACCAGTAACAACACAACAAGGTAGTTTTGTCTGCCTCGAGGATTAGTTTGCTTGAAATGCAAACTTCAATATTTATAGACCAAGGAAGTTTGGACACCAAGGAATTTCCAAAACCGAATATTCTCAAAGATATGCAATAAACACAAAATCGGTTTTCATAATTCCTGGATGCTCTGTCCAAATATTGACCGAAATCTCAGTAGAAAATCTCCAATTAGTAAATACACATTACCAATTTTTATTTTCTAAAGATATGCATTTAATTGCTGGAAATTAAAAGCATATAAAACTAAAAACCTTAATTAAAAGATTCTCAATTTATTTCGATCCGAGATTCTCCTTTAGCTATTAAGGAATATCTTTGAACAATAATAGATAAGAATTATTGCACGTGTTCAAAGTATGTCGACATCTTTACTTTGTAAATCCTCTTTCATATTTACAATCTTGGAACTGATTTTCCACACTTCCAAACGAGTTTAGAATTGGTTCATCTGATTTCTAAGAACTATGTGATTGATCAAAAACACTCAATCACCATTCATGGGTTTAATGGTTCTGCCAAAACAAGTTTCTGTTCTACCCACCAAGTGGCTACTAGGATCGGTCACACTAGTTTCCATAAAATGGCTAACTAAGTACCAGGATCGGTTACCACTATTTATGGTACTCACTTGTGATCGGTTGCACAAGTTATAGGATCGGTTACACCAATAACTAAAACTTGTTAACCTACTACAAGTATCGATTACACATCTTGTGATTAGTCCCACCAAGTACTAGGATTGGTTACCCAATGACTAGAATTGATCACACCAATTACAAATATTGATCATACCATCTCATGTGATTACTTAAGATTGGTTTCACTAATAAAAGTCATACCGATACATAAGTCTGGCACTGTGAATAGTTTTACCAAGATACATAAACAAGTTATGAGCGGTTATACTAAACACACATATTGGCAATCCAAACATTTGCAATGAATAACGATACCAATAAGCCTAGCGATTTCCCTTTCGATTCACAAAACAAGTTTATGAATGTACTTCCTTTAAACGAATGTAAAACATTGCTTCCTAGGACGAAATCTTCACTCATACCCATACATAATCACAATAGCATTCATACGATTATGTCGATGTCTTATATACGAATTTCAAAAGATAGGCGTTATACTTCGTATTATAATTCCTTAATACTACGTCTAACTAGAGTATAATCATTCACAGCTTCGCAGTTATGTTTTAAATATAGCACGACTTTAAATACACGTTAGGAATGAAACAGTTCAAGTCAAAATATTACTAACCTCAAGAGGAAGGATGATGTCGTCGTTGTAGCTCTTTACTTCTTCACATTCTTCAAGTCTTCGAGTAATACTTGTATGTCTCATATCCTAATAACTTTCTAGCTAACCTATACGAAGTTGACTCTAGTAAATAATCAAGCAACTCTTTAAATGAGTTTTGGTTCACTAAAATATAACAACCAAACTTGACATACCAACGCTTGGTTGGTTCAACCGAGCTATGCTCTAACAAAAAGTTTTTGGTTGTGCTTGTTATCCATGGTTAAAACCTTACAACAAAAATAAGCTTGAACCTAGAAGAAAACAATGTGTCTTTCTAGGCTGTAGTCAATCTCATAAGGGGTATAAATGTCTTGATCCAACTACTGGTAAAGTCTATATTTATAGACATGTTCAGTTCAATGAGTCTGCTTTTCCATATCATTATTAAATCCCTCTACTTCTTCAGTTAATTCAGACACTTCAACTGAAGATTTTAATTTTCCATCTACCATTCCAGTAAGCAATGTTCACACATCTGTCTCTCCTGAAGTTCCACATTCTGTTCCTATCTCTCATGCAATGCCACATTCCATTCCTGTTAATGGTCATAGCATGGTTACTAGAGGTAAAAATGGTATACTGAAACCAAAATCATATTATGCAACTAAACATCCTATTTCAAATTGCATTACTATGTGATACTTCTATTCCAACTAATGTGAGACAAGCAAAGAAGAGTATAGTATGGCTTCTTGCACTCAATAATGAGTATAAAGCACAGCAAGATGCTGGTACTTGGTCCCTTGTTGACCCTTCTCCAGACCAAAATGTGGTTGGCTGTAAGTGGGTATTCAAAGTCAATCAAAATCCAGATGGTACTCTAGACAAGCACAAAGCAAGACTTGTTGCTAAAGGTTTTCATTAACATAAAGGAATTGACTTTGCTGATACTTTTAGTCCAGTGGCAAAACCTACAACTATTAGAATTTTTCTTTCAATGGTTGTTCAGTACAACTAGAATATACACCAATTGGATGTGAGTAATGCTTTTCTTCATGGTAATCTCAAGGAGTAGGTTTTTATGAGTCAGTCACCAGGGTTTGTGGATCCAGATAAACCACATCATGTGTGTTTATTACATAAATCCATATATGGATTGAAACAAGCACCTAGAGCCTGGTATGAAAAACTCAAGACTACTCTTACTGATTTACAGTTTATCTCTTCAATAGCAGATACTTCATTATTTGTGCACAAAATGGGTGGTCAGATTTCAGTGGCTCTAGTCTATGTTGATGACATTTTTCTCAATGGTTCAAACTCAGAGTTTCTTCAAAATGTTATTTCTAGTCTACAAAAGAAATTTTCAGTTAAGGATCTAGAAGTTGTTCACTACTTCTTGGGTCTTGAGGTACAAAGAACAGATTCAGTCTTGTTTCTCAGTCTGACTAAATATGCCATTGGTCTTATCAAAAGAACTAATATGGATGGAGCAAAACCTTGTAGCACATCTATTGTTTCAATTGTCAAACTTTCTAAATCAGATAGAACTTTGCTTGATAATCCCACAGAATACAGGTCCATTGCTGGTGCTTTACATTATCTCACTTGGACAAGGCCAGAGATATCATATGCATTTAATCTAGTATGTCAACATATGCAGCATCCAAAAACTGTTCACCTTGCAACTGCTAAAAGAATCTTGAGATACATCGAAGACACAATTAGTCATGGCATTGGATTTAGTAAATGTTCTTCTTTTCTACTAGGCTTTTCAGATACTGACTGGGCTGGTATTATTAATGATAGAAGTTTTACTGGAGGCTACTGCATCTTTTTGGACAATAATCCAATTTCCTGGTCCTCAAAGAAGCAAACAACAGTTGCTTAAGGTCAATACGTAATACTAGCTCATAGTGCTTCTGAAGTTGTGTGGATATACTACTTGTTGAATGATCTACACTTCTCACTTCCAGCAATTCCAAGACTTGGTTGTGATAATATCAATTCCATCTCCCTGGCCTCAAATCCAGTACTGCATTTTAAGATGAAACATGTTCATCTGGATTATCACTTTACCAGAGAACTTTTGCATAATAAGGCTCTTGATGTGTTTTATGTATCTACTTTGGATCAGATAGTTGATATTTTCACTAAAGGGTTGCATGGTTCAAGGTTCTCTCTTCTCAGATCTATGCTCAAAGTAGTCTCTCCTACCATGTGCTTGAGGGAGGAGGGTGTGTGTGTGGGGGGTGGGGGGGTGGGGGGTAATGACACAGTCACTGAGTTATGTAGTGGTGTAGGATAGAACTATTCAATGGTGCAGGATAACTGTTTTTCTGTTAGTTATTGATACGTGTGTTTGACACACTTCTAGTGGTCCGTACTCTTTTCTTCTCAGTGAATATTGTTCACTGGTTTCACTGCCAATCTGTCATGTTCTGTTATTAGTGTAGTATATAAACACTAATACAGTAAGTCGTGTATTGAGTTACTTTGATTATCTCTGTAATATCAAGAACTTGATTAACCTTATTCAAGGTTATCAATAATATCATCAGTATATCACAAAAACTTACTCCCTTGTTTTTTGAGAGATTATAATGGGAAAGTTTCATTTTTTGATGTGATTCTTGTGGGAATACTCTGCTATTTTCCCTTCCTACAGCTACACAACCATCAAAATCCAATTGGTTATATAAATGTGTCTAATTCATTTAACTAGGAAAAAATTCTTGAATAGTGATAATGGTTTCAGCAGGGGGGGTTTGGAAAGGTCTGATTATGGAGTTCTCGATAATTTCAGCACATTCAGTGGAGGCGAAAGAGACATACATGATCTAACTGGTAAAGGAACGAAGGAAAGAGTGGCCATAAGTGCAGCAAAGGATGGCGCAAAAAGGGGACTTTTCAAGAATTCTGATTATGAAAAAGGGAGTTTGAGCAAAACTGTGGGAAACATGAATTCTATGAATACCAACAATGTTAACACTAGGTATAATCCTCAAGATAATAGCCAATTTGGGCACGTAACTATGATGTCAAACTCTTTGATTAATGATAATTAAGTTATTTCTTTGCCAAAAAAAAGTGCTTCCACCTGAACCAAACTGGCGATGCATATTCATTTACCTAAGATCGTGTTATTTTTGTTCTTAATCTTCTACAAATAAGTTGAAGTGCGAAACTAAAGCGTTTTCTTTCCTACTAACTAAATCTGATGACTTAAATTTTATAAAATCTAAAGTTGTGCCACATCATATTTTGAAAGAGATTAGTACATGGCTTCTACTCATCCTATAAACGGATATTGGTTTATGCTCTACAGAATAAAAAATCAACACTAAATAAATTAGAGAGAACGATAGCTCTTTAAGTAAAATGTCCGACTAGATTAACGGATATTGATTACCCACTTCACTTTGGATTTCAAATTTCTTTCCTTCAATACTTGAAAGCTTTATTTTTCGTCAGCGTTTTTGGCATGGAAAATTCGTGCAATACGACCCTCATATCGCCAAACCTACTTTAGTAGCAATTTCGTGTACGGAAAAGTTGAGGACATGGTATTATTACGTTTGACAAACTAAAAAGTTGGTCCCCATGCCATCAAGCACCCACGATTCGGGAAAAATTCGGAAGGTGTAAATACATGTATAATTCATATGACAAATATGAATCCAACACAAATATTCGACATATGTTAAATGATTAGAATACATCTTTATAACATTATTTTGTTTGAAATAACATAAATAATGCTATGATAATATAAATAAAAGAATCAATGAAGAAAAAATATTGAAAGACAACTTCTCATAAACTAGTTGTTGCTATTATTATTGTGAATCTCTTCTACAATACCAGGCCTTATATAAGCTTCAGTAAACTAGAAAAAGGAAATCAACAAAACTTTATAAGAAATAAACCAAAAACAGAAAGCAAAACTTAAATTAAGAAGCATGCTAGAAAATCCTAAATTAAGAAGCAGTTGGAAATCTTACATGCCAAGGCATGTAAGAAGCACTAATTTTCGACACTTCCTCTTAGTGCATACTTACGGTCAAACATTCTAAGAACACTCCTGAAATTTTCAAGCTTAACTCTTCTAAGCTTTAGTAAAGACACCTACAACTTGTTCTTCACTTGGGATGTTCTAGAGTTTAATTTCTCGATTTAGAACCTTCTCACAAACAAAGTGGTACTGAATTTCAATGTGTTTGCTGCACGCACAAAATACTGGGTTCTTTGCGAGCTTTATTGCACTTTAGTTATTACATTTAATTGGTACCAGATACTGTTGATGTCACCAATTAATCTTTTCAGCCAAACACACTTTCGCGTAGCCATAGTTGATGCAACATACTTTGCTTCAGTGCTGGAAAGATCCACATTTCGCTATTTCTTATTGCACCAAGAAACTGTTGTTGAACTCGTATAGAAACAGTACCCAATAGGTGAGTGCCTATCATTCACATCACCATCCCAATCTGCATCGACGAATCCACGCAAAGAAGACCCTTTACTTCCTTTGTACATAAGTCCATAATCTTAAGTACCTTTCACATAACACAAAATTCTTTTTGCTGCATTCCAGTGAGAAACAAAAATTTTCTCCATAAATTGAGAAATCACTCCAACAATATATAGAATGCCAGGTCTTGTGATAGGTAAATAGATTAAACTACCCACAAGTTGTTTGTATAAGGTTGCATCTTTAGGAACTTCCCTTCATTTTTCTGTAATTTGAGACAAGTCTCCATAGGTGTGGCCATTGGTTTTACCTCATCCATGATGAACTATTTCATTAAATTTGTAGCATGCCGACCCCTTTTGAGAGACAAAATAACCATACTTCATTTCTATTTCAACCCCAAGAAAACATCCAATTTCTCCCAAGTTTTTTATTTCAAACCAAACAGATAAATCACCTTGAAGGTACATGTAATTTCAGCAGCATTGTCTCTGGTGATTATCATATCATCCATATATAATAAGATCATGATATATATCTGATTTCATTTTAACAAATAAGCTGGAATCTGAATCTAGAATCTAAAATCTTGAAACCACAAAATATTAAATATTCAGCAATCTTACCGTACCAAGCTCGTAGAGCTTGCTTAAAAATACACAACGCCTTCTTCAGTCGACAAACATAGTTTGTGTACTGTTTAGAAATAAAACCATGAGGCTTCTCCATAAAATTTTGTCGACCTAATTCACCATACTAGAGCAGTCAATTTATAACCCGGCCCGCGGGTTAACCCTAGCCCGGCTTGTTTCAACCCGGCTCGGCTTGGCTTGTTCGCTAAACGGGCCGGGTTAGGGTTGACATTTATGAACCCGTCACAAACAAGCCGGCTAGGGTCAACCCGCGGGTTACCCGCCAACCCGCCAAAATTATTATTTTTAATATTTATAGTAATATTAAGCTAATTTCTCTAAATTAATATATGGTAATCAAACATGCAATAAAATTTCTTCCAACTAAATCTTCAAAAACCCATCCGTTACTAACTGCACATATCTTAATTCTTCACTGTTGGTAGTTGATACCTTCAATTACTTATAAATCTAATGGATTGTCACTGATATATTGTTACATTCATAAATTAAATCCCATAATTCATTTTCTAGCTATAGAACAAACAATTTATGAAAAAGAAGTTAACGTACCAAAGACTTATTGATGCAATAATTTCAAGATAAAAGGGAATTTAACCGAGATAACAACGACTAAACGGATATAAGATGTCTACTGATTGTTTTCATGACCTATTTTTAAAGTATAGATTTATATGCAATATTATTTAATTAAATTAACTTTTCAACATTTAACAAAAATGGCACTTTAGAGTGGTGGACTTGACCCTGTATCATAAGCAAGGGGTGCTATGTTCGAGTCCCCAAGGCCCCAACAGCTTTTTTTTTTTTTTTTTGATTAAAACAAATAAGTGTTAAATTGACAAGCCAACCCGCCGACCCGCCAGGGCTGACCCTTCTAGGGTTAGGGTTGGGATTTAGTCTTGTTCTTAAATAGTACTAGGGCTAGGGTTGACCCTAACCCGGCAACTGGTTGGCAAGCTAGTGCCGGGTTGACCCTAGCTTGCCCCGTTGACAGCTCTACACCATACAGAAATGCATTTTTCACATCAAACTGCCATCAATTCCAAGAATTGTGCGTTGCGAAGGAGATTACACTTCTTACAATTACCATCTTTGTAACAGGACTAAACATCTCTTCATAATCCAACCCATGATTTTGTGAGAACCCATGAGCAACTGGACGTGCTTTGTACTGATCAACAGTTTCATCAGCCTTTTTTTTTTTAAATTATAGACCCATTTACAAGTTACCAGGTTCGTGTCTTTAAGCTTAGGTACAAGCTCCCATATGTTGTACTTCTCTAGGAGTGAAATTTCTTCTTGCATCTCATCTTGCCATCCTTAAATTCCTTGAGCTTCTTTGTAGCATGAAGGCTCAAGACCAATCATATTTCCTGAAAGAAAACATGATGACACAATACAAGGGTTAAGTTGTACCTCTTAATCTCTTAAATGATTGGGATGGTTCCTTGCTCTTGTTGACCTCCTTGGAGACCCTTCTTGCTAATTTGAATCTAAAGAGTTACTCCTTGTGTCATTTCTAGTGTCGTCATAAACTGGAATGTTGCCAATACCATCAAATGGAATCACTTGGGTACTTTTCAATTTTTCTTCATCCGCAGCTGCAAGATCATCATCATACTCCAAGATCGTAACAATGTTAGAAATGGTGTAATATCTGGATACCTCATCGAACACCACATCTCGAGAGGAGATACACTTTTTTGTTTCTGGATTCATACATTTCCACCATTTCCTACATGGATCATAACCCACAAAAATGCACTTTCTTACTTCTGGGTCAAATTTAGTTATGCTGCTTTTAGTAACATGTACATAAAAAATAGACCCAAATATACGAAAAATAACTCACATATGGTTTGTTATTGAATAAAGTTTCAAATGAAGATTTTTTAGTACTTGACCATGGTTGTAGTCGGTTAACCGCATTACAAGAACACTACATTGCTTCCGCCCAAAGTTCTCTTGGAAGATTGTTATCGTGTAACCATGATAAGCTCACTGAGGTAAGATGTGCGATATTCCGTTCTGCTACTCTATTATGTTGCGAGGTGCTTGGGCATGTCATTTGTAGACGAATACCGCGATTGCTGCAATGATTAAGAAATCTAACCATATATTCACCCACATTTTCTGTTCACAAGCATTTTATCTTCGACACAAACTTCTTTTCTACTGTGTTTTTGAACTCCAGAAACTTTGAGACGGCTTCAATTTTGTTTTCCATAAAAGACACCCATATATACCTCGAGTAATCATCAACGATTATTAACATATAATGAAAACCATTGTAGGTTGGTGTTATGGTTGGGCCCATTACATCTGATTGTACTAACTCAAACGGTTAACTAAACTTTTAAACGGGAGACGATGAGATATACCGAATTGGCAGCTTTGGAATAATCACATCATGTTGTGTTATGTCTAGATGAGGAATACCTTCAAGTAATTTATTTGAAGAGATTTGTTGCAGCAGCCGGTGGCCTATATGGCCCAAATCTTGCATGCCAAATAAATGCACAATCATTCCAGCTAGTATTCTCTACAAAAGCTTCACTTGCAGTCATAACAAATAACGATTCTTTTTACTTTTCAGTAAAAAGAATATCAACAATCAAAGATTGTATATTCTCAATAATTTTTACATCATATGAACCAAAAAGAACGTACCTTCCTGACTTGTCACGGTTTATATTGTTAACTTTAAGATTCAGATTCCCTCCGTTCATCATTGGATGCACTGGTTATCAGCGTAATAATAGCTTTTCCTCCATCATGTCTACGAAATGATGAAAGTAAAGATTCGTTTCCGCTGTTGCATGACGAGAGAACCAAGACTCGACAATCCATTCCTTTGCATAATCAATACAAACATTCACATCGCACAACTTCTTAGTTTCTTTCACATCAACAACTTCAATTGAAAAACATTGCTCCCACTTTGGGTTATAAACCTGCTTCTCATGAACCGCATTTATATCTTTATCCCCAAGTTTTGCATAACATCTCTGCTGGGTGTGATCTCGTTTTCCATACCTAATGCATTCAAGGCATTCTTCATATTTTGTACGACAATACTGTGTTATGTGATTAGGTTTCCCACATTTGAAACATTAAAGGTTTTAATTATTCTCTCTGAAATCCATCTCACCATTATTGTGTTTTGACTTTTCTTTGGTAAAAAGTACATCTTCTGAGTTATGCTTGCCCGACATTTGCATCATTAACGCTTTTTGGTTAGAAAGACGATTTACAACTCAACGATGGTCGGTTGAGTTGTCCACCCTTATGCAGAAGAAATAAAGGGCATGGACTCCTTTTTTCAAACAACAAATGATATGACGTACTCATCGGGGCTTCACTGTTTGGCTCATTTTTCATCTAATTTTGAAATTTCACAACAAAGATTTTTAACTTTCAAAAATAATCAGAGATAAATATACTTCCTTGACTTAATGTTGCAAACTCATTCTCAAGAAATTGCAGCTAAGCAATATATCCTTCTTCATATTTAACCTTTCAAGGTCATCCCAATTTATTTTCAACGACGTCTCGTTACGAACATGATCAATATAATCCTTACTGATCGATGTCTCTCAAAGCATTTACAAAGCTTTTCCACACTTTATCTTCCACTTTCTTCGTGCTTCAACATTCTCTTGAGTTTCTGCAGGAGTAACTTCATCACTACTAACAAGAACCCACAAATCTTGACCTTGTAGATAATCTTCCATACACAAACTCCAATACTTTTATTTATTACCTACAAACTTTTCCACACATGGTTGAGAAGAATTACCACTATTCATCTTGACAAACAAGAACAAAAACAACAACAACTAGACTTCTCTTTCAGGATTTCTTCAAACAGTTTTCAGCCAACCTTGCTCTAATATCATAACATAAATAATGTTATGATAATACAAAAACAAGAATCATGGAACAAAGAAACTGAAAGACAACTTCTCAAAAACTAGTTGTTGTTATTTTTGTGAATCTCTTCTACAATACCTTATATAGGCTTCAATAAACTAGAAAAGAAAATCAACAAATCTAAGAAATAAACCAAAAACAGGAAGCAAAACCTAAATTAAGAAGCAAGCTAGAATTAGGAAAACGACTAACTTGTGTCGGTAGGAAATCCTACATACCAAGAAACACAAGAAGCACTAATTTTCGACATAAAAGTAACACAATTTTGACATAAATAAAAAATATCTATAATATATATAAAATAAAAACACATGATTAACTGTTTGGTTTATAGTCTAGCACACAAAAAAGTAAAGGGTTCAAAACTTCAAATCTAATAAAACAAATAATTCATGAGTTCAAATTTGAACCCGTAACGAATTATCCATTTCGGTAAGTATTAGCTGGATATGATATACAATAAATTTTCTGAAGATATAAAAACTAACTCATATCCATTATGACAAAGTTGTAGGGTAATGTTAGAGCACTGCTTGGTCGAACTCGCAAGCGTTGCTATCTCAAGCTTGTTTGTCAAGTTTAGTTGCCAAAACTATAAGTCTTGATTTCTAGTCTACTTATAGCTAAGTCTCGGATTAAGATAGAAAGTGTAGTTGAACTTTAGACTTCACGGCGTTCATCGATTGAAGACGAAGAACTACTAAAGGGAGCTTGTTGAACTTCATCAACAAAAGGTATGTGGAGACTTGAACTCATCTATCACTCAAAAGTCTATCTACTTTATCTCCTATTTGAGACAAAAGTCGTATAGCTATATAGACTTCAATTATACACATTTGATATTTCGAGCTAAGTTTAACTCGCTTACATATTTCTCGAAATATGTGTTGGCAAGCTTTCGCTTTAACCAAGTTCATCTTATATTCTTGATGAAAGTCAAAAGATGATCATGTGAAAATCATTTGGTAACATCTTACATGATTTGTGTGAGACAATCATTTGATGTAGACTCGGAATGTTTCAGTATTGATCTATCAATCACTTGAAAATTGCTTTGAAGCTAATAGTTTGTGTGAGACAGCTATTTTCGTCTTCTACGAATATTTCAATGATTGAAATGGGAGTTTAGTACAATTAACCATGATTGGATATAGCACAGTATGCGTACTTGTATGCTAACGGTTGCAAGTTATTCAAAGTCCGGGTACCATAGTATGCATACCCGTATGCGTACTGGTTGGTTAGTTGAAAGTCCGGGAACTTAGTATGCATACCCGTTGTTGATGGTGGATTTTAGTTCAGGGCTAAAATTATAAAACCAAACTTGATGCGCTGACATCCTGCAAAGGATAGAGCCATTCGATGAGTGATGAGTACCTCCTCACTTTATTTATTCGAAGCAATTCAATAAATACACAAAATTCACCCAAAATGGTGCGTGCAACAGCCATCCCAAATATTCTGTGAATTTTACTAGCATTAATAATTAATAATTAATGCATGATTTTCCTAGTATTTTTAAATGGCTTTGTGTTCTCAGCCGAACTCTCATTATTGACATGACATGACGACTGAGTGTTCACTCTCAGCAGAGTAACACGAATCTCCATGCCAGTTTTGAGACATGCACGAAATACCCGTACAGGCTACATCACTCTCTGACAGAGAGAGTCTCGCATAGACGCGCTTTGGTTTGCCCGATCGAGCATACTTAATTTCCTTAAGGGTAATCTAGACTGTCCGTATCAGTCTCAGAAATGATCACGGCCACACAAGTTGGTCGCATGATTTAACCAACCTAGCCAAACCCTAGCAGGATTAGGCGATTACCGTGATGACCACCGGCGGGCCCACTTATGCCCTAGCCAGTCGAACACCACACTTCACTCCCCAACACGTCAAACGCCAGCCCTAAAATAGGGTGGCTACGCTGCTTTGGGAGAAGCTCGACGAGCATAGAATGTTCAGGACAGTCTTAAAACCGTCACAACCGTCCAACTTCACCGGCATGGCTGGACGGATTAGATCATCCCATGAATGATCAGGGAAGCGCTAACGCACATGTTGGCGGGCCCACTCCTCACCTACCCGATCGACTCTCTCACGTCCTAACCATGGAGCAGAAAACGCTTGCTCGAAGTGAGGATGGCGTGATGCTTAAGGGGTCGTGGAAATTCCACTAGCGTCTTAAATCGATCACAACCATCCAACTTCGTCGGCATGTTTGGATGGCTTAGATCGCGCCTAGAACCATCGGACAGGTACACACATGTTCATCATCAGCCCAACGAGGGCCCCACACGATCGGCCTCCCCAAGGGAGGAGCATAACATGCAAAACCGTTTGGTTAAAGTTACATGCATACGACCGATCCAAAACCCTAATTAGGGTTTGCGACATATTACATGTGTCGCTAATCGATCACGAGCGTCCATCTTCGCAAGCTTGGATGGATTGTGTAGATGTAGACTTAATAGGTCCCAAGTATGTCAACATGATCATTGTGGGCCCATCTACACGCATGACCGATCAGCCTAGGCCAATCATGGCCGAACGACTCGAAACGCGCGCCCAAACTAGGCATGTCGCGCGGTTTCCAATTCCTTTGCGACAATGAATTTCTGCCGCAAATCGATCTCAACCACTCAACTTTGCCGGTCAAATTGAGTGGCTTAGATCACACCTTCATGAGACAGTGAGGTACAGACGTGTACACCGGCAAGCCGTCTACACGCATGCCCGGTCGGTCCTGCCAAAAACGCCTCCCATGCTTGGTTCGACCAAGCTGAAGAGTGATTCTTGCATACCTCTCCAAAACCCTAAAACTCCATCAACGGTCGCAGATGAGCGTCATATATCATCTCGTCCGTCCAACTCTACCAGCTTGGTTAGGCAGTCCAGGCTAGGAGTTAAACGACCAATAAAGCATCCCCATGATCACCGTCTGCCGCTCTTCCACATAGAGTGATCGGCCAAAGCATGGCTCGCCCATGCAGCCTCCAAACGATCACTCGAAGATGGTTGGACGTGGTGCTATTTTAAGACACCTAATCCGTGGAGCTTTAAAAACAGCGATGCTTCATACATGTTGAATGTATTCGATGCATTACATGCATAGATTACACACGATATTTCATAAATATCGATTTCCCAAATAACTTAGTTATTTAACCTAGCACCGTATGCTACTTTCTGTGGGTCCCACATCCACACGATCGAGACATCAAGCATGTCACAAACGGGGGGATACTTACTGGGGTATTGGTCTGGCGGTTTACAGCGCGCAGCGTGCAACACGCCATCACAAGAACGTGTCAGGAAGTGGGTTAAGACGTGATCGTGCAATCACCCACACGACCCCACTACTCCATCACTCAACTTCCTCCACTTCCTACTAGATGAGGGTTTGCGCTCAATGACTTGTATAAATAGGTCCCTTGCCTATTTCTAAACAACACATACGAACACAGAAAAAACTAAGTGTTGTCATCAATATCCAGAAATCACCATTCTGATACAAGTCATAAACAACCAACACCTTCAAAATCTCAACACCTTCTTCGCTTCCCTCCCTAAGATCAACCCCATCTCCTTCACTTTGTGACCGAAGCAAGTCTGGAACGGCAATTTCTTGGTTTAGGACAGAATTGTATAGATTGATCTCTCGAATCAAAAGCACTCTGTGCGTGCATTTGTTTAGGGTTTAGGTTCGTTTCTCATCCACACACACCCAAATTTACCAAAACCAGCAGAAACAGTTTTCACCCATAAACAATTGGCGACCACAGTGGGAGATTAATCTCTCGGTTCGTAAAGTCAATTTCTCCAATACCCAATCCTTTTTGGTTGATTTCAAAATGGCTGGTCTTAGGACTGCCCCAATAGCTTCAAATCCCGGTCGAAGCTCCTCCAACAAAGATACCCTCTTCCGAACGGTATATCTGATGGTGTGACCGGAAAAATCCCAATAATGATCGAGTTAGCACGGGTGCAGGAGATTCACACGAAGAACATGAACCTGATCAAAGAAACAATAAACGGCATACTCGATCTCCTCATCAAGATGACATCAGATATGAGCGTTTCTCCTGTCACAGAGGTTTCTACACTGGGGACTGATCCTCGCAACGATCCTCATCAAGTCAATAGTTTCACTATGAACCAGAGGCCGCTGGATCAGGAAGCGACTTCTCGAGTGGAAAGTTTATGCGAACTTTTACACCTCTCGAAGAATCAGCGGGCGGAGACGTTTGCAGCAATCAACCAGATAGCCCTGGACGTGCATTTAACTCCTTTGCGCCCATAAGCCTCAAGAACACCAGAGATGTCTGTGAATAATGTTACATTTACATAAGAAGACATGATGGCGGAAGAAGGTCACAACCGGGTTGCACGCATCAAGGATTCAGAGTTCAAGAGGGCCCTCATCGACACAGAAGCGTCTTCGAATGTGATTACTCTCAAGACGCTCGGGACGACCAAGGTTCGCCCAAGCAAGATCGTGGACGTATCACCCATGCCTGAAGACTATGCTGAATAAAGAAGTAGTTCGTATTCCTGCATCATTGTCTCCTGACGCACCAATATGTGGAGTGGAATTATTTGAAACAAGAGAATCTCCGCGCAAAGAATCAGATAAAGTTCATTACATCCCACTGCCCACGTGGGCGTCAATCCAGGAGGAGGACCGACTTGCATCATTGAAGGTTAAGCCCCATGATGCATCTTTGATACCAACCAGAGCTTCACCATGGCAACAACCACTACAAAGAATATTCCGTCCATGTAATGTTCCAAGCATCCCAGCATCGCATCCAGGAGAGTATAATAAGCTTGTATCAAATCACAGAGGAGTGGATTCAAGGTGGTACAATCAAAGTAAGCTGCACATGAGGACTGAAGCTTACTTCAGGTTTAGAAGTTTAAACGCGGACACCGCCTTACCAGCGAATGCAATGGAAGTACATCTTCCATGAGAAAATAAGCTCAGGATAATTACACATGGGGACTTTTGTCACGCTTCTTACTCATGGGAGATCCTGATCTACTCAAAGCCCAATTATGCGCGAAGGACATGCCTAGCGGAGACAGAGCTAAGTAATTATCCTTAAACTAAATGTTTTTATTGATTAGGCATATCAAATAAATTTTAAATCTCTTAGTGTTGAGACGAGAAAATTCCTCAACATTCATCACTGTGTTGCCAGGCAAACTGCCTCACCACATTTTTCCTCTTGGTGTTGAGATGTGAAAATTCCTCAACACCACTATTGTGTTGTCAGGCATACTGCCTCAACACGCTTTCCTCTTGGTGTTGAGACGTACAAATTCCTCAACACCGCTATTGTGTTGAGGCAAATTCCTCAACACCGCTATTGTGTTGCCAGGTAAACTGCCTCAACACATTCTCTCCTCTTGGTGTTGAGACGTGCAAATTCCTCAACACCACTATTGTTTTGCCAGGAAAACTGCCTCAACACATTTTCCCCTCTTGGTGTTGAGATGTGCAAATTCCTCAACACCACTATTGTGTTGTCAGGCATACTGCCTCAACACGCTTTCCTCTTGGTGTTGAGACATGCAAATTCCTCAACACCGCTATTGTGTTGCCAGGCAAACTGCCTCAACACATTCTCTCCTCTTGATGTTGAGACGTGCGAATTGCTCAACACCACTATTATGTTGCCGGGCAAACTGCCTCAACACATTTTCCCATCTTGGTGTTGAGATGTACAACACTATTGTGTTGTCAGGCATACTGTCTCAACACGCTTTCCTTTTGGTGTTGAGACGTGTAAATTCCTCAACACCGCTATTGTGTTGCCAGGCAAACTGCCTCAACACATTCTCTTTTCTTGGTGTTGAGACGTGCAAATTCCTCAACACCACTATTGTGTTGCTAGGCAAACTGCCTCAACACATTTTCCCCTCTTGGTGTTGAGATGTGCAAATTCCTCAACACCACTATTGTGTTGTCAGGCATACTGCTTCAACACGTTTTCCTCTTGGTGTTGAGACGTGCAAATTCCTCAACACCGCTATTGTGTTGCCGCAACCGCCTCTACACATTCTCTCCTCTTGGTGTTGAGACGTGCAAATTCCTCAACACCACTATTGTGTTGCCGTGCAACCGCCTCAACACATTTTCCCCTCTTGGTGTTGAGATGTGCAAATTTCTCAACACCACTATTGTGTTGTCAAGCATACTGCCTCAACACGCTTTCCTCTTGTGTTGAGACGTGCAAATTACTCAACACCGCTATTGTGTTGAGGCAAATTCCTCAACACCGCTATTGTGTTTCCAGGTAAACTGCCTCAACACATTCTCTCCTCTTGGTGTTGAGACGTGCAAATTCCTCAACACCACTATTGTGTTTCCAGGCTAACTGCCTCAACACATTTTCCCCTCTTGGTGTTGAGATGTGCAAATTTCTCAACACCACTATTGTGTTGTCAGGCATACTGCCTCAACACGCTATCCTCTTGGTGTTGAGACGTGCAAATTCCTCAACACCGCTATTGTGTTGCCAGACAAACTGCCTCAACACATTCTCTCCTCTTGGTGTTGAGACGTGCAAATTCCTCAACACCACTATTGTGTTGCCAGGCAAACTGCCTCAACACATTTTCCCCTCTTGGTGTTGAGATGTGCAAATTCCTCAACACCACTATTGTTTTGTCAGGCATACTTCCTCAACACGCTTTCCTCTTGGTGTTGAGACGTGCAAATTCCTCAACACCGCTATTGTGTTGAGGAAAATTCCTCAACACCGCTATTGTGTTGCCATGCAAACTGCCTCAACACATTCTCTCCTCTTGGTGTTGAGATATGCAAATTCCTCAGCACCGCTATTGTGTTGCTAGGCAAGCTGCCTCAACACATTTTCCCCTCTTGGTGTTGAGATGTGCAAATTCCTCAACACCACTATTGTGTTGGCAGGCATACTGCCTCAACACGTTTTCCTCTTGGTGTTGAGACGTGCAAATTCCTCAACACCACTATTGTGTTGTCAGGCAAACTGCCTCAACACATTTTTCCTCTTAGTGTTGAGACGATAAAATTCCTCAACACTCACCATTGTGTTGCCAGGCAAACTGCCTCAACACATTTTTCTTCTTAGTGTTGAGACGTGAAAATTCCTCAACACTCACCATTATGTTGCCAGGAAAATTTCCTCAACACTCACTACTGTGTTGTCATGCATTATAGTGCTCAGGGCTCCACCGCCTCAACATTCGTCTTTGTATTCAAGGATCGCTGAACCAACATGGCACCAATACTCCATGGCCAAGACAGAAACGCGCCAGCACAAATATTGCAGATTGCACATGCCTCTTCCCAAAGGTCAATCGAAATTTCCTGGTAATCTTCTCATGTCTTGCCCTTTCGATTTTTCATCCTTGTCTGTCACCATCTCATGCCTACCCCGGAATAGTGCAACCATTACATGCTACGCAGAGGACTTAATGCTGATAGTGAATTTTAGTTCAGGGCTAAAATTGTAAAACCAAACTTGATGCGCTGACATCCTGCAAAGGATAGAGCCATTCAATGAGTGATGAGTACAACCTCACTTTATTTATTCGAAGCAATTCAATAAATACACAAAATTCACCCAGAATGGTGCGTGCAACAGCCATCCCAAATATTCTGTGAATTTTACTAGCATTAATAATTAATAATTAATGCATGATTGGCCTAGTATTTTCCGTGCCGTGTTCTCAGCCGAACTCTCATTATTGACATGACATGACGACTGAGTGTTCACTCTCAGCAGAGTAGCAAGAATCTTCATTCCAGTTTTGAGACATGCACGAAATACCCATACAGCTACATCACTCTCGACAAAGAGAGTCTCGCATCGACGCGCTTTGGTTAGCCCGATCGAGCATACTTAATTTCCTTAAGGGAAATCTAGACCTGTCCGTGTCAGTCTCGAACGATCACGGCCACACAAGTTGGCCGCATGATTTAACCAACCTAGCAAAACCCTAGCAGATTAGGAGATTACCGTGATGACCACCGGCGGGCCCACTTATGCCCTAGCCAGTCGAACACCACACTTCACTCCCCAACACGTCAAACGCCATCCCTAAAATAGGGTGGCTACGCTGCTTTGGGAGAAGCTCGATGAGCATAGATTGTTCGAGACAGTCTTAAACCGTCACAACCGTCCAACTTAACCAACATGGTTGGACGGATTAGATCATCCCATGAATGATCAGGGAAGCGCTAACGCACACGTTGGCGGTCCCACTCCTCACCTACCCGATCGACTCTCTCACGTCCTAGCCATGGAGCAGAAAACGCTTGCTCGAAGTGAGGATGGCGTGATACTTAAGGGGTCATGGAAATTCCACTAGCGTCTTAAATTGATCACAACCATCCGCCGGCATGTTTGGATGGCTTAGATCGCGCCTAGAACCATCAGACAGGTACACACATGTTCACCATCAGCCCAACGTGGGCCCCACACGATCGGCCTCCCCAAGGGAGGAGCATAGCATGCAAAACCGTTTGGTTAAAGTTACATGCACACGACCGATCCAAAAACCTAATTAGGGTTTGCGGCATATTACATGTGTCGCTAATCGATCAAGAGCGTCCATCTTCGCAAACTTGGATGGAGGGTGTAGATGTAGACTTAAAAGGTCCCAAGCATGTCAACATGATCACCGTGGGCCCATCTACACGCATGACCGATCGGCCTAGGCCAACCATGGCCGAACGTCTCGAAACGTGCGCCCAAATTAGGCATGTCGCGCGGTTTCCAATTCCTTTGCGGCAATGGATTTCTGCCGAAAACCGATCTCAACTTTTCCGTTCAAATTGAGTGGCTTAGATCACACCTTCATGAGACAGTGAGGTACGGACGTGTACACCGGAAAGCCGTCTACACGAATGCCCGGTCGGTCCTGCCAAAACGCCTCCCATGCTTGGTTTCGACCAAGCTGAAGAGTGATGATTGCGTACCTCTCCAAAACCCTAAAACTCCATCACCATTCGCAAATGAGCGTCATATATCATCTCGTCAGTCCAACTCTACCAGCTTGATTAGGCATCCCAGGCTAGGAGTTAAACGACCAATAAGGCATCCCCATGATCACCATCCGCCGCTCTTCCACATAGAGTGATCGGCCAAAGCATGGCTCGCCCATGCAGCCTCCAAACGATCACTCGAAGATGGTTGGACGTGGTGCTATTTTAAGACACCTAATCCGCGACTTACTCCGTTAAGCTTTAAAAACAACGATGCTTCATACATGCTGAATGTATTCGATGCATTACATGCATAGAATACACACGATATTTCATAAATATCGATTTCCCAAATAACTTAGTTATTTAACCTAGCACCGTATGCTACTTTCTGTGGGTCCCACATCCAAACAATCGAGACATCAAGCATGTCACAAACTGGGGGATACTTACTGGGGTATTGGTCTGGCGGTTTACATCGCGCAGCGTGCAACGCGCCATCACAAGAACGTGTCAGGAAGACATGGACGGTTAGTGATGATGGGAAGTGGGCTAAGACGTGATCGTGCAATCACCCACACGACCCCACTACTCCATCACTCAACTTCCTCCACTTCCTACGAGATGAGGGTTTGCGCTCAATGACTTGTATAAATAGGTCCTTTGCCTATTTCCAAACAACACAGACGAACACAGAAAAAACTAAGTGTTGTCATCAGTATCCAGAAATGACCATTCTGATACAAGTCATAAACAACCAACACCTTCACAATCTCAACACCTTATTCGCTTCCCTCCCTAAGATCAACCCCATCTCCTTCTTGTGACCGAAGCAAGTCTGGAACGACAATTTCTTGGTTTATGCCAGAATTGTATAGATTGATCTCTCGAATCAAAAGCACTCCCGTGCAGTGCATTTGTTTAGGGTTTAGGTTCGTTTCTCATCCATACACACCCAAATTTACAAAACCAACGAAATGCAGTTTTTCACCCATAAACACCCGTATGCGTCTTCGGCTTAAGTTCAAGTCCAGGAATTCAACTGAGTTTGGTGGTGTACGACAGTATGCTGACACGTTCGCATACTGGCGAACCCAGACAAGTTCGGCCACTTAGGTATGCGTACCCATTTGCATACTTGAGTAGGTTACGTTCTAAAATCGGTTTGTTCATGAACTAATACATTTATAAATTAAGGAATGCAATCTTTTGCAAACCGTGGCTATAATGTTCATGAATTGATTCGAGTGAATCAAAATCGATTTTGCTTCAACCGTGTCTTGTATACTTCTGTGAGAATATAAACAATTGAACAACTCTAGAACTAGTTTCATTTGATTCATTTGAACTAGTTGTATTAATATGGACAAGGTTGATATGAAAGTGTTCATATGGCTAACTTCGGTTAACTATTGTTGAGCCAACAAGGTGTACATGTTTAGTTACGTTTACCCATATCTAAATGAAGTCACTTTTCATTTGTGTGTAACAAGCTAAGTTCGATCTAACGGTTGAAAGATATTAGCTTGAGTCTAATCAGTTTTTCATCTAATGGTGAATATTGAATGCTCATTATCAAGGTAATATTGATTGCAAACCCTGATTTGAAGACTATATAGGGGGAAACTTTAGCAATTGGGAAACCTAATCCCCATACCTCCTGTATGATACTAGTTGCGACTAGAGTCGACTCTCCTTTAACCTAGGTTTTTCTAAAACCATTATAGGTTAACGACTTAAAGACTCCATTGGGATTGTGAAGCGGAGATCCAACTATTTTTCTGTAGTTGCGTGTTATGATCTTGTTGTTTTCTATCGTATTGAGTATTATCTTCTATAAGATTTGCTCGAGATTTAATCTCCGATAGGCAAGATAAAAATTAGTCACAAACATCTTCGTCTCATCGTTTGTGATTCCACAATATCTTGTTTCACTACCATACGATTAAGATTATTGTGAGGTGATTGATATTACTAGGATGTTCTTCGGGAATATAAGTCCGGTGTATTAATTGGTTCATGTTCACCTTGATTTATCAAAAAGACGGAACAAAACTCATAGGTATTTCTGTGGGAGACAGATTTATCCATTCAATTGACTTTTCTGTGTGAGACAGATCGGTTTATCAAGTCTTTGACTTTGGGTCGTAGCAACTCTTAGTTGTGGGTGGGATCAACTAAGTGAATCAAGTGCGTAGAGTCCTACTGAGATTTAGAGGCGTAAGGAACGCGACTGTACCTTAATCAATGTGAGATTGGTTAGGGCTCAACTACATTCCGGTCAAAGTTAACTTGTAGTAGGCTAGTGTCCGTAGTAGTTTAATACATTGTGGTGTTCAAATATGGACTAGGTCCGGGGTTTTTCTGCATTTTCGGTTTCCTCGTTAACAAAATTTCTGGTGTCTGTGTTATTTCTTTTCCGCATTATATTTTCTATATAATTGAAATATCACATGTTGTGCGTAGTTCAATCAATTAGATAATCCAACCTTTGGTTGTTAATATAAATTGATTGACACTTGAACATTGGTCTTTGGTACCGTTCAAGTTGTTTCACATAATAATCGGGGCTCGCGGATTTCTATCTGTTTGATTTCTTGATTACATTGTGAAACAAAGATACAACTCTTGGATATATTTCCATTGATTGAGTCGATTGTCTAGTTGATTCTCTTGGAATTATATTGGAGTTTGTCCATACAGATTTCCTAAACGAAATATTGGGTGAGGTTGTTAGACCCCCGCTTTTTCAGGTAATATCTGATAACTATCCAAAATGTCACATCCAAAACAAAAAAAAAAAAAAAAAATACTTGGTTTACTTGTTGTGATTACTCATTTTCCATCATGTGATTCTAAATTATAATTCCAACGCCAAAATTAATTTTAGGGTTATTTAACCGTTGGTACCCAGTAAATGTCCAACACCTAGCTTTGGTACCCAATATTTGAAATATTAAGGGTTGGTACCTTGACCAGTCAGAGACTGTCAAGTCAAACCGTTGACTTAACCTAGTAAAATCTTCTGTAACTGAGATCGTGTTATTACAATATTAACCTTATAAATGCTAACAAAGACTTGGTTTGTCCTAACGTCTGAACACGTGTAACCATCCTAGATAAATCAGATCTCGATATATTGGACGGACACGAATGATGCACGCTTTACTGTTTTAGTCCACACGTATTTTATAAACTAAGAAAATCCGTTCTCAGAGTTCGACCTCATCTTCTCAAATGTGAAAGAAGCCATTGTCAAAGGTCTGTATGTAGCTGACCATAGGAAATCCAATCAATACCTTAATTTCTCACAAAGTTATGCATCTGAACTCTCTATTTGTTTTCCTTTAATTCACTTTTGATTTCGTGCATATGCTAAGCTTATTTGATTTCGTGCATATGCTACATATCTAAAAGAGGAATTTATTATCTGTCCAAGATCATTTCAAACATGAATTTGATTGCTTACATCAATTGTAAGTTTTTCATTTCATGGAATTTTGTTCATTTTTTTTTTTTGTAGTGAAGTTGGGTTTTTTAATTAGGGTTTAGGGATTTGAAAGATTCAAGAAATTTGTTGATTTTGATGTGGAGGTTTGAAAGAATTGGGAGTTTTCATGTGTTGATGCGTTGGAAATAAAATGGAAGATTGTGAAGAATTGTTGACGATAGGGTTTAGGGATCTCATTTCTTTGATTTTCTCATGCCATTTTTTGCTTAGCTTGGATATATAGTTTGCTGATGGTGTTACAACTTACAAGTGTTGATTGGTCTTGGTCTCTGGTGCTTTTTGAGATATAACCGTGAACATAGACCTAGAGCTACTACATTTGATGATAGTAGGTGCGGAGAATTAAGGGATCATAGACAAATTCAAGTTAATTTGTTTAAGAAATCTCCTGTGAAGATGATTCATATGAGTAAGGTGTAGAAGAGGTTTTCTGCAGGTGTAAAGAATGGTGGTGGAAGGTGTATTTATCTACTAGATAAAATCGTGTGCTAACGGTTATTAACGCCGTTAACCTATTAATATTTTTTAATCATTTTAATTAGATAAAAAACGTACTATTAGGTCAACGGTTTGACTTAACAGTTTCTGACAGGTCAAGGTACCAACCCTTAATATTTCAAATATTGGGTACCAAATCTAGGTGTTGGACATTTGCTGGGTACCAACGGTTAAATAACCCTTAATTTTAGTTAAGTTGTCATCGCTTTCTTTCTTTTCACCCAAATTTATAAACAAGTTTCCAAAGTTTAGTATTTCTTAATTTATGACAGTCTATGTTATGAAAGGCGAGCTAAGCGCGCACCTAGACGCCCTAAGCGTACGAATCTCCCAAGGGGCGCCTAGAATAAAACTTCCTAAGTATTTGAAATGTGAACAAACTTTCCATTCTTATTTTTTTTTTGGGTACCTTAGGCGTGCCTAGCGCCTAAAACAACATAGATGATAGTAACATCATATACATATATCCTTGATATCTGATATCGAATGATATCCCTAAGGATACTGGCCTTCTAAAATCTATCTACTTCGGGTGATTCTTAGATACTCAGTAGAATAAACTCGTACAAGCATGGGATATTCGTTGGGCTGTCATTGGGGATCCGATATCCGTTTACGAATATCCGGATTCCGATAGGATATTTTCCTACATAACGGTTATCGGATATCGGAACCGAAAAACTTATCGTAACGGAAGTGGTTGAGGCAGTTTTCGTTACGATAATCCGATACCGTTATCTACACATGCATAAATCTTATACATATACCCTTTATCCTTTCTTAGTTCTCATTTCTTCGACACAAAAGAGAGAGAAAGAGAGAACTCAAAGAAGAAAAACTCACCTCATTGCTGCTTTCCATCTTCCGAATCGTCTTTTTCTATTCAAATCATGTGTGATTACTAATTAGAAAAGTAGGGTTTTCTTCTTCTATTTCTTTTGAGCTCAATTTCGATCTTAAAACTCAATTTTCAATTTAGGGTTTCTGAAATTAAGGTTTTTAGAATTGATTTGCGATTGTGAAATTAATCATGTCCCAAAGCGAAAGAGCATCCAATCATGTTGGTTCCTCAATCAATCCCTCATTTTCAGTGGCATCACAATTACATGAACATACAAGTGTTCAAGGTTCAAGAATTAACTCAACACCGTTATACCGTGATTTGTCCCGGAGAAGAAGGATAAGTAGAGGAAAATCCAGTTGTAGCTGAAGAAAATAAAAAACTACGTTCAACAAGATCTGAGGTTGTGATAATTTTAGCCGAATGCAAACATTGTAAGAAGAGAATTGAAGCGACAAGTAACCAAGGAACCAGCCGCTTGAAGTCCCATCTAGCTACCCGCAAAGATAAGTTAGAGAATAAGCACGAACAAAGAAAGATTATGATGCAATCAAAGCAGGTAATGCACAAATTAAGTTAGCTAATTAGAAATATGATCCCGATTCTACTAGGATACTTGTTTCCAAGATGATTGCTAAGCATGATTATCCAATCAATATAGTTGAGCATCCATATTTTAGAGAGTTTGTTAGGTCTTTGAATTCTTCTGCTAATATGTACAGTAGGAATACAACTAGGGATGATATCATGAAACTTTACGCTGAGTTCAAACTGCAATTACAAGAATAATTTGACACAATAACATCTAAATGGAGTTTAACAACAAATATGTGGACATGTAAACATACAAAAGATGGTTATTGTTGTGTGACAATGCATTATATAGATGATGATTGGAAACTGATTAATGTAAACATACAAAAGATGGTTATTGTTGTCTGACAATGCATTATATAGATGGTGATTGGAAACTGATTAAGAAAACACTAGCATACTTTTATTGTCATCACCATATACTGGAAAAGTTCTAGCAGATTCTGTGAAATCAGTAGCTCTAGATTGGAACATAGATAATAAGTTTTTTGTTGTAGCTGCTGACAATGCTAGATCCAATGATGTTATGATGGCAAATCTTAAGAATTGACGTTTGATAGCTAGGATTGTCTAGTTCTTGAGGGGGGTTTGTTCCAAACGAGGTGTAGCAATCAAATATTGCAATTAATTATATTATATGGAATAATAACAACTACTCCATTTATAAATACAGTCGAGAGTGTGTGAAATATGTCAAGTCAAGTCAGGCTAGAAAAGAGAGAGGTTTGCAAATGTCATTTCACAAGTTAAGCTTCATGGAAGGTCTGTTAGTTTAGATATGGACACCAGATGGAACTCCACCTTTAACATGCTTAAGGATGCAATTCATTTGAGACAAGCATTTGTTAGGATAGCTGAATAGGATTCTGACTTTGATATACTACCAAATACTCAGGAGTGACAGCAAGGAATACATATATGTGACTGTTTGCAAGTGTTTGATGTGATCTCAACCAAGTTTGCAGGAATTAAGTATCCCACAACAAATATGTATTACAATGGGGTGAATGAGATTCATAAATGCATTAAAGGATGGGAAACAAGTGAGCATGAGTATATCAGAGATATGGGATTGAATATGAGGTCAAAGTTTGATAGCTATTGGAATGAATCTAACTTGTTGATGAGCATTGAGTTGTTTTAGATCCCAGTATAAGGTTAGATGGGTAGAGTTTGTTTTTAAAAGATTGCATGGTTCGCATAACTATTACACTTATTATAACAAATTTTATACATCACTCAGTGCACTTTTCTCTTCTTATGAAACCAACACTACAACTCCAGATTATTTTGATAATTCAGCTAGTGGAATGAGTTCAGCTGGATTAAAGATTTCTGCAGCTACAACAACAACAACAAATGAATTTGGTTATGATGGAAACAATGTGATTGAGGTTCAGAAGTCAGAGTTGGAGAAATACTTAGAGGAACCAGTTATTCCTAGAGGCACAACCACTGATGAATTGAGGTTTTGATATATTGAGTCGGTGGAAGAATCATGCTCCTAAGTTCCCAACTCTTGCAAAGATTGCAAGAGATGTATTGGTTGTTCCGGTGACACGTGTAGCATCGAGAATCAATGTTGATCTTGGTGGTAGGGTTCTTACAACTCACGGGAGTTCATTAGCTCCAAAATATATTCAAGCATTGCTTTGCTTGATTGATTGGCTGTCGGATCACAATGTGATGATAGTTGGATTCTTGGTTGGTAACTTTCCTTTGATCGTTTCCTTTTATATTTATTGCACTGTCATTGCCATCTAGCACATTTGATTTCCTTTGAAAATGCAGATGTATAAGAACTAAGGAGTAAGGAAGGACTAAGGAGGAATGCATTTGCAGTTGCCTTTGCGATCTATGACAAGCTATGAAAATTCACATCTTAGTCCAAGAATCCATTTGTTTTTGAGTTTCGACACTTTTCCTTTGCAAGAACATGTAACTAAGCAATTTACAACATTTGTATGTATGTCTTTACTTTGTGTGGCATGGTTTGAATAGAAAAATATCTATTTTGAGATGAATTTGGATTTGAAAAACTTGTATTTACGTGTTCATCGATACCGAAAATTATCGGAAAATTATCCGATAGCCGATAACTCCAACGTAACGGAATCAGAATTGAATTTCAGATTTCCGTTGGAAATTATCGGATATCCGGTATCTGATAAATCTGATCGTAACGGAAGCGGTGAAGCCACTTACGATAAGTGTCGTTGACAGCTATCCGTTAGGATAAGTACCGTTGACAACTCCCTAGATATTCGGTAATATATTTACAAGATTGAGAGGAAGTGCATCAAGTGTCGGGCTTCCAAACATACACGAATAACTTGGTCCCATACTCGGCCAATTGCTAACGGAGAGACTTACCATGTAAAGAAAATTGAAGCTAATATTTTGAGGATATGTTCCTCTTGCCATGTTCTACAAGCCTACCAAAAATGAACGCATTCCGAAATATAACATCACGATCTACTACTTTGAAAATGAGCCGTTAAAAATCAACGGATTTGTGGTCAGTCGAAATTAAGATCGGTAGATCGTGAGGTTTTATATTTCGGAATGCGTTCATTTTTGGTAGGTATGTTGAACTTGGTAAGAGGAACATATTCTCAAAATATAAGCTTCAACCCCATCGCCGTTTGGTTTTTATCCGCAAAAAAAACGTCCAACGTGTGAGATAGCGTGATAATAGAAGTGTGATGGGATCCTTCCTCCCATGTAAAACTGTAAATATTTTAAAGTTCCATAGTTATATAGACATAAGATGGTCCCAATGGTGGTCCTAGACGACTGCGCAATGATCATCAGCCAGTACCACTGCCGTATCTTTTATCTCCGGACGTACGATGAATACGTAATGCTTACACAACTCCCTAATAATCGCATCAAACGGCTATTAACAGCTGTCCTAAAAAGCATGAGAAAACTTTTGATTGCTATACAAAGTTCGGTTGTTGTACACTGTGAACTGTAGCCATAGACTTGGGCAGAGCCTAAAAGCTTTAACAGTGAGGAAGAATCTAATCTAAGTCTAAACATGCATACAAATTTCAAAAAGAAAGAAATCGGGGACCCACTCCATTCAACTAGTCATCCCACAACAGCGGTTCTAGACAGACTGAGTGTCTAAACCAGATAAAAACCACGAGTGAAAAAGGTCTCACAATTTCTTTTGGTGGGTCCCGTCGGGCCCCGCCGGAGAACAGTATGGGGACCACTTATGGTGGGGCCCAGTGAAAGTATGTGAGGAATGGTTTTGGCGTTGTTTTTATAAGCGGTTAAAATAGACTTTGCACTCTAAATGGATTTGGAGATATGGCTCGGAGAAGTTTGCTTTGTGGAGAAGAATTATAAATCAACAATTTGGAGGTGCATTTGAGGCTTTTTTTCCTTCTCTGACAAGGAACTCAATTTGTCATAGTGTTTGGACTGGTATTTTGAAAGCTAGAGAGTTTGTAAAAGATGGAACAATTTTGAATATTGGTTCGGGTGTGTGCATGCATTTCTGGGATGATGTGTGGATTGGGGAATTTCCATTGAAACAACTTTTTCCTTCTCTCTTTCAGATTGCAAGACAAAAACACGCTATTGTAAGTGATTTGATCTCAGATGAAGGTGCCTGGATTCTAAACTTTTCTAGAACTTTAAATGAACAGGGAGGTATTGGAGGTGGCAAATTTATTGCAGAGAATATTGGTGATCCTTCAGGCTTGTGAATGAAGATTCAAGACAGGTGGCGCTATGGAGAGGAATTTTCGGTGGCTAATGCTTATCTTTGCTCTTGAAAGCGGTGGTTTGTTAACTTTCCCGATAAGCGGTGTGGAACTCAAATGTGCTAGTTAAAGGTATCCTTTCTTGTCTGGACTTTGTGCTTTAATGGCGCGCCAACTTTTGATTACTTATACAATGCTGGATTAGTGCAAGATCCCACTTGTATATTCTGTGAAACCTGTCTGGAAACAAATGAGCATTTGTTCTTGCACTGTAAGTTTGTCTTTGATATATGGGCTTATTTTCTTAAAAGTTTCAACATCAACTGGGTTTTAGCTAGAAATGTGAAGACAAACCTTTGGGAATGGGGTGATAGGTGCCGACAAAGATCTAGAAGCAGAAAAAAGAAAATCTGGAGCATCTTGCCATTTGCTATTTGGTGGTGTGTCTGGAATGAACGAAATGCGAGAGTTCATAATAATGTGAAGAAAGATTTGGATCAGATGATTGAGGAGATTAAATGTTTGATGTTTAATTGGGGTTTGAAGTCGCAAATTTTTTCAGGCTTTCAGTTATCCACTTTGCTATGTAATTGGAATGCAGTGATGCATTGACACTCTTTGTAACTTTTTTGTTCATCTTGTGTCACTTATTTGGTGACATAATGATATTTTAATCAATTTTGCCCTTTAGTCAAAAAAAAAAAATAGACTTTTTGATCACACAATTGCATGCTACTGCTGACCCTAGTTAGTAATTCGGGATTCGGCAAACGTACGGAACGACAAACGTACGAGTATTATACGATTTTGTGAAACCCAAATTCGGTCCAAAATTCGGTCAACGGGACATGATTCGTCAGTAATTCGGAACGGCATACGTACGTGTATAATTCGATTTATAAATGTGAGTTCGGCTCTGATAATTCGGTATCTATAAATAACAAATAATTTGTATTTATAAGGTCATATACCAATTTTAATGCATATGTGTGAGTTATTTAAAGAAAAAATAAACTTAATACTAGAAAACCGCTGCCACGGTGGGAGGGCCGACCGAAGAAAAATCAAACACCTCTATAATGGGACCGTAAGAAAAACTTCTTACTTCCCACCAAATAAACCACGGTGAGGAGGGCCCAGCATAATACTGAGTTATACATGGTGTTCTAGCAGATAACTTGTCTCATAATGGCTTGAACAAAAAAAAGAAACCGTGTCATAATGCAACATTGTTGTGGTGGCGGCAACAACGGTTGCAGGGGTTTGGTTATGTATGGGACCATGGGTATTTGGGTACCCTTCGAGGGTGTATGATACTACGAGATATCAAGTTTGATGTACCACTTGAGTTTTGTTCCCACGAGTCCTAGAAAGCAGATGCATGACTGACGGGTGTGAATTTAGTATAACATAGCTAAGGGTAGTACAGTAGTTTCCCAATGTGTATATGAAAAATGAAGTAAACCTAATCCTTAGGCCTCTTCCTATGGGTATGTCAAACACTTATATTTGGCATATATGCATCCACTATGGGTATGCCAAACTGTCAAACTCATATGCCAATATGTTATTCCTGGCATATAGGCATAGGAGACAGAGTTTCCATCGAGCGATAGAGATTCTATCGCTTCACGAACGACAGAGACTCTATCGGCAGCGATATTCTCTTTATCTCCAAATGATATTCACTTTATCTCCGAGTAATTATATATATATATATAAATTATCCTTCTCTCCTACTTTTTCATTATTCTAATATATTTTTATATTTAAAGGGTCCCACTAAATATATTATAACACTAAAACTTTTATAAATACCCCACCACACAAACACAAATATATTTTTTATTCATTAGGGTCCCACCCAACACAATTAAATATATGTTTTTAATCAAGTTTGGCATATCTACCATAGTGGGGAAACTCATTTGCCATGCCACATGGCATGCCAAACAACATTTTTTTGCCATACCCATAGGAAGAGGCCTTAATGTTCTTGTCCGCAGTTCTCCCTTCTTCTTCCTCGTCTCTTTTCTAAACTAAAGGTACCACTGTTGACATTTTTCAGATTTAAATGAGTAATTGAAAACTCCGTGAATAAATTTGATCTCATGTGCTTTGTTCTTCATTTTTTTCTATTTTTTCTTCTTGTTTGTTTGATCAATTTCCTAAAATTGAAACGAACTTTAAACTGCTGTTGTCTGCTATTGTGTTTGTATATGTAATCGAATATGAACAATTTTTTCCCTTTTTTTACGATTAGAAATTGAAAGAAAAATGGCTTCAGCCATGGGCGAAACTCAACTCTCAATCTGATTCGCTAATGGTGATCTTTGGCGTGGCGTTGGTGGTGGAGATTTTGATTAGTTTGATTGTAATTGTTTCTTATTAGTTTGGGTATGATTGATTGAAGTAGAATTAGTTGAAGGGAGGGTCAAAGAATATTCAATTTCAAGAGTTAAGGTGGTGCTGATGTTGTTCCATGTTACGGTAGTGGGTTGTGGTGGGAGTTATGGTGGTGGTGCATCTTATGTTCTTATTTTTTGATTGATTTTGTAATTAATCTCTCAGTAAAATCATCTAGTGTTAGTATTGTTATCATTTGCATCAAAGAAAGAAGAAATTAATGTTCTTAAAATTTTAATTTTCATGAAATTTGGTAGTGGTGGTGGATATGGTTTTCGTGGTTGTGATGGAGTTGATGGTGAAAAGAAAACGAAAGAAGAGATGGGTGATTTTTAAAATTTGGTGATGATGGTATTGGTTGCGGTTTCTAATGGTGGTGATGGTGTTACTGGAATTGGAGGTGGAGGAAGAGGCCGGTGGTGGTGACAATTAAACAAGATGAACCTGAATGTTGCGAATGTAATAGTGGTAGTGGTGTTGCTTCCTTGCTGGAGTGTAATGGTGGTGATGGTATTGTTGGGACTGAAGAAGGTTTAGTAGGGGTTATCGGGAGTGAGTAGGGATGAACGGAAGAGAATAAGTTTTTGGTTTCGGGTTCTAGTGGTGCTAGTAGTACTGGGGAGATGGCAGGGGTGCTGTTAGTGGTGGCGGTGGTGCTGGAGGTGTATTGGTGGACTGGTGGTGATGAAGGTGTATTGGTGATGCTGGTTAGAGATGGTTGTGGCGGCGGCGGAGGTGGTGTTTCTGGTTGTGGCTGTGGCGGAGGTGGTGGTTCTAGTTGTGGCGGTGATTGTGACGATGATGGTGACCGTGGTGGTAGGTGAAGAAAGCAGGTGGTGCCGGTGAACGGGAGTGGCAGCGGTGAAAATAAAATAAATAGAAAATAAAATAAATAGAGGTAAGGATAATTAAGGAAGTGGTTTTTAAGTATAAGGGTATTCTGGTCAGTTCATGGAAACGGGAGAAAACTCTTAGACGGGAGAATCCAATCTTTTTCATGAAATTGTGAATTTTCGTTAGGTTTCAATTGATAATTTATACAACATTAGTCATCCAAGAGGGCGTGGTATAGTGGTTTAGATGCTTGGTTAGTGAGTTAGAGATCTCTCTCACCTTCACTTTCAAATCTCTTTAGTCATTTTTGTTTCATAAAAATTACAACAACGTCTAATATTGGGTCGTGTATGCTCGGGAGGCAGTAAATCCCAAATAGTGGGGTCTTTGAAAACTTAAAAGCTAAAGAATTTACGGCGAATTAAGCGGACGTATCATTCGGGATACGTAAAATTTGTGAACGATTCGCGAATAATCCGGAAATGCCACATAATACGCGACTTGGATTCGGAGTCGTAAACTACGTGAATAACACTGTAAAATTCGTGAAACGAAAAAAATTTAATAACTAGGCTGCTGACAATAGTTTTGATTCCTTGTTGATGGGATCGTACGATATTTTCCTAACTCGAACCATCTTTGGGTTGCACGGACGCGGACGCGTAGACGCGGACACGACACGACGCTGACGCGGACACTACAAAATTTTCAAAAAATTAGGACGCGGACACGTATATACATATTTTATTTATATATATATAATCATGTATTTATACAGCAAAGTCAAGTATTTCGACCTAAAAATTAGAAAATGATGTTATATATGTATAAATTTTAAAAGAAAAGAAGATATCGTTTGTTTATACACGCTTAGAATGTCAAATAATCAGTCACTATTAAACACACAGCACAATCAAAATGTATTCTTAGATCAACACATGTCCAACTAAGGGTATACGTGATGTCATTTCCAATTACCAAATCCGAATAAAGACCTAAATTATTGATCGAAATGTGTGTCTTTCTTCATTTGGCTAATAATAGTAAAAATAAAGGAAAAAGTTTATATGAAAATGAAAAAAAAAATGCGTCCGACACGCGTCATTGGTGCGTCCAAACCCGACGCGCGCAGGACGCGCAAATTGGTGCGTCGGACACGCGTCGTGTCGGCGTCCCACGCGCGTCCTGTGTCCGCCGCGAGTCGGACGCGGACACGGCTTAACAAATGGAGCGTCCGTGCACCCCAGGAACCATGTGATTGTATTAGACAAGTATTATCATGCACACAGTATTCTGAACCGTACCCTGTATTTATAGTATTTTAATGATTTTTCTGACCCTACTTTCGGGTTTGGTTTATACATGTTCTCAATCGGAATATCCACAATATGATATCTGGATAAACTTTTAAGCTGCTGGGTAAGGAAAGGAAGGGAGTTGCGCCTTTTCTTTGCAAACCTTGAATATAGTGAAGAGTGAAAAGGGATCCCCTTTGATGTGCAAGGAGAAGAGAGAAAATGACTTTTCTTGATTCCAGATTTCACCGACACGTACTATTGAATTTGAAACCGGAAAACGAGGGAATCCCGTTTTATCGTGCGACTGTTTAATTGCAGACGTCGAAAAATCAAAACTAAGGAACAAAAAAAAAAAAAAAAAAAAAAAAGGAAATGAATCCAATAAATAAATAAAGGGAATTAAGCAGTGATGGAGGTGGTAGGGTCATGAAATTGGTTTCCTTGATGAGATGAGAGAGAAAGAAAAGACTTCAACATCAAGACAGTAAAAGAAGAAGAAGAAGAAAGGGGGACAGCTAAGCAATGAACAAGGATACTCACCTACCAGAAGTAGAGACCATATCCTTTTCATTCTCTCACGTTCATCACCCTCCTTTTTAGGACCTTCTTTTCCACCTCCTCCTCCTCTTCATCACAGTCTCACGCTTCTTGCTTGCTTTCTTTCTTTCTCTCCTTCATCCCTGTCCCGCTCTCTCTTAGATAGATAATAATTCAGTCTCTCATACTTCAGTTGCATGTTATACGGTTCAAGATTTAGGGTTTAAGAGTACAGGTTGTCTAATTCCCTCGTTAATTTCAAATTTCTGTTTGAATTTGATTCATTGGCGGTGGAATTTGCTAGAATTGTGTTTGCATTATACTTTGAATTCTCAGTTTTGTGTTTTGTTATATTGTTCAACAGGAATTCGAGTAAGTAATTGTCGGCAATTCGTTCTGCTGCTGCTGCTACTTCAGTTTTTTTTGAAGCTTCAAATTAAGATTACCGTGTCTTACGTTCAACATATCTCGAAGATTATTACATTAAAGGTTTGATTTCCCTTAACTAATTAGTTTCATTAGGGTTCTTTAATGTCTTCTATTCAATATTTGATTCATTTTTGAAGACAATATCACGCAATTACTCTTTCTTACCTAATTAACAACCTCTCCAAATCAACAAATTAATTCACTCAAGTTAAATTTCAAATTTATTATTTCTTGTTTTCTTCTCCGTTCTGCTGCAAATTCTGTTATCAAAGAAGTCAAAATTTGAATTCTTGGATAACACTTTTATTGGTACATTTTAAAGCAGAAATTTGAACATTGTTTTCGTATTCTGTTTGAATTTGAATTTTATCTTAGTTTTGGCTACTTTTCTGTTTTAAAAATTCAAATTTTGGTTGCTCACAAAAGAAATCAGCTTAATTATATTAAGAAACCATAATTTGGCGTTATTCAGCGAAAGGGACTCAATCTTTTTCTGGATTAACGTATTAATATGTTTATGCATATTTTTTCAGTATTTCTTTAACTTGAGCAAAATAATTTGGTACGCCTTCTTTTTCTATATACTTCGATTTACATTATGCAACACGACAAAGGGTTTTTTGAATTTTGTACAAACTAGGCTGTTAAACATGGACATGGTGGGTAACTAGGTAAAAATATGTTCAAATAAATCAGTGGGAAAAGAAAAATGGATAGAATGATTTTTTTTTTTTTTTTTTTGTAAGTTGGATAGAATGATTTAGGTGCGTAGTTCACACAAAAAGTATGATCAACCCATAAATTTCTTTCAAGTAAAGTAAATTACCATCCCTTTCTAAAAAATTAGGTTCAATAGAACCCAGGTCTCTTGACTATGGCTTCTGCAGTATTTGTAGAAGAACCAATTTAAACGTTACACTAAGAGAACAAAACCCCCGCTCGGAAAAAGAATCAACATCAAAGCTTAGCGCGTAGAAACTTCTTCTAGTTAGCAACGAAAGGATGCAATTGGGTATGGAGCTCTCGTGGTAGATACATTCAACTATTCGGTTCGAACAAGTTACAGAAGTCTTAGTTGAACTGTTCATTCCCAGCTCTAACCTACTTGTTCTCTTTGATATGAAACCAAGAAGCCTAAATAGGATTTTGGCCTCAATGACAAAATAGAATGTTCAAATTCTAAAAAGAAAACAAAAATCTTTAGGAGTCTAAAAAGGACCGGTCTAGGCTTTAGGTGCTGTCATACATACACTTCCCATATTCTTTTACACGGTTTTGCATGGATGACAATAGCTGGTGTTGCTTGTTTTAATTCCAAGCCAACAAGAGAAAGAAAGAAAGAAACGCTGTATATTCACACGCCTAGTCGTACACACACGTTGGCCAACCAATGAGATACTCTCTTTACACTATAATTACAACACCATCTCCTCATCCCTCGAGATTCTAAAATCTTATCAAAATCTTTATTCTTTATTCATTTGAGACTCTTACTATATTACCCTCGTCGCGTGAATAAATACGCGTCAACTATAAATCCTTTTTTTATTGCAATTCTATACAGAGAAGGAAAAGAAAAACGTAATCTTTAAGAAATTTATTTATATATTTATTTAAGATAACCTTTCTTTTTTGTGTATTCTAAGCAAGTAAATTTCCTCGCAGTTGATGAATATAGTCCACCCTTATATAAATACTAAACATAGTCACCATATCGTTTTTTACGAAATATATATCCATTAAGTATTTCCCGTCTCTTTCAGAGTTTCAGTCCTTTTAAGAGTTAAACCCTTTCAGTCCTTTTAAGTGTTAAACCCTAAAAGAAGTCTCAGTAAAACCCAATACTTCTTTCTTTCTCACAATCTCTATTGTTCTACATATACAGAGGGAAACAATCATGCTTGGTTCAGCTTTTATTGATGAGATAGGTTCCTCAAACAACTGCGGTGATTTATTCGATAGTATCGAAGATTTTCTAGACTTTCCTTTGGAAGAAGTTGAAGGAGACCTCGTCGGTGGAAGTGTCGGTGCTGGTAATCAGTTTGATAGTGGTGTTTGGCCCGGTTCAGCACCACCCATTGAACCTTTAACTACTGTTTTCAACAACAACAACACTACCTCAGACCTTGACACTGGACTTCCGGTGAGTTATTTCAAGCTTAGTTATTTTTCCGTCAGTTTTTTTATCTGGTTTTATTTACAAACATAAAGGATAACATTAGTTTTATCGAATAATAGTTTCACTGCATAAGAAAAAGTCGGTTTTCATTGCATAATAATAACTGATTAGTATAAATGTACGGATTATGGGTCAAAGTATACGTATATAGTTCGAGTAGGAGATTCTTTTTTAACTGCATGGAATATGCTTTTCTTGTAATAGCCGTTGGATATTTTTTTCACAAAAATCTGGTTAAGGTAGTAAATGCATTTTTGGGTTGGCTTTGAGTTGATCTCTTAGTTCAGAAAAGGTTTAACGGTTATGATGTCATTTCTATCTATTTTCGAATCGGAAGCTTACACGTCAAAAAACGGTTTTTCTCCAATGAATGTCTGACATGTGGCATTTCCGTAGTGTGACTAATTACCGGTTTACACGCACTGATATTTATCCTAACAAAGAACGTGCTAAATGGGTCCCACGAAAGAACCCCCACCATGTGAAGCGGTTAAATAAGTGGTTTACTAGGTTGTCCATTTATAGTCACGAGCAAGTCACATGGTGGTGCGGTCGGTAGCTGGGCCCACATGACAACCCAAGCTGTACACTTTTCATTCAACAAGAAAAAAGTTTGGTGGTCTCTTTATTGTCATGGGCCTTTTCTGTGGACTTTTTTCAGGGCCCATAAATTATTACTGTATCGGCTAAAGAAGATCCGTAGTTCCTTAAACAGCTTGATAGATATGTTGTTTAATGCCATAAATATGTTTCTCTATCATGTTACAGTTATTAGTTAACTCATCTGATTCCAGTAGCTTAACCTATTTAATTTCTATGTTCATCAGTATGATGATTTCCCACAGATGGAATGGCTATCAAGCTTTATGGAAGATTCTTTCTCGGGCGGAAGTATTATCCTAGACAGTGATACTACTACGAACGTTGTAGATAACAAAGACCATGTCAGCAGCAACATTAAGACTGAGAGTCATGAGTTTAATCAGTTCCAAACATCCAGTCCAGTGTCTGTCTTGGAAAGTAGCAGCTCTTGCTCTGGTGGCATGAAAACAATGCCACTGAATGCCGAATCTTTCATCCGAGGTCGTGCTCGTAGCAAACGTCCACGCCCTGCTACCTTCAACCCTCGCCCTGTCATACAACTTATCTCTCCAACATCATCCATTACGGACGCAGCAACCACCACAGCCACCAGCAGTTCAGAGATTCTTTCAGAAATTGGCAACCATGCAGAGTCCCGTGTTATGATGAAACTAGCTGAACGAGGTTATATGTCATCATTCGAACCCAAAAAGAAGATTAAGAAGATCAAAATTAAGAAAATCAAGATGCCACCCTTGTCAGGTTCGATGGACCATTATCAAAGTGTGGCTACTGCATCCAGTGCTCCTGTTAGAAAATGTCTGCACTGTGAGATAACAAAGACTCCACAGTGGAGAGCAGGACCCTTGGGGCCGAAGACCCTCTGCAATGCCTGCGGTGTACGTTACAAATCAGGTAGACTCTATCCTGAATACCGTCCTGCTGCAAGTCCAACCTTTGTTCCTTCTCAGCACTCCAATTCCCACAAGAAGGTCTTGGAGATGAGGATCAGAACTTGTGAGAAGATGCAGAAGCCAACAGTTGAATTCTTGCCAAAAGCTAGTCATTTGCTTGATGACATATGACTACGATGAAGAAGAATTAGAGACTTTTGTCATCTTGTTTGTTTTTTCATTTCTTAGTCCATTTTGTTTATTGTACAGAAATGAGAAGATGGGGAAACATGACCAAATAGATAACCATATTTTAGTTCACTAGAAAAGAGAGATGAAGAGAGAAAACTTAGAACAGGGTAGAAAGATAGCAGCTTATAGATTAGAATATAGAAGGTGTAGCTTGAGAACTAGGTTTAGTTAAGGAGAATCAACCATGTATGCCTTTCTTTGGTTAATTTTTAGAAATTCTTTTTGCAGTTAATAATTTGTTTGGAAAGATGAATGATGGATATCAAGTAACTAAACTTTTATGTTTCATTTGTTAAATTATCACCCTTGTCACTTTCTTTACGGTAACAGATCAGTGACAATCATTCAACTATTTCTTTCCAACATGCTTGTATAAGGGTAGTACCGTGCTCGTCGAGTTGCACAATTGGCATGGCAGCATGACCCCCTGATCGAACCTAAAACGGGGTAATGGCAATCCCTTGTGCAGAATGCTTCGGGGTGAGCTAACTAAGCATTACTAGGACCAGCCTTTGAGCTTCAACCAAGCATTACCTTAAACGGGGTAATGGCCTGCCAGCACTACAGGTAGACCCGCCCTTCAGAGCTTAATCAAGTGGTAGACTAAAGAGACAGACCAGCCCTTCAGAGACCAGCCTTTCATAGCTTAATCAAGTGGTAGACTAGAGGTGTCTCTTATTGGCTAACTGGTGTTGAAGAATCTACTGTAATCTAAGATCCATCCTCACCTGGTAGGATATATTGTCGAATTCATACATAGCCGTTCAGATTATTGCGTACTTGCCCAATGTCTACTGTTCTATGACTATCCTTATCAGAGTATCCACAGGGTTGGTTAAATAGCCAAGCCTGTTATAGGGGCGGCATGGTTTATTAGAGGGGCGGCATTGTAATAGGACAAAAAGGGTCATTATACATGATAATTCAAGTGTCTCTTATCCAAAAAAACTGGAAATGACAAATTAACCCTCATAATTGATAACCTAGTTTAGTGATGATAATCAAGTTTAGTGTTAATGATTAATTTCACTTAAAATCAAAATCAAAACCAAAATCAGATTTTTAGAGTTAAAAAAAAAAAAAAATTAGAGGAGAAGGTCAATCTCAATCAATTGAAGAAATTAACCAACAAAATGAAGAACCAAGACCTGAAAATGACCGGTATACTTCTAAATTATTCCCAACTAGCTTTTTGTTGCTCAAAGTTATCTAAAGTACGTAAAAAATTCAATTTTTTTACATTTTCAGAGCTAATTACGGTTGGAATTTTGCTCATAACCAATCAGTAAATCGAAGTTCTTGTTCGTAAAAGATGAACTACCAACCGTGAATGGTTAAATTTGAAGAAAACCCAATCGTAAAACCGATTACGATTTGGTAACTAAATGCTCGTCTGACCAGTAACTCAGTTACGGTTGGTAACCAAATGCTCGATACCAACCGTAACTGAGTTACGGTTCGTAAACTAAAATGGTTACCAACCGTAACTGAAGAAAATTCTCAAATATAAGAACATACGGTTGGTAATTGAACTATTACCAACCGTAGCAACATCAAAATCTCCAGTTACGGTTCGTAATTGAGTTAAAATCAACCGTAACTCACACAAACCCAGAAATTTCAATTTAAATTTCAATTTTCATCTAAAACCCTAATTTTTGATAGAAATTAAAATTAAATCGAACAAAATAAATCAAATCGTAATTGGGTTTTCAAAACATACCTCATATAAGTCATTACACTACAATTGATTAATTCTCGAATCGTTGATTAATCGAAGACGATGAAATTTAGAGTTTTAATGGAGGTTACGGTTGATGGGAGGAGGAGAAGAAAAGAAGAAAGAAAACAAATTTTCAATTTAGCTTTGATTTGGGTTAAAAAATGGGGAGGGTAATCTAGTCAATTTACACCCCCATATAGGACATCCCCTAACCAACTAGAGGGACATTACTATCACACTTCCACCCCTCTAATAAACCATGCCGCCCCTACAACAGGCTTGTAAATAGCAATTATGTACGGCAAGTCGGGAAAAAAATGCAATCCTACTCGAAAAGTTATTTTGTTTTTTAATGGCTAAAAGCTATATGGACAGGCGTTTGGCAGTATTGCCTCGCAAGTAGAGATGGCAAATGTCATATTTTAAGTTTGAGAACCTGAATGGACCTAGCTATAGGTTCTGACCACAATCTCATTCTCCTTAACAGAAATCCCAATTGCAAACCTGGTTTCATTCCTTCAAAAAAAATTGGCTACCATAAAGATTGCAAGGATATTATTGTTGAATGCTAGAGACAACAACACCGAGGGTCTTCAGCCTTCATGATTACAAGGAAATTAAAGAAGATCAAAATCAGAATGAAAAACTGAAACAAGAAAGTTTATGACAATATCATAACTAATTTGGATGATTGCAAGGCTACGCTTAATTGGATCACCAAGCATGTTTTTGATAACACTAGAGGTTTTGCTATCTGAGAAGCCAAAGATAACATCAAACATTGGTACAACATTCAAGAAAGTTTATAGAAAACAAAAAGTAGGGATCAAACTATTAAACTGGGAGATAGAAACACCAAATTCTTTCATGATTATGATAGAAAAGGGATGAGAAAAAAATAAGATTGATGTTATTCAGGATGAAAGAGGAGATTTGATAACTGACAGCTCTGACATTTCAGCTTGCTTGATAACTCACTTTAAGAAAATGACAACTGTTGAATATATAACCATCAACCCTGAAATCATCAACCTCATACCTACCACTACACCAAATTTAGGGTTTAGCAACCCAGATTAGCAACAGAGCTAGAGCTGTTGCTAATTCGCAACTAAAAGTAGCAGTTGCCAAATTTTAGCAACAGCTATTTTATGTTACTAAACTCGCAACAGACCATGTTCTGTTGCGATTAGCAACAACTGAGAGTATAAGCATGAAATTCACATGCATACCAGGTAACACTTCTGACTCTTATTCCGCCCATAGTTTGACCTGCTTAGAAGTGTATCGAGATAAGTCCACCCCTTGACATTTTGACCTGCTCACACGTGTACTAACAATTCTTTACTTTACTCTTATCTTTATCTCTTTACTTTACTGTTATTTTATCTTCTTCTTTTCTATTTACTTCTACATCTAGATCTGACAAAGCTCCGCTGCCATTAAAAGTATATACTTCTATGAAATCTCTACTGCCGGTAAACTCGATCAAATACAGTTTCATACTTGCCACTACTATCATTCCACAGTAACAGAAACCAGTGAAGATGATGTTATTTTTCCATCAGGAATTATCGGTAATCCTCAGTATCACTTCTTCTTAAGTCTTTTGTGAAAATTTTAACCCTAGTCTTCATTTAAACTTCACGAATAATTGGGGGTTTTGTTGTTTGCAGATTTGGGTTTGATGTTGAAGTTGTTTCTTACAAGGTGAACGCCCTTTTCATTTAAATCTAGGGTTTTATTGATTTTACAATAAGAGTCATGAAGATTGAAACTTATAAGGGGTTTTTTATTGTGTTTAGATCTGTGAATCTCTAACTTTTTTTTCTTTTGTAAAAAATGCTGCAGGATAGTTCATGGTTCAAATTGTAACAATCCCACTTGATGCAAAGGTTTATCTGACTACTTATTTGGATTGCAATTTTTTACTTTCTTATTATCATGTCTTCCATATATCACTTGTGTTTCATTCATAAGTATTTTGTTTTTTTATAGCCAAAGTCTGTTTAAAGAAATTTAGCCTCTAACGCAGGTTCGATATCCTTTTCAACTGGAGGTTCTGTTGTACTTGACTACATAATACATTATGCCATTTTAGTGCTTTGAAAGGTTTGTTCTTTATCTGAATAGTTGCATAGCAAAAGATATTAGAGAACATATGGAGGTGGTCACACAATCTATTTTGGAACCGAAGGTGGTGACCTTACCTCAGTGGATATGTGTAAAGGTATATGTAGTGGTTATGTTGAATCTGAAGATTTCTCGTTTTGCCTGCCACCCATTTACATCTATTGCAAGGTCTGATGGTTCTTATGAGTAATTGTTGACACATATAGTTCTTTTTTAAAACTTATTATGGTTTCAGGGAAAGTACAGGGGAAGCAGTAGATCCATAGTTAGACATCCAGAGGTCCCCGTGATTGTCTCATGTGGTGAGTTGATAATGAATCTTAAGGGTCTCCTTGTATTTCTTTCACTTGCCTGTATCTGCTGATTTCGGTTAATCTGCGTTCTCCTCCATGTCCTTGTTTATTTTATTTTGCAGACTCCAAAAGGGTTTAGCTTTTCTCTTTGTTTAATATTTTATAATGTAACTACTCGTTAACCAAATAGTTCATGTTATTATTTACATTACTTGATAGTTATTTGCACTTCTGGAACATAAAGACACGACAATCTCTCTCTGATGTATATTACTCAACTTCTGTCCAGTGAACTCCCTCACTACACCAAATTCTGGGTTAGAAACAGAACCAGGCCGTTACTAAAAAGGGGTGTAACGGCCCTCGCCTGTTGCAAAAGTGGGTGTTACATTTTTTTTGTAACGACTTTGTGGGTAATTTAATTTTTTTTATAACGGCCCTCGTAACAGGCTTGAGCCGTTACAAATTTTCCACGTGGTAACAGCTCAGGGCCGTTATGAATTTTTTTTGCAACAGAGTTGTTGTAACAACTTATAGCCGTTACGAACTTTTTTGTAACAACAAAAAAAATTACTGCCGGTCAACCTTGACCAGGTCAAGGCTGACCAGCAGTAATTTTTCCGTCGGAAATAAGCCAGAATTCTAAATTCAATACATTCATGACCACACTCAACAACAATTTCTTCAATCTATGCAAAAGAACATTTATTCAGTTCATAATCACATTCATTCAATTCATCTCATGTTCATATAACAAAGAAATTGAACATATAACAAATAAACTGAAATTTCTCTAAGTACCAAATTTCTCAAAGAAACTTTCTAAAAGAATACATATAAATACAAACTTCTTTTGCAAGTGAGGGAATCTTTCTATGTAACGAACTCATACAACTTGAAGCGTAAACTTAAACCGAATATCCAAATGCAGAGACACTTACATAATCAAACATAAATAGTAAAAGTCTACAGGCTTATCCAAAAAGCATAAGTACCTGAAATGGGAGGGACACGCGGCCAATCTACACACTCATTATCATTAACATAAAACACCGACAGTATAGTGCTCCCCGATCTGACAGTTGCCACGGAGATTTATCGTTCAGATTTGTCATCATCTTGTGGTAGATATGGATAAGGAAACGAACATCATCAGTAGCAGCTCGGACCATTTGTTCGGTAAATGGTCTGTATGTCCAAAATTTAGGATCCTAGAGAAAACCAAATCATTCTACTTCAGTATCTGACTGAAATAAAGAGAGGTAACTACACTACCAAAATTAAAAGACAGTTGGCAGTTAACACCGACCTTCCTTAATAGAACTCGCACTTCTTCCTTCTCAAGGTACGATACGCCTGTAATTACATACATAAATTAAAAACCAAAACGGAAGCTATAAGCCCCAGAGAAAATGCTAAAGGCCAATAAGGATACAACTACTATCATAAAACTGATATAGTACCACAATAACGTGGATCTGCAAGGAGGGTTACAAAAGATATGTAATCATCTGGTGTCCTCGCCTTTCCCTCTTGCTCTTCAATCAGAGAATAAGCTATCTGAATGAGAAGATCAGAACTAATGTCATTTTATTATAAAGCACAGAGATCCCTTAAACAATAGATCAAGAGGTCAAGATTAAAAGCGTAGTCGACGAGAAAATTGAAACGATGCTCCAGTTTCAATGTCAATCAATGTTAACTAAAGTCATAGACACAAGTACGAATGGATTGTTCTTTTACCTATTCAATATCTTTGTTTCACCTAACTTTTCAAAATTTTGGCAACTCACACAAGCACAACATCTTCAACTAGGAAGCAATTGGTCCAATGATTTCTACATTCCCGCAATCACATAATGCCCTGCATAATAAAAGAATTGGTAAAGGCATCAGCCGATTTCAATGCAGTATAGTGATAAAGTCGTTGGGGAGATGATACTAATGACCTTAGTTACAAACATGTCAACACTAAATTCTTTATTGATCAAAACAACAATAATAACAGAAGAATTGTGTAGAATGAAATTGAAATTTTCAAACAAGCTTATCCTAGATTTCAACCACTATGTTTTTAACAAGCTTACCCTTCCATGTCAGTCCGACCATATGAAGCCTACTACACCACAAAGTGAAGAAGGAATTCGGACTGAGCCTGCATATTAATAAAAATTGCATTACGAATAAGAAGAATATTCTTAATATGTGTCATGCGAAATCCAATATATTCTTGGTCCAAACTCCACCATCGGTTCCAAGTGCGGCGAACATAATCCAGAAAGCTGCAATTCTTCTTTGGACCCGAGGAAGATCCACCAAGTATATCTGTCTAGGGATTGAGGGTTTTCGTTGTTACGTAAGGAAGAAGCATTGAAAAATATAAATATCATAATCACCAATTCAACATTTTATACAAACTCGACATATATTAGATCAACCTACCCATAATTAGGATTATTTCCAGTTGTTCCAAGGCCCAATTCGTGCATATTTGCTTTCCCAATGAGAATCGCACCACAACTTCTCAATTTTGAAACAGAGGTTGCATCTCCTTTGATAGGCGGACTTCGTGGAACCATGTTGTCTTTTTGTGGTTATAGTTAAGTGAGAAACTTGAACAAAGTCCAATAATATAATGATTAGACAAACAAACAACAACTCGCTCTACCTATCAATATAACACTACACACTGATGAAAGCTTACCCTTCGATGGATATGGAGAGCAGTCTATATCATCCTTGATTGCCACAAAAATTCCATCCAAGATAGACATTGGGTTTCCTGCAGAACATGTATCCATTACCAGTAAATACAAGATTACACGAACAAAGGTGTACACTGTACCTCAATTATAAACAGAATACGAATTAAAATTAAACTAACCTCACATAATTCTGTTGGTATAATTCCACCACTCCACTCTCATATTTTTGGTGGCTTTGGCATCTTTTGGAAGTTTTTTCTGAGGTTTTCAGCAAACATAAAATAGAGTCATTGAGTGGAAGTTACACGAAATTCAATATCATAGTTGTAACAAACCAAATGATAAGTAAGCAGATGATAGAATGAATTAGGAATCTCTCGCTACTAAAGGCAAAGTTCCAGAAACAGAAAATGACAAAAAACTGCAGGGCATTCATATTATGAGTCAAAAATACACTTGATGAACTTATGACCATTAGCGAACGGATTACCTCAGTCTCAATCTTCTTTGATTTTTAATCTGCTTCTAGCTTATCACTTTTCTTTGAATCGACAACTTTGCTTGAGGCTTATCCGTAGCCTTAATATTACAGGCACCTTTTTTCGGATTTGCATCGAGACTCCACTTTTCCTAAATCTTTTAAGACCTACAAATGTAACCATAAAAGAACTGTTAAATGCTTATCGTGTTTATTTTATTTTCTTAAATCAATTAGAGCTAGTTAAAAAGTTACCTACATAGATTAGTGTGTAACTCACAGGAAACTCAAATCCAATCTTCTCCAACTGAATCTTTTGAAGTGTGTTGCTGAAATCTTCCTTGTTCTACATACCATTTTTTTTTTAAATAATGAAATGTTACAAGAACAATATCGATAAGGCCAATGAGAATTATGGTCGATCTTGTGACAAGACATGGCTAAGCCGATTACTGGATGTAGTCGACCCATCTCGGCACATTGGGGTATTTACGCCTCTCGGTACTAATGATGTAACGCATTAGTAAAATTACATTAAGAATCGAAACGGTGTAGATAACTTTGCTCATCAATGAAATTCTTGTTCATCGAGGCGCAATATCAACCAATAATCCTTTGATTTGAAAGGAAGAGGTAGCTTCAATATCTCATTTACTCTTCTTTACTCACAAACTCAAGATATACCTAACCCCGCTCATAAACCTTTAATATAGTAGGAGAAAGAACCCTTTGAAAAGTGTAAAAAATACAAATTATTGAAATGAAAACAAGATCACGATACGTACCACAAATGAATGCAAGGTGCATATACAACAATATCGCGGATGAATTGAGCCCGCCACCTACGAGTACAGTCTTCAAGATTAATTCATCATTTAATCCCTTGAGAACTTGACTCGAGCTCCAAGATCAGCTAGAAATTTGTCTGCGCAAATGCTACCCATTTCATCACCTACACCCAATAATTAGCGACAATAGATCCGATCGACTTTATTCATTTGTGACTCGACCAATACACAACTGATAGAAAATTTTAAATGGTTAAAAGTTTGCAACGAGATCAACAATTCTTATTTCCTTTTGTATCCAAATCTATAAGATCAACGAATCATATACTAAGAAAATTAACATGCTATCACAAACAGGCAATAACACGTAACATCATACAACATCTATAATTATATGACTAGAATAAACAAAGAACAATTTATATGAAATTGAAACATATTCATCACCATAGTTAATAACTTTACCTCCTCTTTATTTTTGAGTTACTGCGAGTTGATAATTTGAAATGTTTGACACAAGTGTCTTTATGTCATTTCCTAGAATCCCTTCGCTTGAGATATCATTCTGAGATATAGTTCAAAATAAGTTTTAGAAACCAATCATGAATCAAGTTAAAACATACACACATCACACATGCATACACACGAGATGATAGAGTATTTTGATTTATTAGGCCTATGTCTAGTCTAGTTAAGCGAGAATTTGTTTCTCTAGTAAAAGTATGAACCATAAAACTACTCAATCGTCAAAGATAATTACAAATCTAGGACCAAAATTTGGAGATTGATTTAAGAAAAACCCAACTAAATTAGATTGGAAAAATTACTTAAGAATGCTAATAACCTAGTAAAAAGTAATGCAATTGAAGAAGTTAAGATTTTAATTGATTTTTGGATACTTACTGATTCGATGGAGTATCGTTTGCAGAGAGCATAAACGATTGCTTCTTTAGCCTTGTAACTCTCAGTGGAAACACCATTCGTCGCCATTGTTGGTTTGGTTCCTCTACTTCGAGTTCGTTTTCCTTTCATCATCTTAATCATTCACTTCTGATTTTGATTTGTTGGATTCATCTTCATTCTCATCCTCTGCTTCAGAATCTACTCAACCCCGTACAGAACCACCTCCACCTAAAGGCACTCTGCTCCTACAAATCAACTAAAAAACCAAATTTTCAATTGATAACTAAAACCGAGAAAAATAAAAAGAGGTAAACTAAAATTAAACTAACCTCACCTAATTTTGTTGGTATAATTCCAACATAATTCATGTTTTAAACAAAATCCCTAATTTTCAAAACCCTGAAATCAATTTTACAAAAACCCTAAATTTCAATGTTGCGATTAAACCAAAATTTAAAAACATAGAAAAATGATGTTTGGGTTTGAAGAAACCGACCCATTTTGACGATCCATGATCTTTCTTTGAAGCCTTTTTCTCTCGATTTGTATGGTCTAAAAAACCAAATTGGGTCAATGAGTTATCTTCATCTTCCTTCAATGATATCAAATCATCTTCATACATGACAAATCGAAAAAACTAAAACCCTACAGATGATGAAAAACTTGTACAGATCTATGAAATCAAAATCCTAAACTAGATTAACAGACGATGAAAAACCCTAAGATTGAAAAAGCTGATTATGATAAAAAGAGAGAAAAGATATGAAAAATGAGAAGAAAAGTCGATGATTGAAGATGATTGAGAGGTTTTACGTGATGTTTCTCGGTGTAGATTGCGAAGATGAAGTTCGCTAGGGTTTCAAAGAAGAGATTTGGAGCGAGAAAAGGAGAAAAGAGAAATGGGAAATGAAAAATCGATCTGTCGATTCTCACTAAGGCATGGGATGAAATGAAGCATGCATGTGAATCGCACACGCTTGAGGAGGAAATATCCTCTGGTATTATTCATCTTGGGTGGAAAAAATAATAGCACGCATGTGAATGGCACACGCAAAATTGCAAGTGTTACGACCCAGGTGTGACCAAGCGTGTGACTGGCATGCCTATAAAAAAAATCGTAACGGCTGACCCCTGTTACGAAATTCGTAAAGGTCCATGCACATTTACGATTTTTTTGTAACGGCCATTTGTAACGGGAATTTTGTAGCAGTGCAAAGGCGTTACGAATTCTTTAATACTAATCCGAGGAATTTGGTGTAGTGCCTATGCACCATTCCCGCTTTCTGAGACCTATATACGATGTCTAATACAAACTAGTATTTGTATTTATGTTTCTTAACTTAGAAACACCAACTTGGAAGTATGCCTATTTACTATTTTTTACAAGATATAATGCTGGATGCAGGTTTTCCTGAAGCAACATCTCATGAAAGTAGTTTTTGATTCAAATCCTGTGACAAAGGTGAGTGTTTTCTTGGAAATCATGCCGAGAAGCCTGAGATGGTCAAGACTCTTTTTTTTTTATTCGTACTTTTCATTCTCGTCTTATCACTCACTTGTATCCATTTATTTTAAAATTTTATTGTGCGAGTTGAAGTTATAATTTTCTTCATTCATTTTGGATGTTTGTTGGTCTCATTTGGATTGTCTGCTCTGCTTAATCTGTTATGTTGTTTGTTTCTGATCATTAAACGAGACGATTCAAGCTGCTATTGATCAACGAGAAAAAGTATAGGAGAAGGAAGAGGATGATGATGATTTTTCCGTGAGAAGGAAGAAGGTCTTTGGTACAAGTTAACTCTGAGGAATAAAATTACTAAGTTAGGTTAGGTTAAGGGTTAGTTGGACTTAATTTTGGGTAAGAATGTGTTTTATTTATTTTAATTTTGTTGCATTTAATTTTATTTGTTTTCTTACAGTGAAGCTTGCACATGGTGAACGAGGACAAGCATCGTCGGTGGATAGGCATAGCGTTATAATAGTGGTGAGGGTGGTCGTGGTGACAACCCGGGTATTAACCTTAAGTAAATACTTTCAGTTTCTGATTTCAGTTTCCAAGATTTATAACTTCTTATCAGATTATGACATTATGCCCTCCTTTTCAGATGCAGTTCACAAGAAAACTTTGTGGAATCATCTAGGAACAGGATATCATCATTTCTCATTCGAGTATGTATTCTTCTGCAATTTGAATCCTTATATTTAGTGTTTGGACAGTGAATCATCTGAAGTTGTTAGACGATTCTTTTCTTCAGGTTTTAGACATTTTATACAAACAGTAATCAAAACATTGGCCTTGTTTCATTGTTTATCAAATTGATTTACTTGAAATATTTTCATTGTTAGTTGAAGAAGACACCTAAAAGATGGGAGACACATAAGTTGTTTAATGGACTTTGCTGGTAAAGCCCTACGATAATTTGGTTTAGTTCAAGCTGTGGTTCTTCATCTTCTACATTTTATTCCTATTCCAGGTAATGTTGATTGTAACTGCAGTGATTTAAATTGCAAACACTAAAGTTGTTCTAAGGGTTTATACTCCTCACAAGTTTCAGCTGGATAACTTTTGCAGAACTGTTAACACTAAAGTATATGTTTAGCTGAAAAGTAGAATAAAATCTTGCATGATTTATGTCCATTTCTTGTGAAAGAATGAAGCTGTTCTCTTTGCTTTTGTAGTTACTGATTCTTAGATTATGTGTGTCAAATTATGAAACCTAAATTGGGCTGGTTGTAATGAATTTGAGTTTGAAGAATATCACGAGATGATAACTTCGGTTCTGAAAGCAGACATGCCATAAATGGTGGCGAATGAGAAGCACCAAATTTGACCAAGCTTGGTTCTAGCTCAACTACTGAACTTCACCCTGAAACTGCTTATGGTGAATCCAAATCCACTACTATGCCAACTGCTAGTGTTATGATCGTGTCATTTTGATCATGATATAGCGAAAACTCATCAGAAATCCCAACACTTGAGTCTCATTGGTCTCACCTGGTATCTAGCTAGTATCTTTCAGGTATAAGCAAATCATAGGCAATAGAGTGTATACCTTGAATTCTAAAGTATTCTTACTTCCTTTATTTGTTATCTCCAACTATATGTATCTGTAACAGGTTCTTCATGATCTTGGTCAATATTTACAAGACGAGAAGTCGGCATGATTGTGTGATCATCCTCTCAAAGCCACAATAATTTGCTGCATTCTGATTACTTACTGTAAGAAATTGTAACATTCCGTTTTTATATGCAATCCTCGGAAGCTAGGACAAACATAGTTGCACCATCACAATGTAAGAAACAAGAACATATTTACATATGCAATCGTTCAGTTGTAAAATTTGACACCTGATTTTCTTAATGCAACCTGTAACTTGTCTTTGATGTCATGAGTTCCCTGCTTTATTGTCTTTGGTTCCCTTTCTATGTAGAATTTCTTTGAGGTTTAAACCTGTGGGAATATCTGTGGAAATGTAGAGTATGAGAACTATCAGATTGAATTGCTGGATATAGGATGAATCAGGGTTTTGTAGGGAACTGGGGTATTGCCGGATAAATTTGGGGGAAATCGATTTTGACTTGGTCAAAAAGACTTGACTTTTTTTTTTGCTGTTGTAGAAATTTCGCAACGGCGAAAATTTGATGCTAAATCAGAACCAGAACAATTATACGCTGTTCTACTAAAATATATCCCGGAATAACTCTAAAAATAGCAACTGAGTAGCAACAGTTCATTTCTGTTTCTATATTTTAGTTTCGCAATGACTCGTTTGTTGCTCGTCGTTTCTTTGACCGAAATTAGCAACAAGAGCTAGAGCTGTTGCGAAAAAGCTATGACAGGGTGTTTAGCAACGGCAGACATTGCAAGCCCCGATCGACAACGGATCTTAGTTGTTGCTAAACGTTAAATTTGGTGTAGTGTACTTTCATATCTCAAGCTGAAAATGACCACCTCACATCCATACCTAATACTCTGAAAGTCAAAAATGTTCTTTTTAGCGTGGAAGGAGATAAAGCCCCTGGACCAAATGGCTTCCCACCAAACTTCTTTCAATCAAACTGGAACATTGTTGGAAATGACTTGGTTAACATGGTACAATACATCTTCACTTCGGGTTTCATTCTATCTGAAATGAACTATACCTTCATCTCCCTTATATCCAAAATAGAGTCCCCAACCAGTCCTGCTCGTTTCAGATCCATATCGTTATGCAACACCACCTATAAAATTATCTCCAAACTCATTGCCAGATACTTAAACCACTCCTACCTAAGCTCATATCCCCATTCCAATATGCCTTCATTCGTGGAAGACAGATCTCAGATAACATTGCCATATCCCATGAAATAATTCACCACATGAATACAAGATATGGCAAGAAGGGTGATAAAGGTCTGATGGAAATCAAAATTGATATGGCTAAGGATTTGAACAGAGTGGATTGGAACTTCCTTCTGGCTATCATGTGAAAAATGAGAATTAGTGATAAATGGTGCAATCTCATCCATTAGTGTATTTCCATTACTAATCTGGTTGTCCTTGTGAATGGTGCTCCTGGTAACTTTTTCAAACCTTCTAGAAGGCTAAGACAATGGGATCCTCTATCGCCTTATATTTTTCTCTTCTGCATGGAAGCTCTATCCAGAAACTCAGTACAAGATGGCCTCATTCATGGAACAAAAATATACAATGATGCTCCTTCTATCAATCATCTTCTGTTTGCTGATGACTATATGGTTTTCTACAAAGCTACCATGCAGATGCACTAATCTGGTTAACATATTCAACAACTTTAGTGCTTATTCTGGTCAAATGACTAATTTCTCCAAATCTGGTATTTTATTTAGCAAGAACACCGATCCTGGAATTGCTAATAATATCAACACCTTCATGAAAGTTCAACAAATTGATTCCAAAGATAAATACTTGGGGATAACCTTTATTCACTAACAAGAGTAAGATACAAGCTTTCAAACCCTGTACTGACAAGCTAAAATTTAGACTAGCTATCTGGAAAAGTGAAAATCTATCTCCAAATGGCAGAGCTACTATGATAACTAGTGTTACTTCCACCTCATATACCAGATAAACTGCTTCAAGATTCCAAAAAGACTTGTCAGGAAATAGATAAAATTCAAAGAAACTTTCTATGGAAAAGGGACCTTGAAAAACCAAAAGGTTTATACTACATTGCTTGGAATAGTGTTTGTAAACCAAGAGAGCTAGGTGGACTTGATTTCAGAAACATGGAATTTTTCAACAGTGCCATGATAACTAGAATTTCTTGGAGGCTCATTTCGGAACCTGATTCCTTATGGTCTACCACCATGAAAGCTAACCACTTCAACAATGAGCATATCATCAGAATGGATACAAAACCAAAAAGAGCTGACTCTTGGTTATGGAAAGGAGTCATAGAAGGAGTGGTCAATATTCAAAAATATTACAAGTGGGAGATTGGAGATGACAAACTGATCAGAATTTGGGAAGATAAATGGATTGACAAAAAAGATGAAATTCCAGCCAAACCTTCACAGTGACCAAACACTCTCATTATTGTCAACCAGCTTATCAACAACATATGAGAATGGGATATGAACATCATCAATATCTGGTTCACAGAAGAGGATCAAGCTGCTATTCAAAGAACCAGCAAAAATATATATACAAAAAGAGGATTCTATAATCCGGGGCCTAACTAAAAATGGAAAATTCTCTATCAAATCTCTGTACGGCCGGAAAATTCATGAAAAATATAAAAATGACATACAAAAGACAGTCAAATATTGAAGCTTCATACCTTCCCATCCATATAGATTTTAATATGGAAATGTGCTCAAGGAATTCTCCACACAAATGCCAAAATAGTAAATATCCTCAGCAACATTGATTCCACTTGCACCATATGCAATAACGGTAAAGAGGACATCACTCATACTCTTATCTCCTGCCCCTACGCTTCTGAAGTTCGGGGACACCTATTTGGTTATCAACATCCGCTCTCTAGCAACATTAATGACTTTACTGAATGACTGAACAAATGGTTTCATTCGAAGATCTTCGTAACGATTGGATACCAATATGTGCTACTACATGTTGGTTCATATGGAAAACCAGATGTGACTGCTAGCATAACTGCTAAAAAAATTACTCAGCACCTCTGCTCGTATCTTGAATGATCTATTCTACAGAAGGGAGGAACAAAGAATAGAAATACTAATTAACAACCACAGATAGAAATTTGGAGTTACAATCAGCATTAGCTACATGAGTTATATAAACATGGAGCACAATGCCGGTATCACTTCTTACACTAATTTTTCTCTAATTTCCATGACTTATGAAGGCACATGTGTGGGAGAAAGGAACGTCAAAGACATAATCATTGGAGTTGGAAGAACCAGAATAGGAGATGAACTAGCTATTCAAAAGGCCAAAGAAATGCAGAGATAAAAAGTGGAATTCCAGGCGATAGCACAACTCTCGCAGAAATTCAAACAATCTACCAAAACGAAGTACACCAAAGGTTCTACCAGAATTACCATCAAATGAGGGATGGAAATTTTGAAGCAGTTTCTTTTGTCTTGGGAAAGCTGATCAAAATTAATAGACAACAAAGTTCTACGGCAGTTAAAATCCATAGCTTAGTTTTTTATTCTACTGGTTTAGAGAACTTTAATTGGAAAAGGACCAAATCTCATGTATTTACTAAATCAGATTCAATCTGTAGAGATAAACTTTGATATGTTAGAGAACTCTAATATCATCCTACCTTTGTTTAGTCTTGATGACAACCTAATGATTGGTGATGTGATTGCGAGTAACTTTCCATTTTTTTGGGAGGTTATCTCGTTTTCTTGTATATGTATATAAAAAAATCTCATACTCATTTTCGGAGTTGGGTTTCGTTTTGTTCCCATGTTGAGAAAAATGAGTTTAAATTGAAACTTTTCACATCCCGATATATTATGACACACCCAATCTAATAGTCCGTCTAAGTGAGAACACGAGACGAAAAAGCCTGATATATTCAGATATACCAATTTAAAAGTTCTTGTTAAGGGAGATCTGTGAGCTAAAAATCCATGGCGATATAGACTTGGGTTGAAACTGCGTGCAAGTATTGGTTTGCAATTTTCCAATTGTATTTGGCTCATCCACAAAATCAAGTATTTGAAATCTATAATTAACTCTGGCCACTGTGATGCTCTCAGTAAGCAAAAAAGTTGTCACCTCTAATCAAAAACCGAAAATATATGGCATTGGGATTCGGGTATGATAAGCAAATTTCATGCGGATCCTCAAATTTTCCAAGGGGAAATTTCGATTTGGTCAATTTATAATTAGGCTCACATCAGTTTGGTCCACCGAAAAAAACGCAAGTTCAGTTTGGTCTATAATTATTTGGAAATATTAAATGAAGTAAAATAACCTTTCATAATTGTTATCGCCTTCAAGACACCCACTTACCAAAATACATTTTTAATTTCCGTATTTTTTTTTTCACTGAAAAACCTCTCTTCTCTTTCTCATCTCCTCTCGATTCTCCTCTTTTCATCTCCTATGTTCATCTGTAAAAACTTAATACAAAAATCATCAATCAAACCAGGAAAAAATCTCACTAAATCACCAATTCATCAATCAAAATAAATAAATCAAAACATCAACCAACAAAACCACCAGAAAAAATCGAGACATCAAAAAATCAAAACCCTAAAACGAGAAAATTAATTCAAAAAAAAAAAAACAGAAGAAAAATCAACAATTGAAGAAGAAAACCAGCAACTAGTTGTAGTTGAAGAAGAACCAACGCCATAAAAATCAAAATTAAAGAAACCAGCAAAAGGTACAATACAAAAAAGATAACCTAAATCTCAAAATTAAAGTACTAGAAGTTGATTTTTGATCTTTACATTACGAAGTTGGCAATGTCGAATATTCTTAAAGTATATACATCATGTTTTACGTGGTTGCATGTTGATTCGGTAATAGGTAGGGTATACCTTGTCGGAGTTCATTAAACAAGATGAAGTCTTTAAAAAATAAATAAATTACCATTGTAGATCTATACGATAAGCGATTGTCCTTCTTCTTGTCGAAGTTCATGAAACATAATGAAGTCTAAAGTTTTTGTAAATTTAAATGCTACGAGTTCATTCTATTTGATGTTTGGATGGAGTTCATTTTGTAGAATGAAATAGAGCTTATTAGATATTTTTTTCTCTGGGAGTTCATCCAATAAAATGAACTCTTATTGTTGGTCCTTCTTTTGTGTATGGAGTCCATTTTGTAGAATGAACTCATTCATATTAGATGTTTTTCTTCTTTGAGTGTTCATTCTATTGAACTCCAATTGTTGGTCCTTCTTTCAATATTATAGACCCAATTTTATATGAAGTGAACCAATAACTACTTTTAGTTTTATGTAAAAAAGAAGATATAGTGTAGCTTGGTTGCACTGATTTCACTTGCTAGTAAACTAAAGTACTAGAAGAAAAGAAAGATATAGTGTAGCTTGGTTGCACTGATTTCACTTGCTAATAAAACTAAAGTGCTAGAAGAAAAGAAAATGATGGTTTAAATGAAGAACAAAAATAAGTTTTGAGAAAGAGTCTATTGTGGAATATAATCAAAGCGTTTACGAAAGACATTGAAAAATTATTGCTCTTGAATGGAATAAGACAATAAATGTTGTGCAAATTCTATGGACGCTTTTGATTATTCTGAACAAGATGATGTATTCACTTTCAAAGTAAGGGATTCAACATATATTCTAAGATCCTCGCCAGAAGAGTTGTCACTAGTATTGGCATTCCATGTATCCCTGGAGGAGGAACAAAAGATGCTTTCTTAGATTCAAGAAATGTGACAGGCTATATACTTGGAAAATTCTAAAAAATCTACAATTTGCTCCACCAAAAAGAAATAATTTTATATAAGAAACAAGGATATGAAAGAAAAAATCATAGATTTGCTTAAGAATAAAAAAATATAATAAAAATCTTGTAACCATGTTCAAACTTTTATTTTTATTGAGTTTTTCTTACTACTAGTAGTGATGAAGGTTCAATCCACACCAAATACATAGATTGCCTAGAGTCAATAGGTAGAGTACCTTGGCCACATCTCATATACAAGCATTTGATTGAAAGCTTAATAAGAGGTTCTACTGAAAGGTGTTACATATTGAAAACGCAAGGGGTACCTAGATACACCACCAACTTTTTCTTAGGCAATATGTATGGACAAACTCAACACAACTCCGAGAGTAAAAACTCAATCAAGGAAAGTGCCTAGAGTTATATCTCGCTATCTCTTGTCGTTAGAACGTTTACAGAATTGAATCCGTGAACCTAACTTACAAACAGAGTTCTTGGATGGTACCAAAAACCAATGTCCAAGGATCAATCAAGTCTTTTCCAACTAACAAGGTTGGAACTAGCTACTGTGATTGATCAACGCACAACCTGTGATATTTCAATTATAAAGATAAACAATATAATACGGAAAAAGAAATAACACAGACACCAGAAGTTTTGTTAACGAGGAAACCGCAAATGCAGAAAAACTCTGGGACCTAGTCCAGATTGAAGACCACACTGTATTAAACCGCTACAGACACTAGCCTACTACCAATTAACTTCGGTCTGGAATTTAGTTGATCCCTAAAATGAAATCCACCGATTAAGGTATAATCGCGCTCCTTACGCCTCTTGAATCTCGCAAGACTTTGCACAATTGATTCCCTTAGCTGATGTCACTCACAACTAAGAGTTGCTTCAACCTCAATTGAAGACTTTAAACCAAATCTGCCTCCCACAGATTAAGTCTATATTTGATTTCCTGATTTAAGATCTAAACTGATGATCAAATCTAACGATAGATCCAGGTGATGGAAATCGATAACAACTTAGACAAAATTATGTCTATCCTCAAAATCCGGACTTATGTAACCCGAAGTGCAGTCTAGATTATTATTCACCTCATAAGTATAAAACTTGCGGAATCAACAAAGTATGAGACGAAGAGACTTTGTTGATTACTATCTATCTTGATCGTTGGAGCTAGCACTACAAACAATCAAGATCAGGATACTCAAGTTATCAAGATAAAAGATAATTGGATCCGGCTTCACGAATCCATGTGAAGTCTTTATAGTCGTTAAATAAAAGGGTTTCTGGAGAGGACGACTCTAGATACAACTAGGACACACCAAAAAAATAGTGTCAGGATTCAAAGATCCAAGTTGCCAAGAGTTCCCCTTATATAGACTTCAAAGCCTAGGTTGCTTTAGGTTTAAGCTAAGCTAGCTTTGGAACCAAGAAAACAATATCCACCTTTAGATGAAGTCTTTGAATCTTAATCACATATACAAGATATATACTATGGTTAGGTAAACCGTAACCGAACCGCGTATAAATACTATGTTCAACATGGTTAGCCGAAACTAACCGATTTGAACTTAAAAGCTTAACACTCATTTTAGTCTTCACTAAGACATTAAGATTGAGTCACAGTCATGTGATCAATTAAGTCTATTGTTCATTAGAGAAAAGATCAAATGCAAATTACTTCATAAAAATAATTTAATCGCAATTGAATCATGATCGACATAGTTTGCAAATGTACAAGGTACAATTACTTGAACCGTTCGTGAATCGGTTGAATCACGATATGCGGACCGGTTTGCAAACTCATATGTATTTACCGAGTTCCGAAGTCAACAGAACTTTTCAGTCCATAAACCGGTATGCACACTTATGCAATTACCAAGTTCCGCACTCTTACAGAACTTTTCAGTTCACGTACCGGTTTGCAAACTTTGACCCAACTCAAAGTTCCAGAGTCTACATATATTTTTAGTTCATGTACCAGTTTGCAAACTCTTAGACCTTTGTCGGTTCCGGAGTTCACAGAACATTCAGTTTGCGTACCGGTTTAGGTGATAAACTGGTTTTGGAACATAGAACTATTTTGGTTCGTATTACCGGTTTGATTAGTTTAAACCGTTTCCCTTACCACAGTTCCATAATTGTTTGTATACGAATGTACAAACCTATCCGAATCATGAAACAAATAAATTTTCCTATGATGTACATACGAATATGCATATCACACAAATCTGAAAGTCGATATATAGCTACTCTGCTACGTGTACGAATACATGTAATACGGCTTCAGACATATAACAGTTTTCTCAGTTTGTAAGACTAACAAAACTGTCTTGTATTCCGAATATAGTAGTTATATATTTCCCTAGATCAGTTCTAAACATTCATGAGTAACAACAATGACACTTATCACTATTCCAGGCTATTTTCGAATGATGGACTTGAATCATGATTTGGTTCCGAAAAATAAATTGTTCTCCACCGAATTTGATCAAGTATGAACAAATGTTCATTAAGCTTAGTCATTATATTTCGAGACTAAATAATTGGTTCTCGACTCGAAATTCTTGTTTATGCAAGCTTGTCTAATTAGTTATGCGACAATCTTTTCAAGATAGAAAAGTGAATATAACTTGAGAAATAGGTGGTTTAGTCTTCACTTACCTTTTGTTTATGAAGTTCTCCAAAAGCTTCGGTTGATCTTCACCTTCAAATGGTAGAACGAAAATGATGACTGGCTCATTTCTCAACTCCATTATTCTAGACCGAGACTTAGCTAATTGTAGACTATAAATCAAGATATAGTTTTGACAACTAAATTTGACAACAGGATTGATATAGCAACACTTGTGAGTTCGACCGAACAATTCTCTAACACATATACTTATTGGTGAGATGAAAAATGGTTAGATAAGAATTGTATATCTTATTCATAATTTATTTCATAATTGTTGCTGATAACTAACTACTATAGTTCTTCTTTTGTACATATTTGGTTTGTTGAGCATTCATAAAAAAATAACACCCAGATGTAAGATGCAAAAAATGATAGAACACAACCTCTACCTTTCAAGATTTGCAAGGTGGAGGATTGACACCATTTGAAAACACTTGAAAATGAATGTTTCAATACGTTGAAGAGGTATAAAACCACATTAAAGATCCTCACTATTACAAAAGTATAGAAGTTGGAGTTTATTTAATGGAATGAACTCTGAAATTTATATAGGTGGGGTTCATTTTTGGAATGAACTCTAAATATTTATATTGTTAGAGCATTGCTCGGTCGAACTCAGATGTGTTGCTATCTCAAGCTTGTTGTCAAATTTAGTCGTCAAAACTATATCTTGATTTCTAGTATATAATTAGTCAAGTCTCGGACTAGGGTAGAGACGTAATTGAGAAACAAAGGATTACAACAATCATCATTGCGTTCTACCATTTGAAGGCGAAGTAAAAACACGGGGGTACAACAACCACACACAACTATTTTGTTCGGCAATCTGTATGTACTAAACTCCAATATAATTCTGAGAGCACCAAGCTACTGAATATCAATCAGAATATATATTAAAGAGATTTATCTCTTTCTCAACACAATCAGTAAATCAAACAGATAGAAATCCTTGAACCTGATTGTTAAGAGAATAACTCGGATGGTACCAAAGACCAATGTATGAGTGTCAATCAAGTCATATCCAACAAACAAGGTTGGATTTATCAACTATGATTGAATTACGCACAACCTGTGATATTTAAATTTATATAAACTAAATATAATGCGGAAAAAAAATAACACAGACACCAGAAATTTTGTTAACGAGCCCCGGGACCAAGTCCAAACTTCAACATCACACTGTATTAATCTGCTACAGACTCTAGCCTACTACAAGTTAACTTCAGACTGGAATGTAGTTGAGCCACAACCAAGTTTCACACCGATTAAGGTACAGTCGTGTTCCTTACGCCTCTTGAATCTCGCAAGATACTGTGCACTTGACTCAAAGTCGAATACTTATAAAAAAAATTGTCTCCCACAAATAAGCCTATTCTGGTTGTTGTTTCTGGCTTAAGATAACGATCAAGGTGTACAGTAAACTCAACTAATAATCCGGTCTTATACTCCCGAAGAGCAGCCTAGAAATATTAGTCACCTCACAATAACATAACTGATTACTATCGGAGATAAATCTCAAGAAAATCTTAGAGAAGATTAAACTCAACACGATAGAAAAAGTAAGATTAGAATACATAACTACAAAGAAAATAGTTGGATCTGGCTTCACGAATCCCAAATGAAGTCTTTAAGTCGTTAACCTTGATAATGGTTTTTAGAAGAACTTTAAACCTGGGTTAATGGAGAATCGACTCTAGTTTGCAACTATCACACACGGGAGTGTCGGGATTAGGTTTCTCAGATGCTAGAGTTCTCCCTTATATAGTCTTTCAAATCAGGCTTGCTTACTGTCATATCCCTTCTTAGCCATAGTCAGGGGTGCCCTTAGTAATTCTGGGGTTGTCTTTAGTTGAAGTCTTATTAGAGTATCTGGCACGTGTGAGCCAAAATCACTCTCTCTCTTTTATTGGTCTGTTTTCCCTTGGACGGGTGTGAAGATTTTTATTCAGAAATTTATTTTTCTTTGCCTCTTTGAGGTCCTTCTCAATACCACAGTGTAGATCCTGTGATTTGAATCCCTAATTAGAACTGTTTGTAGTGTAGATCACTACAAGTGGTATCAGATTGGGTTTATCCTTGGCAATTATCATGGCAGATGGTACTAGGTTACAGAAATTGGACGAATCTCAGAGAAATATGAGTTTGGAATTGAAGGAAATCCGTGATGAGATGCAGTCGCTTCGCTCTGATAACGCCGAGGTGAAAGCTTCTCTTAAAGATCAAGCTGACGCTCTTAAATTGATTCTCCAGCAACTGAAAACTTCTCCGGGTAACTCCTCTGATGCAAATCTTAATCATACGTGGGAGGAAGGAGAACCTGTTACTCCCAACAACTCTACGGGTCATCAACGAATTCCTCAACAACGTCTACTTCTTAATCCTCAAGTGGGTGAAGGTCGGTTTTTTCTAGTTCTGAGACCTAAAATCGATTTTCCTCGTTTTGATGGCACGAACCCGAGAGCTTGGGTCCGTAAATGCAAGAAATACTTCTTTCTCCACCAAATGAATGATGAGGAGAATGTGAATCTAGCAACCCTGTACTTGGAAGGAAAAGCAGATGTGTGGTTCCAGGATTATCAGATTGGCAAAGGTATTTTATATTGGGAGGATTTCATTATTGATGTTTGCACTAGATTTCAAGATATAGGCCATGATAATGTTGTAGGTGAATTCAATAAATTAGATCAAACTCATTCAGTTTTGGACTATCAAGAAAAATTTGAAGAACTCAAAGCTTTAATGTTAGCTAAGAACCCTTCCTTAAACGATGATTACTTCATTCATAGTTTTATCAAAGTGTGGTCTAAAGGAGGATATCAAACTAGTGGTAGAAATGTTTTCTCCGACTTCTCTACAAAGACTATTTTTTTAGCCGAGGAAGGCAAGAATGTATCTTAGAGAAAACATCTAAGACCCCACCCAAATACTTGATAAGTTTTCGTGCAGTAGCAAACCCTTACTTACCCCTATCAAACCTCCTAATCTTAACCCTCTAGTTACAAATCCCATTGTTACTAGTCCAATAACAAGTCCAAAATTACGATCTGTGAAGAAACTCACATATGCGTAAATGCGTGCCAAGCGAGAAAAAGGCTCGTGTTATGATTGCGATGAGCCTTTTTCTAGAGGACATAAGTGTAACAAACAAACAATTGTATATGATTATAGCGGATGATGATGATACTTCACGACCTGCGAGAAACAAGCGACAGATCCACTCCAACTATCGAAGAATTACAAGAAGACATGGAGATCTCGGTACATGCCTTGGCTGGGTCGATTTCACATACAACCATTAAAATCAAGGGCTTCGTCAAGCAACAAGAGCTCACCATTTTAATTGGTGGTGGAAGCACTCATAGCTTCTTAGATACCAAGGCTGCAAGTAAAAGTGGATGTAGGATCGGTTCTACTCAACCATTGCAAGTGGCGAGAGGTGATGGCAACAAATTGTTAAGCCAAGCACAATGTTCAAGCATTCACTTGGAGTATGCAAGGTCATCCATTTTCTCATGACTTGCACATTCTAGACCTCGGGGGTATGACATGGTGCGGGTGTGGATTGGATGCGAGAACTCGGTCCTATGGTCTTCGACTTCAAGAAATTATTGATTAAGTTTCAAAGACCTGGGGTCGGGAAATTGGTGATAGGCCTACCGAAGCAGCCACATTATCTCCTATGTCGGGTTCCTTGTCAAGAGACTACCGCAAAAAGGCACACAAGGTTTGATTGGTCAATTTTTTTCTCTTCAAGCCAACACTCAACCCGAAATCATAGCACCACCCATTCTGCAGCCTGAGCAATTTCCTACCATTTTTCAGACACCTACGACACTACCTCCCCGAGAGAACTCATGACCATCACATCAATCGATTCCCAATGCTACCCCTCCAAATCTTCGCCCTTACGAGTTCCATATGTTCAAAAGGGAGTGATTGAGCAAGAAGTGCAAGAAATCTTTGGATTCCAAAGTAATCTGACCTGGCCCATAGCCCCTTCGCCTCACCAAGTCATCTTAGTCAAGAAGAAAGACGAGGCGGGTTTGGCGGTTACGTGTCGACTATCGTAAGTCGAATGCTATCACTATTAAAGATAAGTACCCCATCCCGGTTATAGAAGAATTATTAGTTGAATTGGCGGGCGCTACTATATTCACCAAACTTGATCTTCTAGCGGGTTATCATCGATTAGGGTTTACTTAAATGACATAGCTAAAAGCGCTTTTCGTACTCACCACGGTCATTTCGAATTTCGAGTGATGCCCTTTGGTCTTACAAATGGTCTGCTACTTTTCAGTCCTTAATGAATGATATCTTTAGCCCATACCTTAGAAAGTTCATCTTGGTGTTTTTCGATGATATACTCATTTATAGTCCCGGACATGGCTACTCATTTTGTGAACATTTGCATATCGTTTTGTCTATTTTGCACAAACATTCCTTGTTTGTTAAGCGCAGCAAGTGTTCCTTCGGACAACCACAAATGGAGTATCTAGGCCACATAATTAACGGCAAAGGGGTAGCGGTGACCGGAAAAAATCGAATGTATGTTAAATTGGCCTAGACCAACTACACTTAAAACCTTACGAGGTTTTTCCTGGTCCGACGGGTTACTATCGCAGATTTATTAAGGGTTACGGTTTAATTTGTAAACCACTTACCGAGCTCCTCAAAAAGGGCAACTTTGCTTGGACGGATCTGCCGAGTTAGCTTTTGCACAATCGAAGAAAGTAGTTACTTCTACACTCCGTGCTCACTCTGCGATTTCACTAAAGAGTTTGAACTCGGAAACGATGCTAGTAATCTAGGAGTGGGAGCCGTTTTAATGCGAGTGGCGAGACCAATTGCCTTCTTCACAGAAAGGTATGGGAGTCCAATATCAGGCCTTATCCACTTATGAAAAGGAGTTCTTTGGCAATTGTCTTATCCGTCACCAAATGGAGATCGTATTTATTAGGGTCTCATTTTACGATATTTACGGATCATCAAAGCCTCAGATTTTTTCTGGATCAAAAACTGAACACCGTTCTTCAACAGAAATGGATGACTAAATTATTGGGGTATGACTACACTCTTGCTTACAAGAAGGGTTCGGACAACAGAAGGGTAGGCGATGCTCTTTCTAGAGCTAATTGTTCTTCTCTCGGCAACAACACCAAAATGGCTTGATGACATTCTCACTAGCTATGTAGATGACCCTATAGCAGTTTATTGGATTCCTAAACTGACTATATCTTCCATGCAGGATACAGGATATACCCTTACTAATGGCATATTGAAGTTTCAGGGACGAATTTACATTGGTACAGCTGGGTCTGCTAGACAACAAGTTATGGCAGCTGTCCACTCATCCGCCATTGGAGGTCACTCAGGCATGCAAGCCAGCTACCAACGTGCCAAGACTTACTTTCATTGGCAGGGTATGAAGCGTGATTTAATCCAATTTGTCCAACACTGTGATGTCTGCCAACAACATAAGGTGGAGCACAAGTTACTCCGCGGGTCTTCTTCAGCCCCCGCCCATTCCCCGATCAAGCCCGGAAGCATATCGGCATGGATTTCATCTCGGGTTGCCTAAATACGAAGGTCGCGATGTCATTATGGTAATCGTTGACCGTTTCACTAAGTACTCTCATTTCATTGCTTTAAGTCATCCCTACACAAAGACAAACTGTATGCAAAACTTTTCATCGATACGATCCTTAAGCCGCATGGTACTCTGCCACCATTGTATCCGATAGAGATGCGATTTTCCTTAGTGGGTTTTGGCAAGCCTTGTTCCAGTGTTGGTACTTCTCTTCACATGAGCACGTCATACCATCCGCAAATGTACGGCCAAACGGAGCGTGTCAATGCTTGCACTGGAATCGTATTTACGTTGTATGTGTAGTTACTGAGCCAACCAAGTGGGTTTCTTGGCTATCTTTGGCAGAGTGGTGGTTCAACACATCTTACCACACTAGTTTGAAACTCACACCGTTTCAAGCTCTATACGGCTACTCTCCTCCACAGTTTGGACTCCATCGAGACGGGTGGCATTCGTCACTCGTGGTCGATGATTATCTACACCAACGGGGAATAATGACATCAGTCTGCGCGAATCTTCTCAACTCTCAACACCGCATTAAACAACAAACGGTGATAAGCGTAGAACGGAGAGGGTTTTGCGGTTGGGGATTGGGTTTACTTACGCCTGCAGCCGTATCGTCAAGTGTCATCCAACTACGCAAGACTCTCAAGCCGGGCAGCAAAATTTTTGGTCCTTACAAGGTTTTAGAGAAAATTGGAGCGGTGGCCTATCGACTTCAACCGCCCGCTTCTTCCCGCATCCACCCCATTTTCACGTTTCTGACTTAAGCAAAAGCTTGGACAAGGGTTATTACCACGGAACATCTTTACCCAACATTGACAAGGAGGGTTTATTTAGGGTGAAGCCTGTCAAGATTCTCAACTCTCGCACCATTTTCAAAGGCCGTCGACCTATTCCACAGGTGGAGATACAATGGTCTCATACAGCGGAAGGAGATACCTCCTGGGAGGACGTCGCTGCCATCAAATCCTCTTTTCCCAAGTTCATCCTTGAGGACAAGGATGCTCTGTAGGAGCCGGCATTTGTCATATCCCTTCTTAGCCATAGTCAGGGGTGCCCTTAGTAATTCTGGGGTTGTCTTTAGTTGAAGTCTTATTAGAGTATCTGGCACGTGTGAGCCAAAATCACTCTCTCTCTTTTATTGGTCTGTTTTCCCTTGGACGGGTGTGAAGATTTTTATTCAGAAATTTATTTTTCTTTGCCTCTTTGAGGTCCTTCTCAATACCACAGTGTAGATCCTGTGATTTGAATCCCTAATTAGAACTGTTTGTAGTGTAGATCACTACACTTACAATCAAAGCTATGATAGCTTAGTAACAAAGCAATTAATATTCATTGTTATATGAACTCCTGATTTAAGATTCAAGCTAAGTCTGCTTAGAAAATAAGCAATCAATATCCACCGTTAGATGGTATTATCTTGATACACACAAATGAAATATACCTATATTTAGATATGGGTAAACCGTACCTAAACGTGTATAACAAGTTGGATCAATAACAGTTAACCGAAGTTAGCCACATGAACAATTTTAGCTTAGCCATATTCATCCAACACTTGTACATCAAATATGATAATCAATCAATCATGATAGATAATCAAATGAATATAAATGTGCTTTAAGAGAGTTATTCAAATGTTCACTATCTCATAGAAATATCCATGAATAATTTGAAGCATATTTGGTTTGGTTTGTAATTGTACAAAGTACTTATACAAGAACCAATTGATAAACATAATGCCACGGTTTGCAAAGCAAGTTCGCATACCTTAATTCGTTAAAGTTCCATGAACTTTAGTTCGCAAACTGAGTTCTCAAACAAACCTGAGTTCATGAGTATGAGCTATCATACTTACTGATTTTAGAACCTAACCAATGTGTTCGCAAAATGAGTACGCTATCCACAGTTCCGGACTTGCCTAGTCTTGACGTTCGTAAACACTGTTCGCAAACCACAGTTCCGGACCTGAACTAGTACTTCACAGTTGTCATACTAGGTGCGCATAATGTGTTGTATCCAGACATTAATAATAGTTCTAAAACTCTCATTCAATCATTAAAACATCCTTAGAAGACAACAATTGTATTTTTACACATACCACTAGTTAACATCAAATGATTGTCTCACACAAATCATGTAAGATGTTCAAGATAATTTCCACATGATCATCTTGACTCAATAATTAGTTTTCAATAAATAAATTTTTTACAACTAAACTCGTCAGGTAGATGATGAAGTTAAGTTATGGCTTTAAAGTTGTATAGTCAGACAAGAAAAATTTGTTGTATCATATTGTGGTTTTTTTTAAGTTTTGTTCTTTCAATAAAGCTAATGGAAAGAAAGAATATTTATAATGAAGTTTCAAGCAACAAGGATTTGAAGAAAAAGAGTTACATTGTCAAGATTCTACGAAGTTCAAGAGTTATCATCAAGAGTTGAAGACCGAAGACGAAGATGAAGACAAGGATTGAAGACAGAAGACGTTTCTATGGATGTTGTGAGAGTGGTGCTAGCTGCACGTCGAACGGATAACGAGGTAAGTAAGCATATTCCCACTTTCGTTAAGTGGTTGATTTCCTTTCGTAGAGATCCTCAGAAAAATGGGTTTTTCAAAACAATAAAAGATGTGGGTTTTCAAAACAATTCGAAGGGTTTTTCCTTCCTACTATTCAACGTGTCACAGGATTCTCTCTTCATTCCTACCTGGACACATGTGTGACCCATAAAAAAGCTATTTATTATTGAGAGCAACTTTAAAAAACCATTTCTGGTGAGGCAAAGTCAAGACTTTCGATTACTCTTGAACCTGGATTCTTTCGATAAGGGATGGTTATTTCTCTCTCAACTTTTAAGAATGAGATTGTGTTCATGTATATGTCTAACTTCTTATGACTAGTGTGCAGAATATCTATGTCTTCTTAGCGCGTTGGATGCTATCATTCGGGTAAGTTGGAAAAGTAGGTTTTGTGTCACGAGACTATAACTCGTCCACTAGGTACACCTAGGGGTTTAAAGGCCTGTTGCACATGCTAAGTGCAACCGTATCCTCGACGAAATGGAGTTGTTGTATTTAGATAGTTTGCTCGAGGACTAACAAAAGCCAAGTGTGGGGGAATTTGTTAAGTGCATATTTTGCATACATTTAGTGTCGAATCCATGCTAGTATTTGCTATATTTTCTTGTGAATTATTGTATATTACGTTTGTTTTTCTCTATTTGTGTTTTATTAGGTGAATCATCCAAAAGAAGCGAATTGGCACATATTTGTGCAATAAAAGAAGCTAGCTACAAATGGAGAAAGGCCAAAGACCAAGTGGAACTCGTTGAAGTCTAGGAGTTCTTGATATCAACTCGAAGAGGACGAAAAGACGAAGCCAACGACGAAAGAATGAGTCATTCTGACATCGTATGAAGATTTTATGGGCATTTGAAGCGAGTCAAAGGTGGGTGGTTTCCGAATACACTGAAGTTATAAAGGCGCCCATTGTTTCTACTCGGAGCAGCCACGAAAATTAATGAACTGTCAGTCTTGCAAGACTGACAGTTGAATGTGTAAACTGTTACATCGGCCATGCAGATCACAGGCATCATCTTCTTCTCGACCAGTTTTTCTGATAGGGATGATAGGCGAGTTCGAAGCTACATTGGCGATGGCAGTATTGATCTCGAGATGATTATGGCTGGTGAGAATGAAGACTAGTGACCGAGAATGGTCTGCGATGGTGATGGATCGTTGGAGAAGTTGGCAGAGAAGGAAGAACGGTTGCTGCCATTGTTTGGGAAGATGGATTAGGACTCAAGTTTGGTGAATGAGTCTGTTTCCGTTGATGATTGTATTGCTGTTAATGATATGATCTAGCATGTGGTAATGATCGAAGCGCAGATGGAGAAGGAACAGAATGGGGTCGATGTTGTTATAGAGATGGTGAACTCGTGATGGACGTTGTTGGCTGTTATGATGACGAGGAACTTTTGGTTGATGATTAAAAATAATGGTGGCAGTGGTAATGGTTGCACGGTGATGGGATGGTAGTTCGTAATGGCGTTGGCTCGAAACAGAAAGTGGTTCTCAGCTGTAATGGCAGAGATATAAGAACAAATATGGTGGTGAAGCTGATGATGCTCGGTGATGAGAAGAGATGTTGCTGGCAGACAGGAGATAGAAGATGCTCCGGAGCTGGGAAACATGGCAGCAATGGTGATGTCAGTGATCGAATGAAGAGAAGGAAGGACTCGACTGAGTTGGTTCCGCTCATGTCAGGGCGATGGATGAGATGTGGTTACCGTCAGCGATTAATGGAGAACGAGCGATGGCAGTGATGATCATGTCGATTGAGTTGTTGCTGTCATTGAACTGAAGGAAGTGATGGCGATATATATGAAGAGTAGAAGCTCGAGTTCGAGATGAAAACAAAGAAGAACAGAGTTGGGTGCTGCTGGCAGTGACGAGAAGAAGTGGAAAAGTGAAGCTGAGATGGAGTTGGAGTTAAGGGAAAGAAGATCAGAAGATACTGTTCGCGGAGGGCCTGGTATAAGCTACGGAAAAGAGTTTAAAGTCAGGGGAATTTATTCTTCACGGAGGTATGAGTAGCCGTGATTTTGACCGGAGAAACTGAAAATCCAGGGGAAATTAGAGCATCTCCAACGGGACTCTTTAATATTCCTATTTTCGCGGCCACATTGGATATATTCTTATCTGCACCCAGTGCACCCAGTATGAGCTGGCACAACAAAAGTAAAAAACCTCTTAAACACCACGTCACCCGACAAGCAGTTAAGAGTGAAAATTCTTTTTGACTTTCACTGAGTTTTCTCCGTACATCTGAATCGACGGACTATATTTGATATACGAAATTTCTCAAATCCAGTAAATATACCGCCCAAATCTCCAAATCTAGTAAATATACCGCCTAAACACGGAGACCTAAAGGTCGCTCCATTTCCCATCTTCCCTCTCTCAAGGAAAACGATCAGTTTTACAAGATTCGTGAGGTTAACCACTCGATTTGGATTAGTACAGAGAGGTAAGAATTTTGATCATATATATTTACGTCTTTGAGTTTTTTCTTTTTATCATCTTGGATACCGATTTTCTCGTCAATAATGTTTATATGATCTAGGGTTGAGTTATTGAGACTGCAATCTGATTATCCATACAAATGAGATGCTCCAATAATACATTGACTGTATTATAAATCTTTTAGCCAGAGTACATGCATACTCATGTATATTGACAATTGATTAGACTAGTTGAAAAATTAATCCAAAAATTAATGATTACCATGCTTTATGTATATCTTATTGGCCGACTGTTAAGGAGGCCTTCTATGTGATGAGACTATGTAGTGTTTGTCAGTCACAACAAATGTACAGAAAAAATGAAATTGGTTTTTTTGAATCCACAATTTCACAAAGTTAAGATGAATCTTGAGATTATTGATCGAATTGATCACGAATTTCGTTCAAATACAGTTAGTGAAACAAAGTTCAAGTTCAAAGTTCTGGAGAAACTCCATTAAATCGATTGGAATTGAATCCACCATCTGCACCACCACCTCCTAAATTGATTATAGATCGATTTTCCACTTTTTTAGCCGCAGAAATTCAATATGGTGACGAATCGGCGAGAACCTAATTTTTAAATCCCGATCTTGGTCATTAAAAACATCAGATTCATTCCGATTTCAGTTTGAAGAACCAGAAATCGATGATAACGATGTGTATCTTTTGGGAAGAGACGATGAAAATCTTCATCAATAAGTGGATTTAAAGATTCAATCATCATAAACAAATTAAAAGATAAGTTTGATCTCTTACTGTCATTCTAAGTAGTAGCCTAAATTTGATCTTGGTTTTGATTTTTTTAGTGTTGATTCAACATGATTTCTTTGTTTATTTCGATTTTAATTGAGCTCTTGATTGTAATTCATTTCTGAAACAAGCAAATGAGTTTGTTTGTACTAGTGAGGTTGGTGGTGCTGATGGTGATAGAAGCATCGGGTATTGGTGTTGTTGTTGTTATGGTGGTGGAAGGTGTTGTTACAACGGTGGTGGTGGATGTTTGTTGCATTGCAGGTGATGGTGGTGGTTTTTATTGTAGTAGTGAGGGTGGTGGCGTATTTTTTAAGGGATCAACTACTGTTGTTGACACCACTTATGGGATCAACTACTGTTGTTGACACCATTTTTATGGGATCAACTACTATTGTTGATTCCAATTATGAATCAATTCATATTGATGACATCATTAGTATAGTCATGCTTGTAGTTTAAATCATGTTTGTTAAAAAAATTAGATACTTTATAGTACGAGTACCTAAAATGCTCTTCATATTGTGTATTGCCTCTCTTACATCAACATTATAATGACTAGTGTGCTTATGGATTTCGTTTTTTGTGGTTTTTGAAAGTGTTAGTTGATGAGTGTGGTAGTGGTGGTTGTGAAGGTGCTGGTGGTGGCTTTTGTTGGGATGGTGGAATCAACAATGGAGATTGACTTATTTTGCAACTATTTTGGCTTCAGGAGCAGATTTGGGAACTACTACATTGGGGATTATGTATGTATCAGGTACTGAAATCACCAACAATGCATGATATTAATAATTTATGGGATCAACTCCTACTGTTGAATCAATGTTCTAAAAACTGGCCCGTCCGTCGAACCGGTTAGGTAACTTACTGGGTCAGGGTCAACTGGTCTAACCAGTGGTTTGAAACGGTTTCACTGGGTCAATTCTAGTTGATGCCGTGTGGGCTTAAAACAACAACAACTGGTGTTGATTAGGCTTATTCACCAACCCTACGTGTTCTTAAGGGTGTAATGGACATTTGGTCCTTACATTTGTTTGTATCGAAATCTAAAAAGCCCTAAGAATTAAACAGAACCTTAAACAGAGACCATATGCTCCGGTCGTTTCTCTCACTATGATTCCTTACCAAAGGTTTTGGTTGATGATGGTAACACCTTTCAGGCATCAAACGAGAATTCGAAAGCTTTATTTTCCTTCTTCTTTATTCAGTTAATCTCTATTGTATTTTTTTCATTTGATGTTTTCGTTATGGAATGTAAAAATATATTCCTATAACTTATCTATTTATTTCTGTCCTTGTTTTTGTGTTTCAATATTAAATCAAGAGAAACTTATGGTTGAACAGGAGATATTGAGAAGAAATAGAAGATTTTTTATTTTTCTTTTCAAGATTTACAGGATTATCAACCCGTTTGAATCGCACTTGATCCACTGAATCACGAGTTGATATGGCCGGGTCACCCGGTTCTTATAAAGGAAGCCGTTTTTCATTAAATTTATTGGGTCTCTGTTGGCCCAGCCCAGAAAAGTGACTGGGTCACCGTTTTACTGGGCCGACCGGCCGGGCCGGGCCGGTTTTCAAAACCCGCTGTTGATACCATTTTTATGGGATCTAATTTTTTTAACAAACATGATTCAATAAATGGGATCCACTCTTGTTGTTTACTCCATTTTTATGGGATCAGCTACTGTTGTTGACAGCATTTCCTTGGATTAGTATAATTATGCCTGTAGTTTAAATGCTTTGATTTTTATAGATGTAAATTCTTCAAAATGTTAAATTTGTGGTGCAATGGTAGCATGACTGATTCCACGTCAGGTGATGCGTGTTCGACTCACGCCAAATTCACTCATTCATATATGTCATTTTGTATCAAACTTTGGTTGTTGCAGGCCATAGATGGTTGTTCCATAGGTTATATTTTGCAATTGTCAGATAACGATTTGGATTTGAGATTTTTGATTCACTGCTCTAGCACGAAAGGGCATAACGATTAGGTTTCATACTTGTTGGATGTTTCTTTTTTTTTAATGCTTTTTTGGGTTGGAGTTGTTATGTTTTGTAACGACATACATTCTGATTTGTTTTTATGAATGTTATTCTTGTGTTTCTTAAGGATATGTCAGTTTGCATGTTCCAAGTTTATTGGTTTTTACAGGAAACATACTTATATAAATATGTTGATCTCATTTTTTGTGGATCAACTTCCATTGTTGATCCCACTTAAAAGGATCAACTTTTGTTGTTGACCCATTCACTGGGATCAACTTTGATTGTTGACATTGACACAATAAAAGAACTGGAATATGTATTAGTAAAGTTATTTTTGAACTTTTATTTTTTGGATCAACTTCGGTTGTTGACGCCAAATTTTGACGGCGGCGGCGGTGGTGGCGGTAGCGGCGGAAACAGCGGCGACGGCGTCAGCGGTGACAGCAATGATAATGGTGGTGGTGATAGTGAAATATTAGTGGCGGTGGTGCAATATTAGTGGTGGTTGTAGTTAGTAAGTGGTGGTGGTGGATTGGTGGTGGTGGTGGCGGTGCTGGTAGTGGTGGAATGGTGGTGGTGGTAGTGGCTGTGAAATAAGAAAAAAAATTGTTAATGGATAAGGATAATGTTTGTAAATGAAAATAATTATAAGTGAGGGTATTAAGGTAATCTATTTATTAATGGATAAGGTTTTTAAATTATAGGGGTATATTTATTGTTCTATAAGGGTATATTTGTTGGGTGTCAAAACTAGGGGTATTTAATGAATATACCCTTTTTATTTAGGGAGGATTAGGGTGACTTATTAAACGCAAATATAGGTTTTTATCCAAGCTCATGATCCTAATTACCTTGCAAATTGGCTTTCAATACATACTGCTCGGTGGTGCACTTGCATGTTTTAGTGACCAATATTTTCATGGACTTGTGTCTTGTGAGAGTTTAAGGAAATGGTCTTGCATTTGTTTCTTCGCCATCCCTTAACACGCATGATCATCTTCTCGACCCCCCCCCACTGTAGCAGTCATCGAATTTTTGTGTTTCATTACATGGTTATCATAATCCAGAATTGGTTTATAGAAATGTGATGGCAAAGAAAATGACGTGTGCACATCCGTTTCTCTGTCGGCCCCCACCTCGCGCGGTAATTTAGTTTAGTATGTTATGTTCTTACCATGGATGTTTTCTGGTTTATTTGTTGTAGATGGTAATGGGAAGTGAACAACTTGAATTGTGTCACATTATAGATGATGATGAGAATGATAAGGTCGATGACGATGTGGATTTCATATTAAGCGACACTGAGGACGACGAGGGTGAAGAAAATGATGGGAATGATGAAGATTGTGGATATGGAGAGAATGACATCTATGCAGGTAGAATTTTCGATTCCATATCTGAACAACGTGTGACCCCTCCACATGTGGGAGAGGAGAATGTATCCCATGCAGGTGGAGCATACATGAGATATCCCCATGGGAATTATATGATCTTGCCTCATGTGCCGCATATGGGAAACTAGATCTTAACCCGTGCCGTAACGGCACGGGATGTTTTGTCTCTAATACGATATTGTTCACATTCCTCTTGCTTCATTTTATTCGTGAGTAATTATTTTGATATTCAAATAGGTTTTGGGAAACAAAATGGGTTACCTGATCTTTTATTTTTACTTAAGCATGTTATTCCAATTTATTATCTCGGACGGAGTAATAATGTTGTGCCAACATGAAAATAAAATAAAAATACAGTAAATAAATTTTTTCTCCATTTATTGTTCCATCATACCATAATTTCAAACTTCAAAAAGAATATTTCATCTAACAGTACATATACCTAAACTGCCAATCCAACTCCATGATGTTTATGAATACATTTGTTCCGAAATTATTGATAACTAAGGCTCTAAGGAGTGAAGCAAAAACCCATAATATTTTCCCTACTATAGATAAACATTACTTATTTATTTTTTGCAAATCTGAGAGTTATAAAAATGAAGAACCCTTGGCTATTGGAAGGCTGAGATATACGCATGTGAGTTGAAAAAATAAGCTTATAATAGTAAATCAAAACATGTGTAAGATTCTTTCTCAATCATATTGATAACATAAAATTGAAGAAATTCGTGGATAAAAAGATTTCACACCAACTATGCTAAGTAGTGCATGAATGACGTTCTCATATCTAGTGTTACTCAAGTAATTTGGAGTTTTAAAGAGCATAGTCATATTGATATTTGTATCTACATAAATTCAACTAACCTTCCGAAGAAAAATTATTAGTTTCAAGGTAGAGCCGACACAAACTTCTGTCGCCTTCAATGTATACAACACACATTGGGTTTAATCGGCCTTGAGATTAAACAAATACCCCAACATTAGTCAAATAATGTCTACAAATAAGGGATCGAAACAAAGTGCTAACGGGAAAAATGAGAGACTAACATCAGTTCTACAAAGAAAATACCCTATATGTATCAAAGTTTGTTAACCAAACATGTATTCAAATTAAAAAGTCACCAACTTAACACAAAAATGTAAAAGAACCCAAGTTAAATCAATACTTGCATAAACAAAACTTATAAGAGAATTTTGTAATTATTAAATACCTTTAAAATCACTATTAGAGATTTAATTGCATGCCTCGTTAAAAACTACGGTAGAGACGAAATCACCAGATTAATTTGTAGATATTTCTTTGGATATGTAGCAATTCAGAGAAGTTTACACTGGTGGTGATGCGTTCCATCTAAGTGTTGTTCAATTGATTATTTTTTTAGAAGGTTTCGGTTTTCATTGGAGAAACCAAGAGGGAGCGTTTCATTATATTCATTATCATTCAGAAATCCAAGACCAACTCGCCCTATGCTTACGGGATCTCAATACAACCTTAGATTTATCTATTGGACGGAGAAACCTTGATACTAAATATGTTGTTTTTAGTGTTATTTATTATATAACGTGACATCCAAATGTTTTTTTCTTCTTCTTAATTTTCATGTATTTTAACCAAGTTTATATTAGCATTAAGACGATCAACCACATTTCTAATTTATAGTGTTATCCTTTTGTAGCAGCACATAATTAACCTAGTCAATTACTACTCATCAAAATCGGCCAGTACCACAAACCACCAGATATCACTTCTTTCTCCACCACCACCATTTTCCATCCCTCGTAGAATATTGGGCACACTTATAACTTTTGATCCCACACGTCATGTATAAAGTTTAGATTTAACAAACTTAGGTCGTCAATTAATTTATTCAACTATATGTTTTTTTGTTAATACTTTGAAAATCATGCGTACGTAACGGTTACCAAAGATAGCAGTGGTACCAAAAACAACCATTTTGTCTTATATGATTTGGTATCATCCCAAAAGTATTTGTTATCCGCCTTTTTTGATCGTGTCAAAAACAACCAACTATACTTTTCACAATACAATGTTACCCGTCATGTAAAAAAATATTATTTTTTATTCAAAAAGAAAAAACCAATACCACCGCCATTAAAACCATCCAGCGCCACTATTTCTCCCACCAAAACTAATGTTACCGCCTCCACCACTTAGTAACACCTTCCACCGCTTCCACCACTTACTTCTTCCTCTACTACCACCACCACCACTAATATCTATTGAAATACTTTTTGTCAAAATTATTATTTATTGATGGAGATATGTATTAATATTAATTAAGGGATATTTATGATGTAAAATTAATAAATCATTTATCATGAGAAATCAATGAGACATCAATTAATAAAACACTTATACTAATTAATATTTAAGTTGAACAAACCATAACCATAGATTTATTTTCTCTCTAGACAAATCACTTATACTTATTAATATTTAAGTTGAACAAACCATAACCATAGATTTATTTTCTCTCTAGACAAATCACTTATACTAATTAATAAAACACTTATAATAATTAATATTTAAGTTGAACAAACAACCACTGTTGATTTATCTTTTCTATCAATTCCAACCAAGGTGGAACAATGGTTAGAGGCCACTCTTATGACACAATAAGTCATGAGTTCGAACCTCCCCGTTATAATTTTTGAAATTCCATATCTTGACTTGAGTATTCATTTTTAATTCATAATATTGGAATGAACACCACGTGTGCGACTTGTAGGGTGTGGCACGGAGAACCATAGCCTTTGATTTATCTTTGCCAAGGATAAATCCTGACCACCACTCAGATAGGCAAAGTTAGCCAAACTATGATTTATACTTGAGATAATAATTCCGAACTGTATACTGGCAGAGCTTGGGCTCCGTATGTCGCACCCACTGTAAGTAGTTTAATCAATAATTTTTTTTTCTGTTTTATAACTTAAGTTCTTAATTAGACTCTAAACATATTATCGTGGTTCTTACATAGGCTAATACGGTCGCGCGGAGGGAGGTTGGTAATGCAAATCCTTTTTCTTTTATGGAACTGCTGGTAAAGTGTCATCTTGTTTGTAATTTAAGTCTTCTCCTGTCGTTCAATCTTTCTATGTGAGGAAACTTATTACTCATCAAGATTTATTTTTTTCTTGTGAAGGAATCACAACCTAAGCCATGGGAGCTGCAGTAGTACGAATTATTCTACGGCAACAGAGAAGAGTTTCAATAACTGATTGTCAAGGGAATTTGTCTATTTAGTGCTTTAGTTGTTTGTCTCTTCTATTTCAGTTCTATTTCAACAAATGATAGTCAAGGGACCTTTGTTTTTTCGATGCTTTAGTTGTTTGTTTTTTCTAAAGTCAAGCTCTTCCAAGTTATGGAACAAGAACAAAAGAAATGAGACATAATGATATCTCAGATTTTTTGCTATTTAAACTCTTTATTATATCTATCCCTATTTTATTCCAACTCTTAGTCTGATTCATTTGTTACTATATTGTCAAATAAGATTTATGAAACTCTCTGAATAAGTAGATCATTGGGGATTAATTGTAATCAAACCTTAACCTTTATTCAATACCTGGGGTACATTTTAAGATTCCAACTGAACATATGTAAGACCTCAAATGTAACATGTTTACAAACACATCACATAGCCTATATACAGAGTCTATAAAGCCAAGTTCATCTGAACAGCAAAACAACTAACATTTGGTAACTGTGTATACTACATTTTAGAATGTGCATACTACATTTTAGAATACACTTAACTTTTGAAGTAAAAGGATTGTTATGGTTCTTAATGACATTACATTTGCAATGATTCCAAGATCACTGAATTTGTCCCAACTTTAGAGTATTTAGTCAATACTGGTGCAAAGATGTGCAAGATTGGGCATCTTAGTCTGTCCTGCTTCTCTCCAGTAGTTTGCACACACCAGCTGTTGAACCTGAAACGACTCCCAAGCAAAAGCAAAAAAGTTTAAGCATTTTACGGAAGCCATAAATCACCATTTGAAGGACCAAAAGGGTACATAAAATTACCTGTGTGTGAGTCTCCTCACTGCCTTCTGCAACAGTGTTGATGTATTCGTGATCTCTTTTCAAAGCTATGTGACAGACTTGGCGAATCTGCAGACCAACTAGTACCTTCAGACCTTTCTCTAAATCAGAAGAAATTAGAAAACTTATCTAACAAGATAAAATATACCTCTTCTGGAACAGTGCCAGAAAATAGTAGTGTGTGACGCTGCTTCGGAACAGCAGCAATGATCCTCTCTATGTGTCTCCCGAAGCCCATATCCAGCAGATGGTCGGCTTCATCAAGTACCAGCACTTTCACACCCATCAACCGTGTTGAAAATCTAGGCGTGTTTTCAGTGTGGTCTCTGAGCCTTCCGGGTGTGGCGATAAGGATCTGAAGGGGTTAGGCGAAGATTCACTTCTCAGAAAATTTGCTGTAAATTTTCAGAATGGTAGGTGTAGATACCTGGAACATGCCAAGGGATAAATGACCCAAATGTGATAATAATAGGGCTTAAAGAAAGGTTTAAGAGATAATTTGGGCTCAAATGAGAGAAGTCCTAGTGACCCATTAAGGAAAGTCAAGATAATAAGTCCAAGAGGAAAGACTAAAAAGTCAAATTTAGAAAGGAAGAAAGGGTATGCTTGTAAATACTTCTAAAATGATGGGTATTAGATAAGGTCAAAGAGATAGATGGCTATAAAAGGGGTTGATCTCCACAAAGAAATGGACAGCTAACTTCATGGTCTGGGAGTTACGACGAACTACTTGGCAGAGTTATACGGCATTCTAGTTGGATTGGAGTGGGCTATGCAATGGGGTTTTGATAGAGTTTGTGTTAGATCTGACTCCTATGGCGTGATTGAAGCTTTCAAAAACAATTCGATTCCTTGGTTTGCAAAAACTAGATGGAGGGTGATTAGTAGGCATTATATGTCTATTAGATTCATTCATACTTTTAGGGAGGCGAATTTTTCAGCAGATAAAATGGCTAAGTGTGGATGTTTACTAGCTAATGAAGTGGGGATGCATTATAATGGAAGGCCACCTTTTCTAAATTCAGTTGAATACCCAAATGTTGCTTATTTTCGTTTTAAATAGTCTACAAGTTTTTGGGGTTGATGTGACCTCTTTTCTTGTAAACTATCTCTTGTAAATTTGTTATCTATTAATACAAATTTTTGACTTATCAAAAAAAAATAATCCGACTCTACTATGATATTTGTACCTAATACATTTTTGCGACCACAGTGGGATCCTACTCTAGATGACAGTATGGAATTGATACTGCCATCGACAGTCCGAAAGCACCATCGCCTACATCACCCACTGGCGGCTTCACTTCGCCCTTCACTTCTATGCACCATCGCCTACATCACCCAATGGCGGCTTCACTTCGCCTCCACATCTCTCTCACCATCGCCTACATCACCCACCGGAGGCTTCACTTCGCCCTTCACTTCTCTGCACCATCGCCTACATCACCCACTGGCGTCTTCACTTCACCCTTCACTTCTCTGCACCAGCGCCTACATCACCCTACTGTATTCCGAAGACACTACTACTTCGACCATCAACAGCCGAAGTCATCAATACTAAACCCGAAGATGCATCACAGAATCAGATAAGTTTGATGTGCTAAGCGACTGACTTTAACAAACGAATTTTGAAAAAAAAAATGCTTTTGTTTTCAAAAGGGGGATTAGCATGTGCAATATTATACTTACGTAACTTCTTTGATGTCACCTGACTAATTTTAATCTTTCATTTTCGGATAGCTAGCATCTGGTCATGTTCCAGTGGTGAATAGACGGAGTACTTAAGGAACCGATAGTGCTTGCACAATAAATGTTTGCAAGAATCCCACAAAGAAGAACTGTTCAATCACTAAACTCCCCATGGACCGTTGGAAATGCTAGATAAGTACCATATACCTTAAATGCTCTATTCATTCGCTTACAACATGAACAATTTAAATTTCGTAAATCATCCAAAACCAACTGTAAATGCAATGATTAAATTTTCCAAATGTGGTTGCTTTGCTTCAAACGAGACGGTACCCCATATGGAATACTTTCCACTTAAGAGGCGCAGAAAGCCCTCGGTTCAAGAGAGAACATCTAAGAATACTTTCCACTGTCGGGGTACCTATCAAATGGACGAAACAAGTCATACGACGGGACTTTAAAATCGAATAAACAAAAAATGTTTCAGCATAAACATACATGAAACATACCCAATCTGGAAAACTAGAGAGCTTATTTGTATACTTATTTTTGTAGCGAATGCATCACTAAATGAAAACCCGAAGTGACTTCAAACCAAGCAACCAAGTCAAGATTTCATATAGGGGACTTCAGCTGATGTATATCCGGAGCTATCAACAATGAAGTCAAGAAGACGATGCTCCGAGAAAAGAAAGTCCTAAGTCATGATCAAAGGGGGCTCCGAGAAGATCAAGGAAATCAAAGACTTGAAGAAAAGCGAACTTCAACAAAATAACTTTGCATGGACTCTCCGCATTGTACTCTTTTCCCTTCGTCAAGGTTTTGTCCCACTGGGTTTTCCTTGTCAATATTTTAATTAGGCAACATATGCGAGTCCAATTGTGCTCCACGTCTTCTCAAAGACCATACCAAAGTGATGCATCCAGCTGATGTAGATCCAGACACAAAGTCATGACCGGGAAGAGAGCAAGCCCAATAGGCACCAAGAAGAAGGCGAGTCAAAAATACAAGGGGACTTACAGGAAGAGAGCAAGCCCGGGAGACGCCAAGAAGAAGGCGAGTCAAAGATGCATCGCACTAGGGGACTTGCAGGAAGAGAGCAAGCCCAGGACATGCCGAGAAAAGGGCGATTCGAAGATACATCACACAAGGAGACTTGCAAGTCAAAAATCATCATCAAACAAGGGGACTTGCGAGAAAACGCACAAGGCCCAGGAAAGAGGCGCATACGACTGACTAGGGGACTTGCAGCAAGCGTGCAAGTCGAAACCATTTGAGCTTAAATACAAGAGGACTTGCGGGAATATCCAAGTTTTAAGGTAAAGGCGTTAGAAGAAGCGCGCAACGACAGAAGAGCTGAGGAAGAAGATGATAGACTGTTGAGAAGACTAACGCCTTTCCCAAACAGCCAGGGGACTTAATGTAGATACCTGGAAAATGCCAAGGGATAAATGACCCAAATGTGATAATAATAGGGCTTAAAGAAAGGTTTAAGAGATAATTTGGGCTCAAATGAGATAAGTCCTAGTGACCCATTAAGGGAAGTCAAGATAATAATTTCAAGAGGAAAGACTAAAAAGTCAAACTTAGAAAGGAAGAAAGGGTATGCTTGTAAATACATCTAAAAGTATGGGTATTAGATAAGGTCAAAGAGATAGATGGCTATAAAAGGGGTTGATCTCCACAAAGAAATGGAGAGCTAACTTCTTGTGGCTAACCATGTACTACTTTCTAGAGTAGGCTTACGACTCTACTACAATATTTGTACCCATTACAGTAGGTATTCATCATTCTACAGGCCACAAATCCTCTTAACCATAAAATTTTACCTGACACGGATTTGCCTATAAACGTAACCGCACAAGCATATACAAAGAAATAAACCTAAAATATTTATATTTTGTTGTAGGCCCTACGGCTCATGGATGTGCGGCCCAACTAGCTATACCTAGGGTTTCCATTACATGTATATATATGTTGTTTTATCCATGTAACCCTGCTGTTGATCAATAAGAAACTCTGCCTCTTTCTCTATCTTTTTCATCTTTATCACTACAAAACGTTATCGTGCACGAGCTCTTCCTGTGCTAAAGAAAGAATATTTTTTTTGGGTTCTCATTAATCGAATCGAAATGATTTTTTTTTTTTTTATTAATCATCATGAGAAGCCTGCAAATGAAAGTTTAGGTCATATGTAATTAGGAATTTGAGGGTTGTAATTATAATTAGGGATTTTGGAAAATCTTTCTTTTAAATCCGTGGAAGAAAGATCCTTGGGAAAGCACAATCTCGTCTGCTTCTTATTATGTTCGGTTCTTCAATCTCGGAAGTCTGCCAAAGACATTCAAAAGGTATGATACTCTAAAAATCCATATATTTTTAGAATTTTGATTCACGAATACTTGTCTTCTATGTGTATGATGGTTAAGTTGATTGAGTGCACATGATGTGATTATTAGTAATCCATAATTTGTACATGCTATTTTGTCGGATTGCACACGTTATGATGGTATATAGGTTGTCCATGTAATAATTGTATATATATTGTTGATTGATTGAAGTATGCTATGGTATACATTTAATCTGTTCTTATTTCAAATTTTGGATGCGTCATGATCTCAGTGTTGTTTATGTTGTACATGATATGTTTGCATAGAACCATGATGTCTTTGATTATATTATTTTCTTTTCAATCCATGTTACCACCATTGGTGATATAAAACTTAGGGATCTTTGTTCTTTTTAAAAAAAAAAAAGAAAAGAAACGTATTCTTTATTATTATCTGTTTAATGCCCTCCTGGTATAATAACTTTGGGATCTTTGTCTTTATTATTTAGTTATTATTTTATTTTATTTTCATCTTATGATTAAATGATTTAATAACATCTAATCTATCATATGGGCTCTGATTATTTTGATGTATGTGTGTTTGTGTATATTCATCTATTTTCTTTCATGGTTAAACTAACAAGCATATTTTGGGGGATATCAAAACTAATTGGGGGATATAGGTACATGACAAAATAGGGATCCAAATAGCAAAGCTGGGTCACCCCTTATGTAATTATTTTTTTGATTCCTAATCTAGCCCTCACTAATCATGTTTAGTGGTTAATAATAATTAAAAATCTAAAGTATTTGGGGGATAGATTAGTGTGTGTTTTTATTTTAATTTGTGTGAGTGAGGAGTAGAAGGAGAGAAAAAAAATTTGAGTGGAATTTTTTTTTTTGAAAATGGAAGATGATTGTGATGAGAGAATTGCAAAGAATTTGAATCTTTAGCTCAACTACAACAACAATCATATCTTCAATCTTCGGTGTATGATAACAACTCACAATTGGAGTTATATGATGAACCAACACCCTTGGATCATGATTTTCGTGACCATGAAGTGTTTTATGAAGAACCAAACCAAGAAAGTAAACATGTTCAACATACAAGCAACCCCAACACATAGGTAATGCTTCAAAGAGGTAGAAAATTTGATTTTTCTTTTTGAAACCGCCATTTTTTTGTCTGAAACAGCTTAGTACCGGCATGCTCGTTGTATGAATACGACACCAGAACTAATGCCACCAGCGTGGTATTCATACTCCTTGCCATGACGGTATAAGATATCCCTCATTTTAAAAACTTTGCCGGCGTGGTATTCAAACCAACTATGCATGCCGGTATGCAGTTATGCTTTTTACCTACCACCGAATATTCCATGGAATATTCAAACCGGCATGGTTCACTCCTAACTGACCATGCCGGTTGTTTATGGGTGAAAACTATTCCTGCCGGATTTGGTAATTTGGAGTGTGTGGATGAGGAATGAATCTAAACCCTAAACAAATGCACTGCGCGGTGAGTGCTTGTAGATTCGGAAATCAATCTGTGCAAGTCCGGCCTAAACCAAGAAATGGCCGTTCCAGACTCGTTTCGGTCATAAAGTGAAGGAGATGGGGTTGATCTTAGGAAGGGAAGCGAAGAAGGTGTTGGGATTGTGAAGGTGTTGGCTTGCTTATGACTTGTAACAGAAAGGTGAGCAGGCTTACGATTGATGCAAGAAGGCTCTGGGTGTTTGAATAAGTTTTGTATTAACACTTGGTTTTTGTCTCGTCTGGACTTGTGTTGTTTCTCTCCTTGTTCTCCTGTTTGGAAAATAGAGAGGAGAACCTATTTATACAAGTCATTTGAGCCTTATTCACGTCTCTCGTGGGAAGTGGAGTGATGGAGTAGTGGAGGTGTGTGTTGGTGTTACACGACCAGTCTTGCCCACTTTTCCTGTCATCTCTAACCGTCCATGACTTCCTGACACGTTCTTGTGATGGCGCGTTGCACGCTGCACGCCGTAAACCGCTGAGACCAATACCCAAGTATGTATCCCCAGTTTGTGACATGATTGATGTCTCGAGTGTGTGGATCGTGGGATCCACAAAAGGTAGCATGTAATGCTAAATTGAATAACTGCGTTATTCAGGAAGTTGATACTTGTGAAGTATCATGTGTATTTTGTGCAGGTACTGCATCCTGGTGTGGTAGAGTGATGGGTGGTGATTACCATGACGCCTGACCAATTAACTCCTGACCAGGGTTGTATAACCAAGCCGGTGAAGTTGGACGGACGAGATGATCTTTGAGACACTCATCTGCGTCCGTTGATGGAATTAGGGTTTTGAAGAGGTGCGCAGGCATCATTCTTCAGCTTGGTCGAAACCAAGCTTGGGAGACGATTTTGGCCAGGCCGATTGTACATGCGTGTAGACGGCATGACGGTGCAGGCGCCCATACCCCATTACCTCACGAAAGTACGATCTGGGCCACTCAATTCGTCCGGTGAAGTTGAGTGGTCGAGATCAATTTGTGACAGTAAATTAGTGCCGCAAGAGCCGCACATCACGCCATCTTCAAGCGCGCGTTCCAAGACAACCAATTCTTGGTCGGTCTTGGTCGATCGCTCTGGAGTGTAGGTGGTAGGCTTGTGTTCACGCCTATACCTGACTGTCCCATGAAAACGTGATCTAAGCCACTCAAATCGTCCGGTGAAGTTGAGTGGTCGAGATCAGTTTGCAAATTGGTAAGTGTAACCACGCAAGTTTGGACGCGCGTTTTGGGATAGCCAGGCATGATATGCCTTGGACGATCAGGTGAGGGGATAGACGGGCCCACGGTGGTCATCTTTGGTATGACCAGGACACCGCTTAATCTAATGGGACCCTCCATTCGCGGAGGAGAAGATGGACGCTCGTGATGCTCAAAACCCTAATTTTTGGGTTTCACGGTCGTGCGTCATGCTATGTTCGGGCGCACGAATTGGGATGACCAACCATGGTTGGTCCTGACCGATTGGTCAAGTATGTAGGCGGGCCCATGGTGATTGTGTTGACATGCTCTGGGCCCTTTGAATATACATCTACGCCCTCCATCTATACCTGCGAAGATGGATGGTTGAGGCTGTTTTGCGACACATGTAATATGCCGCAAACCCTAATTTAGGGTTTTCCGTCCATACGCTCTGGTTTGGACGTTTTGGCAAGCTATTCCAATATTTTGGGGAGGCCGACTGTTGATGGTGGATTTTCATTTAAGGTTAAAATTGTAAAAAACCAGAAAATCATGCGCTGACATCTTGTAAAAGATAAAGCCATTAATAAGTGTTGGATACTCCTTCACTTTACTAATTCACCTAGAATGGAGCATGTGGCAACAATCTCATTCTATGAATACACGAAATTCATCCAGGTTGGAGCATGTAGCAACAATCCCATATACCCTGTGAATTTCTAGCATTATTAATTAATGCGCAATCAGAAAACCCTTGTATTTCGTACTCATTATCGGTGTGGCATGACGACTTGGTTGAGTGTTGCTCTTACAGAGCAACACGAACCTCCAAGCATTATAATGAAACCATGTACGAAATACCCGTGTGTGATTCTCGGTGTGTTATACTAGCCCGATTGAGCCCCTCTCGGTGTGTTATACTAGCCGATTGAGCATCCGGATGGCCTGTGATCTAGTATCGGTCGGATATGATCACGATCATCCAACTCCACAAGCATGATTGGATGACCCAGATCAATTCCATCACCCCCAGCGGTATGGAATATCCACCGCCGAACCGACGCGGACCCATGGTGGCCTCCCTGCATTTACTTGTTCAATGTTGCTATCATAAATCGAAATCCATGCTAAAATACTGGGCAACTCTCTAATGGATCTTCCGATATGATGTTTTATTAATGTTGGTTCACCTCTTGAGCTCGGGAATCGGCTTAATTGGCCTAGATTCATTATCAGCCAATTATCATAATTCATCGTTCAATTGATTCTTAAATCTTTGCCAATAGTAGATTTTCGAAATCTTGGTTGTTAATCTCAAGCATGGAACATCAGAGCCCTAAGCTAAGCATGCCATCAGTGAAAACACAAGAAGTTGCCAAAAATCTTTATTTCAATTTCGATTCAACGAAATTAATTAAATAAATATTACCCATATTTGTTGGAAAATAACCTCCATCGCCCCCGAGGTATGCGTTGAATTTAAGACCCGTGGAGAGCCGATTCTCTGAAACTCCTCTGGCCCAGTCTACTGCTTTGTGTTCTAAAGCTCCCAAAAGTATAACCTAATTGACCACACCTTTTATAGACCTCAAACCCTTCAAAAGCCCCTCTCGCAATAATATCTCTGACTTACTTACACAATTCTAACTGTCCAAACCATACTCTTTATTAGGCTATCTTAGGATTGAGCTGGACCGTGTAAACTCGTTTCCCGATTTTTGTATAGCCACTTTGGGTCTGCAGGGGATATGATCAACCCGGTGACACTAGTTTTCATCTCAACTCCACAAGCAGGTGCCCCTTAGTAATTGGATGATTTTCTCCCACGGCCAGGTGAGACTAATATAGGAATATCCCCTGTTGCCTTTGAACCGAGTATCGCGGACCCCGCATTGGATCGGATCAATTCCATCACCCCCCTCCCTCCGGACCCCGCTGGTGGCCTCCCTCTGGCCTAGCTTGCCAAAACGTCCAAACCATAGCAAGTATGGGCGGAAAACCCTAAAATTAGGGTTTGCGGCATATTACATGTGTCGCAAAAGCGAGTCTTAACCATCCATCTTCGCAGGTATAGATGGAGGGTGTAGATGTAGATTCAAAGGGCCCAGAGCATGTCAACACAATCACCATGGGCCCGCCTACATACCTGACCAATCGGTCAGGACCAACCATGGTTGGTTATCCTAATTCGTGCGCCCAAACAGAGCATGGTAACACGGCCGTGAAACCCAAATTAGGGTTTTGAGCATCACGAGCGTCCATCTTCTCCAAAGACGAATGGAGGGTCCAAGATTAGATTAGCAGGTCCGGTCATACCCAGCATGACCACCGTGGACCCATCTATCCCCTCACCCGATCGGCCAAGGCATATCACGCCTTGTCATTCCAAGACGCGCGCCCAAACTAGCGTGGTCGCACCTCCCAAACCGCAAACTGATCTCGACCGCTCAACTTCTCCGGACGATTTGGATGGCTCAGATCACGTTTTCATGGGATATTCAGGTATAGGCGTGAACACCAGCCTACCACTTACACGCCAGACCGGTCGGCCAAGACCGACCAAGTTAGGTCATCTTGGAACGCGCGTCGGAAGTGAGCATGGTGCGCGGCTTTTTGCGGTACCAAATTCCCATTACAAAATCGATCTCCACCACTCCTCTTTGCCGGTCAAATTGAGTGGCCTAGATCGCACCTTCATGGGACAGTGAGATATAGACGTGTACACCGGTATGTTGTCTACACGCATGCCCGGTCGGTCCTTTCCAAAAACCTTCCCATGCTTGGTTTCGACCACGCTGAAGAGTGATGCTTGCGCACCTCTTCTACAAACCCTAATTCATTAACGGTCGCAGATGAGTGTCTCAAAGATCATCTCGTCCGTCCAACTTCTGACTTGGTTATACAACCCACGGTCGGGAGTTAATTGGTCGGTGAGGCATCACCACCCATCACTTTACCACACCATGATATAGTACCTGCATAAAATACACATGATACTTCACAAGTATCAACTTCCTGAATAACGCAGTTATTCAATTCAGCATTACATGCTACCTTTCATGGATCCACGATCCACATATTCCAGACATCAATCATGTCACAAACTGGGGGGATACATACTGGGGTATTGGTCAGCGGTTTACGGCGTGCAGCGTGCAACGCGCCATCACAAGAACGTGTTAGGAAGTTATGGACGGTTAGCGGTGACAGGAGAAGTGGGCAAGACTGATCGTGTAACACTGACACACAACTCCACTACTCCATCACTCCACTTCCTCCACTTCCCACGAGAGACATGAATAAGGCTCAATGACTTGTATAAATAGGTTCTCCTCCCTATTTCCACCAACAAGGGCAAGTCCAGAGACAAAAAACAGAAACCAAGTGTTAATACACCAGAACTGATAGCTTGCATCCTGTAAGCCGGTTCAGTTTTCCAGTTACAAGTCATAAGCAAGCCAACACCTTCACAATCTCAACACCTTCTTCGCTTCCCTCCCTAAGATCAACCCCATCTCCTCACTTTGTGACCGAACAAGTCTGGAACGGCCATTTCTTGGTTTAGGCCGGACTTGCACAGATTGATTTCCGAATCTACAAGCAATCACCGCGCAGTGCGTTTGTTTTGGGTTTAGATTCATTCCTCATCCACACACCCCAAATTACCAAATCCGGCAGGAATAGTTTTCACCCATAAACAATTGGCTACCACAGCGGGAGGTTGATCTCTCGGTTGCAAAAAATTGAATTCTCAATTCTTCGGTTTCCATCTCACGATGTATCCTCACTCGGAGACCACAGGTGGTTCAGATATCATGGGAAGTGTAGCTAGAATGTTGGAGGATGTCTTGGAAAATCAAGCCGGTATCGCTAGAAGACAGAGTGAGACAATTCGCCTTTTGAATGATATAACAGTGCAATTACAAGAAGGGTCGGCAGGCGTTTGCTCAAACAGTGCAAGAAACGCTGGATCCTTAGTCAGGAGTCACACCTTTACCAGTGGAGAGGCGTAAAGAGCGCGTAATCACGGGGGACTCGGGAGAGACGAACAACATGGTCCAGCCGACAACGAAGACTCGAGGAAACTCCACGAGAGGAAAAGACTTGTCCGGGTACCACAACGTCTAGGATAAAGAAATGGAGCCCGCATCTTACGGATCCCTTTTGGAAGATTTATATCTCAAGACCCTTGTCGAAGCTCTAAGACTGTTCAATCCGCATCGACCTTTCAACTAAGTGAAGAAATGCTTGAGGAAGGAGAGATCAATCAAGGAACACGTGAGTACGAGAGGATGTGAACGTTCAATTCGATCACTCGGCGGTGATATTACAACACCTCCCATCACGAGCCAGAGCAGCCGCAAATCCCGGCATCTCATCAAGTGTAACACCTCTGGTAGTCACCAAAGCAACAACTTCCACTCCTTCATCAGGACGAGGAGCCGGAGGGACGAGAGGAGGACCATCCCCCATTACCATTGCAGACTTGATGGAGAAGCAGGAAGTTCTTGCTAAGACTGATGGACGCATTTATGTGTCTATTTTAGTCTCAATTCTCTGTAATGTTAGTACTCGATTTTGCGCTTATTTTGGTATTTTATGTCTTTGTAGGTGTTTTTGGAGAAATAAGCTTTTGCGGCGAGAGAAAATTACTATATGGACCCCCATTTTGGATAAGGGGTACCTCAATTACTAAGGGGCAACCCATTTCCATAGCATCTACTATTCGCATCCCACCAGTGGTTAGGGGGACTTCATCCTCTCCTTTTGAAAAATGTTTTTGGCGGGAAGATTGTTTTCACATGCGTACTCCCCTGATTTTGGATTTGGACGAGAATTTCTCGAGTAGCTTCATTGGATCAAGTTGGTATGGGCCTGTTAATGTAAGACATGGTTGGTATTGTTTGATTCGACAAAAAAATGGGAAGTTTACACGGATTTTAGTTAAAACAGGAAAGAGAAGTTCGGAGTTTGCTTCAAAATAGGAAATATGATTTTCATATCTCTACAAGATTCGTAAACAGGGAGATTGAGTTGTGCAAGTAAACTCGGGAAGGCATGAAGAAGAAGGAAATAGAGAATAACTCTCTTACCATAAACAACAGGAAGAGTGACGTGTTTGGGGATCTAAAACAAGGATCAAATATCCTTGTATTTGGGAGTTATTGTGAAACATGGAAAGTTGGTTTCGAGACCATGGAAAGATATCCTGTAACAAAGGGGAGAATATCTTCCCTATGATATCGATGCAATTAAAGCTTAAAACAGTGAAGAAAAGAAATTATTGCGGAAGAAAAGAAATTATTGCGGAAGGATTTTATGGTGAGAGAATCGACATGTGTTGGGTATATATAGGTGCTGTGAGGTTAAGAGAAGATAGTCGGAGAGTCTGGGGGTCGATTGGAAGCTTCAGAAAAGCTGCAGAGGAGTTGTAGCAGCAGCAGGAAGAAGAAGAAGAGAAGAAGTTGCAGACGACACTTCAGAAGTGTCGTTCTGAAGAACACGAAGAACAGACTCGTGAAAGCAGACTTAAATTCAACGACAGAGTCAAACAACTGTCGTTCTTCAACAGTCTTAAAAACTTGTAACAGTGACGCTTGTAACACCACTACAGCGTTACAAATCTCTGTTTAATAATTTGAATTATGATTTTAAATTAATTAGTTGTGATTTAGTTTGATGGGTTATGCTTAGCTTAGGTGTTTTGATAATCCATGCTTACCATTTACAATTAATGTTTTATAAAATCTACCTTGGCAAAGATTTAGAGTCAATAACTATTATTTTTGGAGCTATAATTATCAAAGAATTAATAATTGAACCATAGAAAAAGAGTTCGGTGAAATTCTGATTCCCAGTAATCTCTCAAAATTATTATCATCATTTGTTTTACTTGCTAGTTTTAGTATTTCTTTCATTAAGTCTAAAATCAAAATCTTTAAAAAAGTCCGAGCGAACGATACTCTACTTACCACACTTCAAAACTACATCAGTTTTTTGGCGCCGCCGACGCGGACTTGTATTTAGGTTTAGGTTTTAGGTTTTGTATATATTTTATTTTTATTTAATTTTTTGTTCTATTTTACGTCTTTGGTGTTTTTGTTTTTGTTGTGCAGGTTTTGCTTGAAACGGAAAGTGGAAAGTCGAACTTGCCAAAAAAAAAAAAGGAAAACAGGAGATATTATTTTCGTTAGTTTTTTCTATATTTCTTTTGGACTTGTATATATTGTTTGTTTATTTTTATTATATTATTTATTTATTAAAAAAAAAAAAACACGTGCACACACCAATTGCATCGTCAGACTACCGATTTTAGGAAAACTCGTGGATTAGTAATTTGAACCCGTGCCTTGGGCCTTATGGGAGTTACCAGTGAAAGTCCACAAACCTCGACCTCATACCTTTGGGTATATTTTGATGTGGTAACCTGAGCCTACCCATTTTAGTCGACCTTGCATTTGCATTTGCACAAAAATAATGTCATTGGCTGGTATTACAATAGCCAATACAATGAATATCCGAGTGATTTTAGAATGGACACTACTACTTTGACCACGGTGTGCATAGTGGTTGGGAACACCAACCTTTTCAAGGTTATGGTTCATATCATAGTGAGCCCAATTATTATTCGCACGCGCACAGGTCATACGAGCAAGAAAATAAGGAATATTACAAAACTAGTTCCTCGTCTTTGGACGACTTAATTAAACAGTTGAAAACTAGTCCTTATTATGATCCTTCCGTTCCTACTCGTCCTATAGAAGAGTCTCTCAAACTGATGGGTGTTCCTTCTGGTCCTATTCGTCCTCTAGAAGAGTCTCTCAAGATAATAGCTGAGAAAACTAGGGTTTTGTTAGAGACGAACGAAAGAATTGCTCGGAATAATCTTGATTACCAATTTAGCCTTAAAAATGAGAATAGTTATTCGCATAATCAAGATGACGAGGTTAGAATTGGTAACACTACTTGTTTAGAAGAGGTTCAACCATTTTCATGTTATGATGAGGATAGTGTTGATGAAGAATCTGAAATATGTAGGCAAAGTGATCAGGAATTTGATACTCCAATTGAGCTTTATAATGATAATGTTATTTCTATTTCAAATCCAAATAATTTTAATAATTATTCACCTATTCAAAAGGACGAGGATTTGACTAGAGATACTCCCGTTTTAGACGATGTAGTATTTCCTTTTGATTACGAAGCCGATATTGGCTTAGAGGAACGAGTTTATTCTAAGAATAATATTTTAGAGTCTACAGATTTAGAAACAACAGTCTTAGACGAATAAGATGAACTCGTAGAGCTTTTAAACATGTATAAGGATGTGTCACCTGAATATGACCTCCAAGAAGCAATTGACCATTTTCAGGATTCTGATGATCTAGAAATTAGGGAAATTGTAGCTAGTCTATCTAGAGACACCCAAAACTCTAAGTTTGGGGGTGATTATCATTCTCCATGTGCCTTACCTTTAGCTCTTACAGAGATCCCTCACTTGGGACTTGATATATGTGCCTCAACCATTGTGCCTGATTGCCTTCATACTAGTTCTCCAGAACCTAATAATGTCCAGGAAGAAGTTCAGTTGTTAGAAACCCATCCTCTGGTTGATGTGGTTTACCCAGGCTATGATACCAAGATTAATTTTGTTTTCCCACCAAATATTTTTCAACCAATTGTGGGAACGTATATGTTTCAGATGTGTCAATTATTAAGTTCTGAGACTAAACCTAATTATTTTGGGAAAATAGACATGACACATTTGCTTAAGAATGACCACCACTCTCATTATGGTCAACTGTGTAAGTCAAATCTGATTGACTTAGAGGATCCTCAATTATTCAAGTTATTATTGTGTGCTTCTAAATTTTTCCAAACCTTAGAACCTGATATTTCAGATCTTACTTATGAGGAGGTGCAGCCCATGAAAATATTTTATTTAGACCCCTTTATAGAACTCAGAACCCGAACCACAACTAGATGTAGTTGTCTTAAACAGAAACTAGGCAAGGGTGTGCTATGTTTATTCTTGGTTTGTTGCAGTTTCCTTTTATCTGTGTTAACACTTTTTGATGCAGATGATCCACGGTTGTTTCGGTTATTGCTTTATGATATGAAGTGATTAATTCTTTATTACGTCTGGCTGAAGACTTTAAATTTAGCACTTCTTGGGAGGTAACCCATGCTCATGCAACACGGTAATATCTTTCCTTAACTCTTTTGCTTCAAATGGTAACAATTTCTCCTTGTTCATGCTTTTAATTTCATCTTTAGAACATTGAGGACAATGTTAGATTTAAGTTTGGGGGTATGGGAGAAACTTTTTAGTTGCAATAAATAAACTCCAGAGCCTAGAAATTTATGTTTATTAAGGATGGCACTAACCAATCTAAGTGGATGGAAGCATTTTGGTTGTAGGAGTTGAGGAACCAATCTGATTAGATGGAAACATCTAAAGAGTCTATTCATAAAAGCACAGAGCTCGGGTGTTAGAATTAAAGAAAAAAACATGGTAGTTTCGCCATATCTCGTTGAATCCTTTTCACTTCTATTTTTTGTTTGTATTCTTCAAAATATGTTTGTCTAAGTGATTAGGTGGGGCTCACGATTCAAGTTGTTACCACTGCTAGGGTGAAATAGAGTGATTGAGATTAAAAAAAAAAATGAAAAAGTGAAAAAGAAAAAGAAAAATAAAAAGAAAAAATGAATTATTTAGAAAATGAAAAAAGATTCAAGTTGGTAACCCAGCTTGTAGCTCGGTTACCAACTAAAAGTGTAAAATCTTAATATTTATTATAGTTATTATTATTTTTATAAAAAAAAAAAAAAAAAAAAAAAAAAATTGAGACCAGACCATCAGACCAACCGGAATAAATTCAATAAAGTCGACCATCTGGAACCCTTGTATATGCCAGTTGTGTTGACCTAGAGTTAGGATTATCGACCATTGGTTCCCTTGTATATGCCAATGTGTTGATATTAGTCCAGACCAATATCTCAGTCCATTAGGATAGGTTCATTTTGGCAGTGGCCTTCAGACAGATATGAGAAACACCGTTCACATAGACAACATCAAAACCATCTACGTTTTTCTATATCCATTTCTTACTCTATCCATGTGATTGGTCGACTCCGGTTATGATGTCCAGAAACTATCTGAGTAGAGATCTCGTGACTTATATATGAATTTTAGTATGCTTGAGTGCAAACTCGTGTACAACAATTGGAATTTCGCATCAGGGTACTTCCTCCTGTAATCAGTAAGTATGCCAACCAAGGAGATTCTTTAGTGCTTTCCAAGGTTCTGCGTAGATAGTTAGGGTCTGGAGTAAAAGGTTTTGTGGGTACACCTCTGGTAAACCCTCCCGAGACTATAACTCGGCCACTAGGGCCACATAGGGGTTTAAAGGCTTATTGCATACGCTAAATGCAATCGACGATGCCTGCGACAGTGAGTTAGGATTTTATTTTGTAGATTTGATTTGCTCGGGACTAGCAAATAATAAGTTTGGGGGTATTTGATGGACGCATTTATGTGTCTATTTTAGTCTCAATTCTCTGTAATTTTAGTACTCGATTTTGCGCTTATTTTGGTATTTTATGTCTTTGTAGGTGTTTTTGGAGAAATAAGCTTTTGCGGCGAAAGTGGCTCGAAAAGTGGTTTTTGCGCTCGTGGGAGAAAATTACTATATGGACACCCATTTTGGATAAGGGGTACCTCAATTACTAAGGGGCAACCCATTTCCATAGTATCTACTATTCGCACCCCACCAGTGGTTAGGGGGACTTCATCCTCTCCTTTTGAAAAATGTTTTTGGCGGGAAGATTGTTTTCACATGCGTACTCCCCTGATTTTGGATTTGGACGAGAATTTATCGAGTAGCTTCATTGGATCAAGTTGATATGGGCCTGCTAATGTAAGACATGGTTGGTATTGTTTGATTCGACAAAAAAATGGGAAGTTTACACGGATTTTAGTTAAAACAGGAAAGAGAAGTTCGGAGTTTGCTTCAAAATAGGAAATATGATTTTCATATCTCTACAAGATTCGTAAACAGGGAGTTTGAGTTGTGCAAGTAAACTCGGGAAGGCGTGAAGAAGAAGGAAACAGAGAATAACTCTCTTACCATAAACAACAGGAAGAGTGACGTGTTTGGGGATCTAAAACAAGGATCAAATATCCTTGTATTTGGGAGTTATTGTGAAACAGGGAAAGTTGGTTTCGAGACCATGGAAAGATATCCTGTAACTAAGGGGAGAATATCTTCCCTATGATATCGATGCAATTAAAGCTTAAAACAGTGAAGAAAAGAAATTATTGCGGAAGAAAAGAAATATTTCTGGAAGGATTTTATGGTGAGAGAATCGACCTGTGTTGGGTATATATAGGTGCTGTGAGGTTAAGAGAAGATAGTCGGAGAGTCTGGGGGTCGATTGGAAGCTTCAGAAAAGCTGCAGAGGAGTTGCAGCAGCAGCAAGAAGAAGAAGAAGAGAAGAAGTTGCAGACGACACTTCAGAAGTGTCGTTCTGAAGAACACGAAGAACAGACTCATGGCAACTTAAATTCAACGACGAGTCAAACAAGCTGTCGTTCTTCAACGATCTTAAAAACTTGTAACAACGATGACGCTTGTAACACCAAACGTTACAAATCTCTGTTTAATACAATTTCTTCAATAAAACACCTTTTTGAGCTATGGATTATTATTTTGTGCGTGTTTTTGATATGAGGAGCTAAACCCCATCATTTGGGATGACGGAGGAAGCCAATTCTCATCCTTGTGGTAACTTTATTTAATTCTTTTTACGACTTTTGCATTAAAATAATTTGAATTATGATTTTAAATTAATTAGTTGTGATTTAGTTTGATGGGTTATGCTTAGCTTAGGTGTTTTGATAATCCATGCTTACCATTTACAATTAATGTTTTATAAAATCTACCTTGGCAAAGATTTAGAGTCAATAACTATTATTTTTGGAGCTATAATTATCAAAGAATTAATAATTGAACCATAGAAAAAGAGTTCGGTGAAATCCTGATTCCCAGTAATCTCTCAAAATTATTATCATCATTTGTTTTACTTGCTAGTTTTAGTATTTCTTTCATTAAGTCTAAAATCAAAATCTTTAAAAAAGTCCGAGCGAACGATACTCTACTTACCACACTTCAAAACTACATCAAAGACTCAAACGGATATGGCCGCAACTCAGAAAGAGGTACTCACTTTTCTTAAGACATTAACTGATCGATTTCCACAAGAGCCATGACAGCCCCTGGAGCAAAAAAGGAACGCATTCAACGCTTAGGAGAAGGTACTTCAGCGGCGCGGACCTCCATGGACCTGATCAAAGAAGTGACATCAGATATGAGCGGTCCTGTCATGGAGACTCCTACACTGGGGACTGATCCTCACAATGATCCTACTCAAGTCAATAGTTTCACTATGAACCAGAGGCCGGTGGATCGGGAAGCGGTTTCTCAAGTGGAAAGTCTATGCGAACTTTCACACCTCTCGAAGAATCAGCGCGCGGAGACGTTTTGCTGCAATCAACCAGAGAAAGGTCACGACCGTGCCTTACATGTCACCGCACGCATCAAGGATTCAGAGTTCAAGACGACCCTTATACACAGGAGCGTCTTCATTACTCTCAAGACTCTCAGGACATCCAAGGTTCTCCAAGGAAAGGTCGTACGGAAGCCTACCACAATGACGGACTTCGAGGGAAACCAACCATCACATAGGGGAGAAGCTCCGCGGAAAGAATCATACAAGTTCGTTGCGTCCCACTCCCCACGTGGGCGTCAATTCAGGAAGAAGACCGGCTTACATCATTGAGGGCTAAAACCCACGATGCATCTTTGCTGACGAAGCATTCTTCTCCATCCTGTGAAGCCATGACCCACAAAGAGGGAATGAACTTTTGTGGCGAGTCGTGACCAGAAAGGGAAAACGGTATACCGACACTGCCATTATCAATTAGCAGGGGAGACTGTTACCCAGTCTCTCCACCCAATGGAATGCTACAACAGCAACGAACCACAAGAACAACTGTTAGATTCTCACAAGCAGTGCAAGATGGCACCAACTCCACAAGCGATGAGATTGAAATCGTTAAGGAATCTCCTAGGCCTATCTCCATCAGCTCAACCTTGTGTACGGATAAACGCACGAAGCTTGTGGAACTTCTCAAAGAGTACCAGGACATATTCGCTTGGAGATATGAAGAAATGCCGGATTTAGATGAAAATTGGTCACTCATCATCTACATGTCATACCTGTATCCAAGTCGGTTAAACAGTTGTAGTTCATACATGAGGAAAATGGATAGATCGAGTCTTTGCATAGACTTGAGAGACTTGAGCAGTCTTGCTCCAAAACGATCCTCCTCTACCTAACATCGACATGTTAGTAGATGCAACCAGCGGACACGGCATGTTCTCCTCCATGGATGGATGTAGCGGCTACAACCAGATAAGGATGTACGAGCATGATGCAAGTAAGATATATTTTCGAACTCCTCTCGGAAATTTTTATTATACCATGCTGCCATTTGGTTTAAAGAATGCCGGTGCAACGTATCAACGCTCTATGACGGCAATCTTCCACTGGAGCCGATACCTCAAGGGAGCATCCTCAAGAAGATAAAGATGTCCACGCGTCATATCAAGCAAGATCCGGGCGAGTCACTTTATCAGACAGTGGTACATGTCGATCATGCTATGTTGGAGAATCCGCGCTTTTGGTCATCCTCTGGAGCTATTGAACACTCATCTACAACAACATATGCCCTGATAGAAAGAACCAGGCCTGCCGGTAATGAAGAGCCTCATAATGTTTGTAGGAGCATATATCTCTGTGGGGATACAACCTTGACCTTACGTAAGCAATTCCATGAAGCAGCAATAGGAAAACCACCGAGATACAACATCCTGCGCGTCCGTCAACTCCAACTCCAGTACCACATGCACGACTCCCACAATGATGAAACAATGTCCAAGATATTCCATATATGGCTCGACAACAACCACTACGAAAAAACCATGTAAACCACGCTAGGGGACTGAGGCTCAGCATAAAGTTCCTTCACCGTCAGTCAAGGAATTCTTCAACATGAGAGAGATGGTCAGTTAAAAAGCATGGAATTCGCAAGGGTAAATCGAACTGAAAAGGGAAACACTTCAACGCTCCCTCTAGCAGAAGCTGCTTCAATGGTCTATTCAAGAGTCGCCTCAACGCTCTCTCCGGGACCCACATTCGCTTCATAATCCTTCTTCAACACTCTCTCCAGGATCCACCTCAATGTTCGCACCAGAAACCACTTTAACATCCTCTCGAGCCATTTCAACACTCAAGATGCATCAATAATCTGCGCTCTGGTCAAGTTATCTTTGATGTACTCGTTGCTCAACATATGTCTCATCCATCCTTCATGAGGGTCCAGCGGAGCATGAAAAATCTTGAAGTCGATAGGAGAAGGGTTATCTTGTGGAACGGATATTTTCATATAGTTGAATGGGCGCGGTGAACAGCTCATCATCAATGTTCGGCATATCTTTGAAGCTGTCAACACCTCCTGACTTGGCACAGCATTATACCCAGAAGACATCTCAACAGGAGTTCTTTTCTTCATTCTACAATAAAAGACATGAGTCAGTACTTGTATAAAAACACGTGAGATGTGTAGTCACACACGACAGAACACACATTCACGTTGGAGTACACAAGGCTGGTATTGGGTCCAAACACCGGTATTGATCAAGTTTCAAGTC